>CAXKVY010018526.1:115000-377500 GCA_964058915.1 Tetropium fuscum | reverse complement strand
CAGGGTGTGTTAAAAATTATTGTACATAGGGTAGAAGAATTAAAAATATATCCACTTTCACTTCACTTTACAATAAAATTGTCATCTCTGCGAAATGAAAACAAAAATAGATTCAACGTAGATTTTGAAACATTTGTGACAAATATCTATAGCTATGAATTTACATATTACATAAATAGGTAGTAATATATTACATAAAGTTCGCCGTTTGAATCTTGGAATAGGACGTCCGAGTGCGCAAAATAAGGCAATAGACAACAGAAGTTGTGATAGATGGCAAACTCCACACACGACTTTTAAAATTTTTTTGTAAAGATCCAATTTTGTTTTAAATGCTCTTCTGATAGTGCTACGCTAGTAATAAAATTATGGGTAGTTATATATAGTAAAATATGGCTCTGACATCCCAAGATAATAAAAAATATAAGAGAATATGAAATCTAACCCAAGTCTATCGCACCGGGTTATATATCTTCCTAATGTCATTTCGTCACATACATTTTCACTAATTACATTTGTCACCCGCTTTCTACTACTCAGTTTTTAGTCATTTCTATGCGTGCTTTTAACTACCCTTTTACTTTATGCGTTATTAACTCAAAAGCGAATAGAAATTCGTTTAAAACTCACTTTTTATTGAATATTTTAAAAGGAACATTTTCTGACACTTACAAATTTATCTTAGAATAACGCGTTTAAGAGATTTTGGAAAAAATAGCGCCGGGTCACTATTGGGAGTAAAAATGGAGTGAAGCACACCCCTGGAAGGTGATGGGAAGTTTTTAGATCTTCAATGCGACCCCAATAAACAACCGACCCTTAAAAAATTATTTGGTTATAATTTTTTTCTTCTATGTAGCCATTTTTTTACCAATTTCCTTGCACTATTATACATAGACATCTCATCGAAACTATTCAAGCAGGTTTGAGTCAGGCGAGCAGCGTGCGGGCGAACGTTGTCGTGGAACAAAAAAACTATTTTTGTCAACTTTCCCCTCCTTTCGTACTGGATCGCTTTTCTCGGGACGAGTTTTCGCAACACGTCACAATAGCGAGCACTTGTCATCATGGTCCGACGGTGAGGTAATCGATCAACAACACCTCTTGGAATACATCCCACGGGGCAGATAATCCATCAACAACATCCCCTTGGAATCCCAAAAGACCGTTGCCATGACTTTGCCCGTCGATTCCACAATTTTCGCTTTTTTTGGTAATGGCTCAACCTTTTGCCGTCAAAAAACGAATAACGAACTTCGCAATCGGCGCGGCGGTAGGAGCAAGTGGAGTCTCCATAGTGGCTGGAGCCTGACTGCCGGTTCGGTCGACGCACGCGCGTAGAAATTTTACAGTGCTGCCACCACACTCAGAGGCAAATTTCCTAAAACTTCCAGAATTTGCCCGACAACCACACGGATTTAACAAACAGTGCAACCTACTTTTAAGATGACCTACGTAAATTAAATTTTGAAACAGTTCAAACCGAATATATTCGTTTTAAGTTTCAATCTCCCACATTGACACAAACGAACAATTCTGACATAATCAAAACCATAATGTATACCCATTTATAAGATATGATGAAACTAAAATCATATCTAGGACTAGTCCCGATTTCTACGGCTGTCACCATACTTTCAGATATACCTAATGTGAAGGTCCTCGTTTACATATTTACTGTTTACTGACTATATAGTTATTACATATGAATATTGGCTGATGTTTAATACCTCTAACAACATACAACAAGTTGGTGCGTGCAGAATATAATTATTTTTATACAGTACTACTGGCAATGATATTTAAATAATTGTTTTAAATTCTTGGAATGTAATATGTAACGAATAATATAAACCCAGCGAAAAATGGTACTACCGCCTTCTCTAGAGTTCGATATTTATTTGAGAAAAATATTCTACAGGTATGCAATTCAATAAATTACTACTAGCGCCGTACACCCAAACGGCAAATAATACGATTACGTATCTACATGCAAAGCACGGAGTCAAACTAGTTACATAGATAACAGTGGCGTAACTGAAATTCATATTTTCTACATTTCTAATTATTTTGTAATATGGGTTTGCAGCTTTACATGGGGTAGTAATTAATATACTTTAAATTAAAAATGTTATTATGTATTAAATTACACTAATTTAAATGTTTACCCTAATTTTTAGAGGATTAAAAATTGCCATTAAGTGTAAGCTGGTGACTTCTAATTTACGCATAAAGAAAGATTGTAGATGATTCATTTGAAGCTAATTTATCATTGCAACATTCAAAAGAAACTAGTGAAATTATAAAACGTGTAACACTCTATAGGACACTTCCGGGCTGTTTGCCATGTCGCACAGGACATAGGATTTTGTTATACAATTTCTAGGATATAATTAAAACATTATTGCTTTCTTTATTTTATTGTTTATTATCCATTTTTTTTACTTTTATTGTTATAATTACTTTGGAGTAAAAACTTAAAAACCTGATAAAAACAGGCATCTGACAACGACATTCGTGTTAGTTTAATATAGTGGTTCTAACAAGTAACTTTTGAATTATTGTTTGCGTGCGAAATAATATTAAATGTGATTGAAAGTTTTGTTGAAACTAAGTAATATACTATTTTAATAAATACCAAATGTCAGCTTATCTAATCGTTGATGTATAAATAATTGACGTGAATCTTATTTTACGTTAAACTTCCTATGAAATTCAATTTTATATAGGCCTACAATTTTATTTTTGCATATTTTCGAGTTACATTTTTCTTACAAAATATAGAGAATACATCCTTCTAATAGGTAAAATGAAAAGTAATTGCCTAAACTTGCCTGTAATTTTTTATTATCTTTAGCGAATAATAATTTTTATTTTAGTTATAAGCATTTTATGTTTTTTTTAATAATTACATAAATATTTGTTATAAATAAATGTGTTTATCGTACATTTTTAATTCATAAATGTTTTTCGTAAAGACTAGAAAAACAATAAATAAACAATATTTTTTAAAAATATTGCGGAAAATTTCATTACTTTTGTCCTTGTACGGTATTGAAAATTGACACTGTGCCTCTTTTAGAAGCTTACAATTGTTTTACTATTTTTTCGTTTATTAAAATGTAAGATTAAAACTTCTGACTGGATAAGGTCGGAACCTTTGATGTAGTGATAGCACTCGAAGTACTTTCCACAAACACCAAAACACTTTTACTTCGCTAGACGTGCGTTTCGCCAACCAAGCTGGTATCATCCGGAGATGATTAAAACTGTTCAATATCGTTTTATTCGTCTCCGGATGATGCCAACTTGGTTGGCGAAACGCGCGTCGAGTGAAGTAAAAGTTTTTGGTGACTGTGGAAACTACTTTGAGTGTTATTAAAACTTCTATCTATTTCGGAATTTTCTAGCATGATAGAATACTGGACTGTGGAAACTAATCGTTTATTTCCTAACGATTTTTCATGTTTTTGGGGTGCTGAATGGGAATCTGAGGTTTACCACCTCGCCAGGCATCGCGTCGGCTTCACAAGTAAAACTGCAAAAAAAACCCTCAAGTTCTCGGCACTTTTTTTCAGTTCTTTAACTCTAACTCGAATACTAAGCGTTTTTTTATTATAAATCTGATATACCAAATTAAAGCAGACAAAATTTCCTACAAAAAAGTATAATAACTCTAAAGTCTGGACTACCTATAACGTCTTTAGATCGTGTTGAAAAATGATATTTCTTGAATTTCCACTAAAAAAGTTGGAAGTTGGTTATTTTAACTAACAATTACTTAATATAAATGACATTCGATCTTTCGGGTAAAAAGTCTTACTTTCTATACCTATACCTTCACAGATCTATAAGTTCTATACCTTCACTTTCACAGATCAAAATGTTATAATATTTTTTCCAGTGGAGAGACCAGCGCACATCCTTCAAGAGTTCGAGCAGCCCACTGCCCGTACAGGACCAAAAAGAAAACATTACCTCGCTCTGGATAATACAGCATGGTCCATCTAATCGGAACATCTGCGAACGTAATCCTGCGCCTTATAAAGGTATTGACTTCTTCTTCATTTTATTTTCGGTTTTCTCTTTTTGTAGAAGAATATTAAACTCTATATACAAGCAAACACATAAATAAATTTTGTCCATAATGAACATGAACGACAAGAATTTAATTATAAAGTCTTTATCTAAAGTCTCTAAAGTTATCTAAAGTCTCCATTATCGTTGTTTCACGTGATAATTCTGCAGATGAGGACGACGAATGAATATGAAAATTATTAAATGCCCGTTTTGATTTTTTTCGTGTAAATACAAATTTGTTCCAAATATGTTTCCTTTTATCAAAACCTTCTTCCCCTTGAATTAATAGTATAGTACGATTTCGTTCGAACTAACTATATGGACCATTGAACATATATGCACAACACTTATGTTTGACAATTCCTTACATGCAACCTGGACATACCAGGTAGGTATCCATAAAATAATTAATTTTAGAGGTGTATGAAATTAATAGTAGGGCAACAGCGCGCAGTTAAAATAACGTTTTCAACTTTTTTAGCGAAAAATCAGGATATGCCATTTTTTCCGATCACGATGTAACGAAGTTTGATCCAGATTGTCCAGTCTCTAGAGATATTAGACGTATTTGTAGGAAATTTTGTCTACATTAATTTGATATATCATAGTTATAATCAAAAAACGCTTAGTTTTCGAGTTATAGTTAACAAACCGAAAAAAGTGCCGAAAATTTTATGCTTTTGACAATTTTCCTTGTGAAGCCGGCAAGGCTTCACAACTGGCAAGGTGGCAAACCTCAAATTCAGCCCCCAAAAAAACATATAGAACCGGTGAGAAAAACCATTTTTTCCTGGAACAATCTTTTACTTAATGGATTAAGACAAGTTTCTCTACAGTGTCAGGTCTTCTGAAGAAGAGACCATATGACTCTCTAACCGTCAATAACCATAAACCGACGACGTGGAAAATAGCCCGAAAGTGACCATACCATTGACGGAAGCCTAAAGACCAAATTCTATAGGATTGCGGGTTCAAATATTTATTTTTATTCGTAAATACTTAGTTACCATTACAATTTTGTTCAAAATACGTTTTTAAAATAAATTCGCAATTCTCAACCTTATGCTAAATAACATTAGTAGAGTGCATATTTTTTTAATGTACATGAGCGCAGCCATAAAGCTGCGCGAAGTACATTTAGTGAGTTACCTATCCGTCAGGGAGATGCGGGTGATTCGGAATTGGAATGTAAGAGAGAGTAATATTAAAATACTACCAAAATGTTTACAATTTATGATGACCACTGATACAAAGCAAAAAAATCACTATGAATAACAACTCATCATTTACAATAGGTAGTTTATTTGTCCCGTATTTTTCCTAATTTTATTTTATAATTTAGCGTCCAAATATGCAACACCAGAAATATGGCTGCAGTTGTTAGATGATTCTGCATTAACAGTAAACGAAAAACTATCAAATTATTATTACTATATTCAATATCTATTACTTTGACACAAGTATTGCGCCATAGTTATAGTGCCACACTGAATATAGTTTCTCATTTTTTTTGTCACTGCTTGGCCAATTTGAAGCAATTTGAGCTATCCATACCCTAGTATGGATAGGAACTTCATTTAATTGACGCATAAGCGACTTTGATTATTTGCATGCTCTTTTTGTGCCCTTCTTCCCAACACTTATAAATAGTTTTGATGATGCTTAGCCGTTTACGAAAAATATTGGTATTTCACCATACAGTTGAACCACTTTGATATGCTGATGCTGTTTAAATTTTGTGTGAGTAGTCACATATTTTATTTGAGCCAATAATCGTTAAGTTTTGTCACTCATAGGTTGAAGGTGTTGCCATTACCAGCTAGATCCGTCCTTTCCTAGATAGATAAGTTTCAAAACGTGCACCCATATCATCGCTCTAGTCATTTAATACATCCAAATATGGGTTTAACTACTTAGACACAAATTAATAGTGAATGTAATAGTGGTACCTATTGATAGACGTAGATTTAAATTTAAAAATGTGCCTACAAACCAACTATGTAAATTATCAAGACATTCACTCATGACCAAAACTTCAGATCAAGAATGAACATGAACTTGGTCATGAACAAACCTTCCGATGTTATCGCCAAAAAAATTGTATTATCACAGCACTCAAATTCATTGTAAGTGCACATACTGAATTGCTTCTCAACTTTTCGAATGAACATTTTAAACAATCATACTTTAAATATTCAGCATGCCTATAGCTTTTGCTTACTGCTTACTGATATAGAAGAAAATGTTTTCTCAAATTTTCGAATTGGTTGTGGTATTTATAACGCATTTTAAATGAAAATTTATAGTTTCTAAGCAGTTATTTGTATTATCATTTTAACCTAAATTTTGCTTTAGGTATTGAACCCACTGATGAGGGACATAGGTGCGATTTGATTGATAATATTATTTTAAAATATCCTGTGACTTGGCTGCTCATTCACATGCAAATAGTTCAGTAAATAGTTTCGACGTAGACATGCCGAAATTATTTACCTGAGTGGAAAGAAAATGATTTTAATCCTTATAATATAATATAATATATAATATATAATATAATATAATATAATATAATATAATATAATATAATATAATATAATATAATATAATATAATATAATATAATATAATATAATATAATATAATATAATAAATATAATATAATATAATATAATATAATATAATATAATATAATATAATATAATATAATATAATATAATATAATATAATATCTCTTTGAATATTTTTTATATAGGTTATATAGGTAGGCACTTTTTCTATGTATAAGTTTGAGACTCATGTTTATCAAATTTCATAATAAATATATAATATATACCGAATACCAAATTAATATAATTTATCGTATATTTTTACGTAGAGGCATGAGGTTAGTTACGTAAGTAATTATCTTATTTTAAAATTTTGCAGGTATACGTAGTAGCTTTTATAAACTCAACGGTAGTAGATATTATCAAAGTATATGTTTGGTGTTATATTTATCTTAGTTGCGCCACTGGTACTCAATAGATCCTAGAAATGTACTTTTACTGTCCAGGGAAATGTGTACTGCCAATAATGTCTAGCGTATCAAGGGGAAATACACAAGACACATTCACACCTCCATGTTCTCTACTTAATATGATTTATTTCTTGATAATTTGTCACATTATGCTTATTTATTAGGTCATTTATTACAAGATAGGAACGACATTTTAGCATGTATTCTGTCCATATATAATAAACCTAGAAAGCCAAGTGTATGGATGTGGACCATTGTTATTAACTGCATTATTATTTATTGCATTTAGAATTGCAGTACTTAATTATTTGTTATAAAATAGTTGTCTGGCTAGATGACTAGTCTGGATAGTTGTTTAACTCGCCTTATTAATTTCCATATTAACCAATTTTTGTTACTCTTCGAAAAGTAGGTACATTGCACGGTACACATCGGGAGAAACTAAAACTATCAACTTTCGCTGGACGGCAACACTTTTGACGAATTCCGACGATAAAATTTTAAGCAACTTACAAAATTCCCGCTCGTCTTCTCATCCTAGACTAAGAGCTTACGTGAAAAAAACCGCGTGATAAGATACCAAAGGTTTGACTTTGAGAAATAAATACTGTATAGTTCTTTAAATACGTAGCCGCCCGTCTTCCACTCCCAGATGGCCACCCAAGTTAGCAATAATGAATTTAATTTTGGAAAAAAGTAATATACAATCTCGTTACTTATACCAGACTGATCACTAAAATGTGATTCAAATGTGTGAAATATTATTCCAAGTAACTCACTAGGCAGACGCGTTAGATGGTAGGTAACTCTTTTGAAGCAGACGCCATTGGAAATGCCGAAAAATCAGTCACATCCGCGTAATTGCCTATACCAGTATAAATGTTGGATCAGAATATAGGTAAAATTATGCTAATTCAATGTATAAAAAGAAAATTTGAGGAGACGGTCCCATTTTGCCAACAGACACTGTCAAAGTTTGTGTTTTCGCCTATCTTTATTGCCCCTAAATGCGTTGTGATACGGGGCAATTGTTGTAAACAAATAGTAGTGATTCTACAAATAGTGACAGTAATATTTTCTATCTAGAAAAATCGTAATTATAATATTTCACTCAAAACTCAAGTCATATATTTTTGACAATATATTAAATAAAAACACTTTTTTTATAATAGATATAATAAACAATGTGCCAACAATGTAAATACAAACGAATATAGTAAAATATAAACACTCAGAAGAAGACATTATTTTGACAGAAAAATTAAATACGTATTTATTTAAACGTAAAAAACCTGTGAATATAAAATAATATTATTAAAAGTTATGCTTGTCAATCTAATATATCTTCTTCATCACTTGAATTTGGATATATTGCTTCTTCGTCATCTGAGATCATCTGAGTTAAGTGAACTTGGCTGATCAACAACAATATCACCAAATGTTGAAGGTATTTGAGGAATTACTGCCTCTGTAATTTATAGTTGGTCAAACTCCTGTCATGTCACCATGCTGCTTGGGTATTATATTATTACGTTTTTTTAAAGATTATTTTAAATCTAGGAACGTCAAGTCACCAATATGGAGAGGAACATATCACCCATATGGAGACGTCATTTATGTCATCTTTAAAACGTCTTTTTTTCTGGTTATTTAGACGTACTTTTTAATCTAATGTTACTAATCCTTAATAGGTACGTTATGATTTTGACGTCAACTTGGCGAACATTATATTTTCGACGAACATTTTTCCTCTCTTTGTCTACAATTAATGTCATGTTAAGATGAGACAATTCTAAATTTAAAACATAAATAGCACTTAAACGGTTTTAATTATTAAATCATTCTGTAGTTTTTGAATGTAATTTATATCAGCAATCATTTTATATCAGAATAAGGGATTGTTTAAACAGAAGGAAATTGGCAATTACATTGAATAAAGCATACAAATTAGCATAAACCAGACAAAGACGCAAACAATCAAACATATAATGAAATTTCGATTTCAGCCAGCGCTGCCAGATGTAACATTATTCTAGTTTTTGTACCTACCATTATTCTTAGCCTTACATTTTGTAAACAGATAATGAATCTTTTAAACATGTAGGTATCACAATTTTCGAAATTTATGAAAATATGAAAAATACCAACTATATACGTATTTCTTAACTATAAAACAGAGAAGATGCTATTTGTCTTCGTACTATAAATATCACATCATCCATTTGACAACGCGTCGCTGAGGACAGGTGACTAAAATTAACCAATGGAATGCTATGCGATCTCGATAAAATGAAAATGGTTGCTGGATGCGTATTGTTTCTAGTTTTTACTGTTTTCCCTACATGTATCTTAGAAAATGTCGTAAGTGTATGTAAAATACTTAGGTATATTTAGTAGGTGAATGTTTATAAAATTTTCTTAACTTTTAGAATCATGTCCATTTGCAATTATTGTAGAATCCGAAGACGATTATGCCGTTTCAGTCGGTCATTCAAAATGGTTCACACCACATAAGAGACAGGTTTTTCTTGCACCTTACAAAGAACAAGCAAAATTTGAAAAGTATAAACAAGGGAGCTGAAGATGATCCAGACGAGTGGGAATTTTATTGTTGCCAAAAAAAAATTCTTGTCAAAGAATTATCTATGAAACAGGTGAAGGTGCTATTGAACTATACCTAACCTACCTTACCTTTTAACTCGATTTTTACAGAATTAACATGGTGTATTGTAGATACCTAGTTATAAAAAAGTTCATGAAAAATGGAAAAATGAGGTAACTTGGATGAGCCTTGAAACTGACTTGGATGAGCCAGAAACTAAAAGGCAAAACAACCATGATTCCAAGAATCTACGTAGTAGCAGTGACGAAGAAGTTAATTTTCCAAGGCCCCCAAAACTGCCTCTGTACATAAAACAGGGTAAGTGTGCAACAGGTAAGCAATTTCAAACTTTTCGTTTTCAGTGTAGACCCAGGTAGTTTTGAATGATCAAAAGTAGTACTTAGGTATTAAGTAATAAATTAGTTCATAGTTCATTTTTAAATATAACCTTAAAATGCAGGTATGTTATAAAAATATAAATATATTCTTTAATGTTTATTTATGTTACAAGTTGGTTACTTGCAATAACTTATTTCACAAAAAAATATTTTATTGGTATCTCAAGTTTCATAAAATTTTGCTAATATTCGTTCATAATTTGTGAAAATGAAATGTGTTACGTAATGAATTCGTTATACATACATCACTAGTCACTAGTGCGGTAATAAATTACATTACGAAACACAAATAAATGTCAACGGATGACAACTTGGTTTTTCTTCAAGCGTCAGAGATACATGACATTTCTTAACTCAAGAATGTTACGGTCACGAATGTTACGAACTCAGTGCAGCGGATTAAATTAATTTTTCATTTTTTAAAATTTTTTTTCTCATTTTGCTTTGTATTACCTCATTTATTTATATTGATTTGTCCGATTAGTTATAAAGTAAGTCAAAATTTTTTTTGAAAACTGAATTTTATAGTATAAATGTCAAATGTAGCAAATGTAAAGTATATAATTTTCAAAATAAAGTTTGTCACTTAAATGTTAGATCAATTCTTACAGGATTAACAGTTCTTACAGGATTAACAGTTAACAGAAATCATTGTCGGTCTCGAAACGTGGCTAAATATAAATATAACTAGTGATATACTGAAAATTCCTGAATATAACAATTTAGGCATATTTATTAAGGACACGATTCATTTTAAAATAATATATCAATAGATAGACAATACCTTGGAACAATTGTGGATTAGAATAGCAGTACTAGATAAGCGCTATGCAATAGTATTATTTATATATACGGCGTACAATATGTATGTGTAGTTGAACGACCGGCAACCCTGACCTACACAATGTTTTTCATTGGCGTAGACATTTTTTTTCTTAGGGGGGTGAAAGTAGAAGGTTTTTATATGCATATTTTCAACACCACAGCTGATAATGAATGCAAGTTTCCACACCACTCATGAAGTATTGCTTTCAGCGCGTTACCATTTTTTAGTGGGTGGCTCGCTAGTAGCCATATTTCTCACAATAAACAAAAATAATATGTACAAAACAGCTAAGTTGCCGTGAAAAATAAACTTTAAAACGGAAAAATAAAATAAATATACTTGCAATTGAAATACAGTCATATTTATTGTGTAAGTACCTACCTACTAATTTTTTATTTTGCCCTACAGTACCTACATAAAAATAAAGTCAATGAACAATACCTACTTACAAGAGGTACCTACTTACAAGGTACCTACTTACAAGGGGTTAAGTAAAAGGGTTAAACTACTTATAGGGGGTTAAAGTAGAAGGTTTTTATATGTAGATTTTCAACACCACAGCTGATATTGAATGCAAGTTTCCACACCACTCATGAAGTATTGCTTTCAGGGCGTTACCATTTTTTAGTGGGTGGTTCGCCAGTAGCCATATTTCCCACAAGAAACAAAAATAATATGTACAAAACAGCTAAGTAGCCGTGAAAAATAAAATAAATATACTTGCAATACTTGCAATTGAAATACAGTCATATTTATTGTGTAAGTAGGTACCTACCTAACCTACCAAATCGTCAACACTCAACGCCGATTTACTTTGTCTCAATGCTTTGACAAAGATCAGAGCTTGTTTGTTAATAGGTACCTACATAACTAATCCGAGACTAAATACAACACATTTTTAAAAATAATTACAAATGCAATACATACCTACCTAGCAGCTTCTCATCGCAAAGCGATTTCCAATACACACACTTTTTACAGCCAATCAAAATTAGAAACTGACCTTGAGGTATTTTACCGTCATTGTAAATTTTCATTTCATTCGTGGCTAGGTAGGTACACGGTTTTAATTTTATAAACAGTCTATAGAATTTTTAATTTTGCCCACTGATGTAAATTATTAATTTGTGATCTAGGATGGTAAGTACCTACATAAAAATAAAGTCAATGAACAATAGGTACCTACTTATATAATAAACCAGAGAGCGTTTCCAATTTTCGTAAGTCCCAATAAAACGCCTAACTTATATCGTTGTATTTATAACCTAGCGGCCTCAAGCACTGGGATATTTTTTGGATAAAATTATTTGAGAAATGTCTTAAGCGGAGGAGGTACCTATTAGTACCTACCTCAGTACACGTCAGTACCTACTTCGAGCAGCCCATAAATCAATTTTTTTGTTAAAGTCGGCTCTGCTCTAACCCCCACTATAAATTCTTGCCGTCAAATAATATTTTCCTTACATTTTTTAACATATCTATCCTATCTTGTAAATAAAGCGAGGTCTGGTGGAAATCTGCGTTTTTCAGGTTTCATACGAAACCAACAAAAATTTATGTTAACCGCCATACTTTTCTAACTTATTTTTGCCATATTTTTGCTAACCGCCATTTTTTTATTTAGACTCTCGAAGTGGTGTATACCTACATAGGTAGGTATATGAATAATATATAGGTAGGTAAACGTCTTGCTTCGCCGTTTAGACTTTTTGTATAAGTAGCAGGATAAAAACAATTTAAAAAACGGGACTTAAAATTTACCTACCAACACTAGGAGGTACTTAGGTACCTCTGAAAATACATAACTACCTAAGCATCTGTACTGAAAATAAATAATTAGTTTATTTTTAGTTACAGGACTTTTTTGTTTCGTCAGAGGTACCACCTACCTACACCGCTCAGATAATAAAAATAACCGTATTATATTGTATCACAATAACATTTAAACAGCACTATACGCGAATATCTCAACCAACGCGGCTGACCGTTGCATATTATAGAAATGAGCGCAATACCCGCAAACCCGCAGACGGCGCGTCATTCCAATAAGTTAAAAAGAGATACACTGCTCGATTATCCAGTATTTCGTCTACGGTAGAGCGGCGTTGCCGCTTTTAACTATAAAAATAAATGTTTAGGGAATTTCCATAATTTAAAGTAGACGAAAATAAATGTAAAAATAGCATCTTGGGCTATAATATATTACTGTATGCACAATAATTCTTTTATGACATTCATAAATAATATATATAATATTTATATAGTATTGTGGAATATGATGTTTAATTGAATGATGTTTAATTGAATGATGTTTAATTGAATATTGAGAAATTTGAGAATTACATGTGGCAACTGCGCGGTATCTTATATGCGGTCAGTTAACTACACATACATATTGAATGAACTGTAGGCCACCTAAATATAATATTCCAGAATATTACCCTTACCCTTACTCTTAATACCCTTGATTTCTTAGAAAATTCAATTTCTAATGTAATACCCGAGTGTGACACAATCCTCATGACTAGAGACTTGAACATAAATCTGTTAAATTATAATCATAATTATAGTCACACATTTTAATAAATTTATCGAGTCGCACGAACTATTCCAAATTATCACGGAACCTACTAGGCTCACAGGTATCACACAGACTTTAATCGACGTCATATTCACCTCAGATAATGAAGGCATTACAAATGGCAGATTAATTAACTTACATGGAGTTTGATATCATTGTGCCACTATTTGCACTATTGACAAAACAAAAAATAAAAAAGTTGTAAATTAGTCACTTTTCGCAGTTTTAAAGAATTCGATCAAAACATATTTTTTTAATAATTTCACAGCATAAACTAGAATTATATTTATGAATTAATTTATATCAATGATATGGTACGTTTTCTCAATGAAATCATCATCGCCATTTTCAATACTACAGCTCTCATGCGAACAGTCCGGGTAAGAAAACCACCAGAACCATGGCTCACATACAATATAAAGGAAATGATGAAGTTACGGGATAAGGCTTTTAGTACATACAAAAGAACTAGATTAACCACCCACTGGAATTATTACAAAGACCTAAAAAATCACGTAAATTGTGCCATAAAAAGAGAAAAAAGCTTACGTGGAATTTATTTTACCACAAAATAACAGCAAAGTAATGTGGGACTCACTTCAATCCTTAAAAATAACAAATAATGCGAATAGATATGATATACCAAACAATTTATTAGATTTGGATTCAGTTAACGTTCATTTTACAAATCCCCCCTTAGAAATATATTATTATAAACTGCAACAAGTGCCAAAAATAAATCTTTTAAGTTCTCCGTAATCTATAAGAATGATATTATGCTAAATCAAATGCTAAAATAAAATGTTAAAAATGTTTAAATTAGTTAGTTATAAATATAATAGAACATCTTAGGTTTATTTCGAACAAACCACTCACCACGGCTGTATTCCCAGAGGTTTGGAAACAATCTGATGCGGTAGAACCGCTTGTAAAAATCCCCAACCCAACGGAATTTGGACACTTGAGACCAATTAGTATACTTCCTATGTTAACGAAAATTTCGGAGCGCCTAATGAAAATACAGATTCCTAAATATGTTTTTGAAAATAACATAATACCTGCCTCGCAGTCCGGTTTTTATTATAGACCGCTCGGAGAGCCGAACGTTGCCTCGTTAACTGCAGATGATATGGAAAAAACTTTGCAACTATACCGTGTGCGCTTAACTTCTTCTGTGATAGCATGGCTACTGGCATTTGCCTCATTAACTGCAGATGATATAGATGAACTTTATAACTATACCGTCTGAACTTAACATAATTATTTACCAAGTTGCTTAACATGATTTTGTACCAAGTAGGACTGTTATAAATAGGTACCAATAACTATTGCCTACAAATATTAAATTTTACATTTATTTTTCCACCAACAAAACGTATACATATAATTTTATAATGACGTATAATTACGTATAATTAAATTTTCTACACATTTGTTTAGGGCATGAGGTGCTTTTCTTTTCTTTTTATCCTACGTATTAATTTTCCGGCCAGCTTGTTGCACTCTTCTGATTGTTTGATTTTCCTTCGAGATACTGAAATTGGTTGGACGGAAATCTTTTTCTCTTTTCTTTGCAACTTGTCTTTTTTTATGGCAGGCCTACAAAATTGTGCAAATGTTTTTTATAAAATAGGTAAGTAAATAGTTTGCAAACTTACCAGAATATCTAAAAGCCGTATAAAGTCCTGACAACAAAGATTCTGACTATTGAGCATATTTGTTTCGATTTTCTAGGAATATTTTGACAGCCGGAAAAAATGAGGCAGTGTCGTCATCTAAGTATTTTAGTATTGTGTCAGAGAAATATTTCCATTTTTCCTTTACATATAAAATTTCTTGGTCTGATGGAATACCTAATTGCACAGGCTGGGTCGCTGTTAACTTGGTTACCAATTTAAAAATACACATGGTCTGATGGTGTCTCCATCCAAAAACCCCGTGTTTTTCACTGTCGTAGCCATCATAAATATCAATTTGCTATACGGAATAAGTCAAATGTTTCTATCTCATCAGCAGTTTACGGTGCAAATGCCAGTAGCTATGCTACCACAGAAGAAGTTAAGCGCAGACGGTAGAGTTGCAAAGTTCATCTATATCATCTGCAGTTAACGAGGCAACGTTCGGCTTTCCCAGCGGTCTATAATGGATGCAGTTAACGAATATGCGTCCGGTTTCAGGTAACAGTATAGTACGACTACAGCATTAGCCACAATCACAGATGATTTGATTACGGCTACAGATAAAGGTAAAGTACGCTGTCTTATTCTCTTGGATTACAGCAAGACGTTCGATACTATGGATCCCAATATTCTTAGTGACAAATTGTCACATTTCGCTTTTTCTGATTAGTTCGTTACACTAATTAAAAGCTATTCAGCCAATCGTCTACAACAAGTTAGTTCATTGCAACAAAAATCAGAATTCCGTCATAATAGTTTAGGTGTTCCTCAAGAATCCATATTGGGGCCTTTGCTGTTTTCTATTTACATATCTGATTTTCATACATTTGTTACCAACTGCAATATACACAATTATGCTGATGATACACAAGGTTATTTTTCCATTACCTTGGACGATAGTGAATTAGCTGCAAAAAAAATTAACGAAGACTTGGAGAAATATGGGACTAGATATATCGGCTGCTCTTAATCTTAAACTAAATGCGGAAAAGTCATATGTTATTCTATTTGGTCCTAAGGTCAAGAGGAGTTCCATAGAATCTACATTTAAAATAAAAATAAATGGTGAAGGTGAATAAAAATAAATGGTGAAGGTGAAGGTGATGGTGATTATGGCCTATCATAACTGAAGTAAAGAACTTAGGTCTCTGGCTTGACGCTAATATGCGATTCTCGAAGCATGTCAATCAGTTATGTACATCATCTTATCATACACTCAAGCACTTATAGCCTCATATGTCAATAATAAACTTAAATAAAGTATGGCACGAGGGACTTCACTATAAATTAAGCAAGCTCCTGCCTAATCAGTTCTCACAATTAATGAAGTCTCATATTTCAGATAGAGCTTCAAGAATTAAGCAGGGAGATGCTTATTCTGAACTTAAAGAAATCAAGGCAGGAGTACCACAAGGGAGTGTATTAGGGCCAGTCCTTTATCTACTATACACCAGTGATATTCCTGAATTAGAGTATGACACGATAGCCACCTTTGCTGATGACACTGCTATAATGGCTATAGGCAAAGATCACCAAGAAGCGGCAATAAATCTACAAATACAGTTAACCAGTTAATCAGCACCTGTACTAAGCAATGGAGAATCAAATTAAATTAGAGTCTGCCCATGTTAATTTCACAAGCAAAAGAGACCGACATATCCCACTTAGCATAAACAATATCCCAGTACCATATGCTGATACAGCAAAAGATTTGGGTATAACACTGGACGCTAAGCTACGCTGGAGAGCTCATGTTAAAAAACGAAGGAAGAATTAGATCAGATTTAAAAAAACGTATTGGCTACTTGGACGAAATTCCACGCTGTCAATATATAACAAAGTACTTTTGTACAAACAAATTCTCAAGCCCGTATGGACATATGGCATCTAGCTGTGGGGTTGTGCCAGTAAGAGCAATCTAGATATAATCCAGCGATTCCAAAACAAAGTATTAAGGAGCATTGTTAATGCCACCTGGTATTGCAGAAATAGTGACATGCATAGGGAATGGACACCGTTAACCAGACCATCAGCGAATTCGCCAAAAGTCACGAACAGCGACTTCATCGTCACGTCAATGTCGAAGCCATCCAGCTCCTCGACAATACAAACCAGATTAGAAGGCTCAAGAGGATCAAACCTTTCGAGCTAGTATAATTTTGTTAGTGCAAAATCTGAGAACAGTGCCTGTGTACACATTAATATCAGTGTAATTAAGTATTAGAAAAATATAAGGAACACTAGTGAGTAAGTCCTTAGATATAAATTTTGTAATATATATATATATATATATATATATATATATATATATATATATATATATATATATATATATATATATATATATATATATATATATATATATATATATATATATATATATATATATATATATATATATATATATATATATATATATATATATATATATATATATATATATATATATATATATATATATATATATATATATATATATATATATATATATATATATATATATATATATATATATATATATATATATATATATATATATATATATATATATATATATATATATATATATATATACACATCACAAAATTTATATCTAAGGACTTACTCACTAGTGTTCCTTATATTGCGAAACCTTGAAAATTTATATGAAAACTCATGTCAAGTTAAATTCAATGAAGAACAGAAGAATTTTCTTATTAAAGTGTAAACACAAACAATTAACACCTCAGTTTATGAGATTCAACCTTAAACATATCACATTTCAAAGTAGATATATAGATCAAAAATTCGATAACAAAGTAAGTATATTCAATTATTCTTTAATAAATCTATTATTAACAGATTGCAACAAATATTTAAATTCATTAAATCTGAAACTAAACAATATCTATCAAATATTGGTTTCAGTTACCCCTCAAAATTTATTAATAAATTTTTAATTCAATTTCATAAAAAAATGGAAAACAGTTTCTAAATTATAAAAAGAAACAACAAACAAAAATTTATAAAATGGAACAAAAACAAAATTACAATAATAATGCAAAAATAATAGCCATGAAAATTGGGTTGAAAATATTTCAAATACAATAATCCCAAATAACATTAATGAAATATTAAGTCTAGGTCCACACTTTTGCATAAATGCCAACAAATACAACTTACCAATTCCAAA
The DNA here is from genome assembly GCA_964058915.1 of Tetropium fuscum. NCBI lineage: Eukaryota > Metazoa > Arthropoda > Insecta > Coleoptera > Cerambycidae > Tetropium > Tetropium fuscum. The sequence continues at coordinate 359,147 of CAXKVY010018526.1, read as the reverse complement.
TATAATAACAAATATTGAAAATATAATAGAAGCTAAACCAAATATTATAAAAAATGAAATTAGATCCAAAATTAATAATGTAGTATATAATTTTAAAAATAAATCAAATAATAAAAATGAATCAACAAAAAAATTAGAAAAACCAATAAAGGATACTCAACAATTTTTAAAAATTAACCCTCAAATTACTATTCTAAAACCAGATAAGTCAAACAAAACTGTAATCTTGAACACAAGTGATTACAAAGAAAAAAATAATCATATGCTAAATGAAAATACAACATATCAACGTTTGAGAAATAACCCAACAAAAAAATATCAAACTGAAAATAATAATTTAATAAAAAAATGGGAAACTAAAAAATATATCACAAAAGATATAGCTAATACTTTAAAAATTAATAATTCTCTTCCCCCTAAATTTTATGGTCTACCAAAACTACATAAACCAAATATCCCATTAAGACTTATTGTTTCATATGTTCAAAGTCCATTTTATAATTTAGCAAAATTTTTATCAAATATTCTAAACAACGTTGTTAGAAAAACAAACCATTATATAAAGGACTCTTGGACATTCAAAACATTTATTGATACAATAAAATTGAATAGCCAAGAAAAACATTTCTCTTTAGATATAATTTCACTATACACCAATATACCAATAGACCTGGTAAAAAATATAACAAATAAACGTTGGAACGAAATAAAAAATTATACTTCTTTACCAATAGAAGAGTTCTTATAGGCCTTAAAACTCACATTAAATTGCACATTTTTTCAATGCAATAATACATATAACAAACAAAATATGGCTGTGCAATGGTTTCTCCAATATCCAGTATATCGCAGAATTAGTACTAAGATTCAGAAAAAACCATCATTCCAACATTAAACTATAAAATGCCATTTTTCAAACGTTATGTTGATGATTGCATAACTGCATTTCCAACTAAACATAAAAATTCTATCCTAAATAAATTTAATAGTTACCATCCAAAAATACAATTTACAATTGAAAACGAATCAGTAAATACAATAAATTTCTTAGACTTAACTCTTATAAATAATAAAACTGAAATATTAACAAAATGGAATACAAAAACAACATGGTCTGGTAGATATACCAATTTCTACTCAAAAAACCCTTACAACCATAAAAAACTATAATAATTGGTATTGCAGACAGATCAATAAAACTAACGTCTGCCATTTTTAGAAAAGAATGCATAGAAAAAGCAAAAAACGTTTTAATAAATAATAACTATCCTTTTTCTCTAATCAACAAAATTTTTAAAAACCGAATTCACAAATACTACAATTCTCCACCACCACTAATCAATACAACTAATACTCGTAAAACATATATTGCCTTACCATATATACCACAACTATCAGAAAATATTTCAAACATTTTAAAAACATATGATATTCACACAAAACTACAAACAACTTAAAATTCCTTTACACAACATTAAAAGACAAAAATCCACTTGAAAAAACTACACACTGTATATACGAAATTCTATGTAAACAATGTGATGAATCTACATTGGTCAAACAATGTAACTTCTTGAAGAACGTTTAAAAGGTCACAAATATTCAGCTAATATTACAGCTCTAAAAAAACAGTCTAATAAAACAGGTCATCAATTTAACTACGAAAATACTAAAGTTATTAATAAAGAACAAAATTATAAAACACGCCTAATTATGGAATCAATTTATATTCAAAAAAATCCTAATGCATGTAATAACAAGAAAGATACAGAACATCTTTCTACAATCTACAATTTGTTAATATAAAAGTATTAAATAAATTAACAAAAAATATTCTCTCTATATATAAACTTATATACGTACATACATACCTACTTATACTATAAATATACATCTACATAATATTAACATAACCAAAATTAGAATAATAATTAAATATAAAATAGACTAAGTTCGTAGGGTTTCTTGGCTGTCCTCCCTATGATACTAATCGAACAGTCTAGTAACCTTAAAAATTTATTAAAACTGTCATTTTTGCCTATGTCAAATATGTCACAAAATAAAATACTCTTTTGAAAAAGGCCCAAGAAAGGGACCGAAACGTCAAGTAATCTATCAGTCGTTTTATTGCTACTATCCCAAGATAAACCCTCGAAAAATATATAAAGATGGCAAAGGAATTAGAAGATATATATATATATATATATATATATATATATATATATATATATATATATATATATATATATATATATATATATATATATATATATATATATATATATATATATATATATATATATATATATATATAATAATAATAATTTTTTTATAAGGCATATATATAATAATGTTGGAAATTTGGGTTACCTATTTTAAGGCTTACGTTGAAGTAAGTATTAGGAGTTACTGCAAGTACATACCATGTACGTGTACCTATATATTATTTTGACATCCAAACATGCTCAATGCTCATATTTGTTTTTATGATACAAAATCAAATATGTGGATGCTAGAATAACATGCATGGATGCCAGAGTGACATATACACGGTATGTACTTGTGACAACTCCCTACTAAATTAATTTTTTATTTTTTTTAAGAAAGTCGTCATTTTGGAGTCATAGATGGTACTGCTACTGACGTAATAAATTCGCCAAAATTGTGTCTTTTTCTCATAATTTTGACGTCTTTCCTTATAACGTATTTATTTCGTCAGTTTTTAGGTCATAAATACGTTAAAAGAACTACTTCTTTTAACGTATTTATGACAGAAAAACTGTCGAAATCGATACGTCATAATGACGACACCTTGCTGTCGGGTCAGCATCGGTTTTCCTGGACTTGTAAATCATATTTTTTTTGTCTGATCAAATATTCCAGATCGCGGCTCCAAGATTGCTGATGAATAATTTTGTTTATTGACCGATTAGACTCAACATCCTCGTTTTTTTATACATATTATATCATAATCGAACATATAACATTGACATATATTTCAGATGAGCTGCCGCAAGATGATAAAATCAATTTTTCTTCAAGAGATAGTGTAAGTGCAACTTAATACCATTACAACGTTTTTTTCTAATACGTATTTACAATACACTCGTTAATCCTATAATCCTTACTAACTTTAATAACATAATCTTTATCATAATCTTAAGGCGAAAAAAAATAGGATTAATTCTTAAATATACCTAAATTCTTGTAATATACTTCAGATTTACAAGTTCTGCATGCTTTGATTTTTACATTAAATACCCGAATCTTTGAAGATTACATATAGAATGTTTCCCGTTTCAAATTTTTCGCTGGATTAAATTTCTTTTTTATCTCAACGGTCTTTCTTGTCTAAATTCGAGTAAAGTAATATGAAACTGTTAAACGAGCAGTACACGAAACTGCTCATAAACGCTATGTTAGTTGGTTATAATATTACAGGTAGGTACATGGTACACGAACTATTTGTCTGGACAAAAGACGACCACCTTCACAAAGTCGGTATCGGGTTAAAAAGGAAAAGCACCTGTGTTTGTTTCGCAAGAAAGATAAGTACCTATTTACTTAGATGTTGAACAGGTGCTCCTTTTCAATAAATGTTAGTTTACCTGTGCCTATACAAAACTAAATCGAGACTACATATACTAAAATTTGGGGTATTTTCTAATATCTCTGTAACATGGATAGATATATTTTTTTTGTCCAAAAAATCCTTGTAATTCATGTAACAAAAGTGCGCTGTGGCCTCATAATGAACAACGGCGGATTCTTAGACTCTACAGGAATTTACAAATTATAAAAAAAAGATTAAAACTATTGTTACATTTAGTCCATAATAAACCAAAGTTACCATTCAAAAAACAATTTGGCCTAATTCACCTAAAAATATATATACACAATTTTTGACAATTAAGGTGCAACCTTTATCATAGAGATATTAAAATATCAGGGAGCTAGTGTAGCTGTGAGTCGCGATGAAGGTTGCAGGCCAAATAACCCCTTTGCGCATGGAGGCGTCCATTTCTCGCTCTTAGACATTTAATTTATATGCAGTTTATAGGTATTGATATGAACAAAAAATATTCATGGGCATTCTACCACACCTTAGAGAAATTTGGTGCTACATTTTTTTTACCGTAAATGAAAATTTGTACTGCAGGTTTCAGCAGAATTAAAGATTTTCTTAAAAGAACGTTATTGCATAATAATCCAGTTATTATGTTTTTTTTTTCCTGCAAAAGGTCTGACCTGCAAGAAATCTCCGAAAATGTGTACCTCTATATGGCAGATTTATTGTCCTAAATTTCAAAGGGTTATTGTACAATTTCACAATTGTACTAACGCGAAAACGTATCTTAAACCGTCTGACAACAGGAAGTTGTCATTAATAAAAGTAGATTTTGAGTTTTTTACCGAAAACTCCCCGAAAGCATATATATCTAGAATTTATAGTTTTTGAATGGCAGGCCCGAGTAGAGAGGTACTTTTTCGCTCAAGGTTATGCAAAGCCAGTTTTGGCTGTGTTAGAACATTCCGACCGTCTTAGTGTGAACCATTATCTGATTGCGATTATTTAAAAAGCATCATATTCCTGAACAAATGAGCTTTCCAACGGTGTTTTGTTCGAAGTCCTAGCGTCAAAATTAATGAAATACCGCGATAATATGCGATATTAATGACCGCAATATCGCATATATTGAATAATTGTACTAAAATTGTAATGTGTTACAAAAACCTACAAAATGAGCTTTGTAGGTTTTTGAACAACAGTCAAAACGATTGTACTTGAAGTTATTAAAAGAAACTCAAAAAACTTTTTTTTTGCATTTTTGCCATATGGTATATTAAGACATTTTATTATAAACAACAATTGCCTGTTTAATTTATATATGTTTTCATGTGTGTATTATTTAAAACCCTGTACAGTTCGTTACCTATTATTTTTTAATGCCCTAAGTAATCTCTATAGCTTGGCCTATAATGACTTGGATATTATTGTCCACTTCATAAGCTTAGGTGTAGGTACGTATTAAGATAAGATAAGGCATTTTAAGATAAGGCAGTTCAAGAAGTGGACATGTTATAATCCTCACTTTTGTTTGCAGTTTTTACTGAATCTGAATACATACATTATGGTCGCACATTAAGGTAAACGTGCCTATTATCGGCACCTTTAGCACCTTGCATACCCTGAGCATCATTTTAATTATTGTAGCGAATAAAATACCCGACCAACCTATATTCTGATTTTTGATTTGGCTAATAAAAGGTATCATATTAAATACGAAATATTTATTTTAACCTAAAGTAAACACGTAATATTTGCAAAAGTAACTAAATACAAAGTCCGCTATGCCCGTATTATCGGCATCCTAAAATAAATCCATGTTCTAATTTTCGGCATGTATAGGATCCTATCACCGACACAGAATTAGGTAAGTATCTAGTCAATAAAATAAAAAAAATATTAAAAAAAATTAAATATTCATTTAAACAATAAGCAAACAAGATAAATTAATTTATTGATTTATTAATATATATAATTATCACTCACAAAAGGTACACTTAAATGGTTCTGTATCATCTTCTGTTAAACCAAGACAAACCTCATGGTAGTACTTTAAACAGGAACTACAAAGGCGCATGTCCAGTTTATCGTCAGTGTCACACAATGTACAATACCAAGATTCCTCCAAAGGTTTTGATGTTGAAGGTTCAGTGGTTAAAAGTTCAGTGCTTGCAATATTTTCTTTTGTGGAAAATAGGTCCTTCGTAACATTCTGCAATTTAATCTTTACCCTTCGATTAGAAATTATTTTACTAATATTTTGTGAGACAGCAATTTTCGCTTTCTTCTTTTCGTTTTCCAGTTCTTTTTTTTGGGTACGCTTTTTCTTCCTTTGCATTTTTAACTGTTCTTCTTGTTTTTTCTTTTCTTCTTTTTTTGATAGTATTGTTGCCACTGAGATGAAGTTGCTACAGCAGGTATTTTATCCCTGGTTAGTTTAGATTTAATACTATTTTCCTTAGGTGTAGGCCAAAATAAAATTTTTTTGAATGGGGTCGGAATAGATTCATCTAAATCATTTGGTTGTACAAAAGACGACAATTCTTTTTCTAAATTCAAATTTCTCTGGCTTTTAGGATCTGATTTCATTTTAGGCGTTGTTGTAACTTGAGCAGTTCCCATTTCTTGAAAGTTCAGTTCCAAAATTGGAGAAAGTTGCTTTAAAGAGTTTTCTACAGGTACGTCGTTTTGAGCTTTGTCGGGTGTATTTACAATTACGATGGGAATATCTTCAGCGATATTATCCGAGAAAGATAAATTTGCACAGTCAATAATTCCTGTAACATCAATTTCATTGTTATTATTTGCTTTCTCAGCAAAAAATATGTCTTTGGCATTTGAGTCTTCTTGGACTTCAGTTTCTACAAGTAGAAACTGAACATTTCTACATTGATCATTTATTAATTTGTCATTATCATTGATTCCTGTGACATCCATTTCTTTGTTAATTTCTAACTCCTCTGTAAATGTATCTTCCATAATAAAGACTTCTTCTTGAAGTTCATTTTCACCTTGTACTTGATCAGCAAATCCTATTGCATTGTTGTTGTTATTCGTTTTTTTGGTCTTTATTTTCTTCCAGAGTGAAAACAGACTGGTGTGCTCTACTGGTCCCTCCCAAACTGGCCCGGAAAGCTGAAACAATGTAAGGGTCTCTTTTGAGATGTATTGTTCTACACTTCTTAGGACTGCTTGTGATTCTGTAGGCTGTTTGTGGTTGTCCTGACGTTTTTGTACTTCGATTTCCGTTTTAAAATATTTCGAAAATTTAATGTTTTCAACATTAAAGGGAACAAGTCCGCAGGTCCTGAAGCCACTCTTAATTATATCTGGAATATTTGTCATTTTTTGAAAAGTGGTTTCCAAAATGGGCGCAAATGAATCTTTGGTAATCTTCTGTCCTTGGTTTTCCATTCTCCATCGGTGAACGCTCTTTTTCCATTCAAGTTTTAATGGTCGAAACACTGCCACGTCTAGTGGTTGTAAAATATGTGTTGCGTTTGGACACAGAGCTATAAGGACAATACTATTTTTACTACAAAATTCACTGAGGGCCAGCGTTAGGTGGGATGAGTGTCCATCCAAAAACAATATAACAGGAAACTGAACTTTTTGAGCAACTAGCCAAGGGTGAAATATATTAGCTATGTACTCAAAAAAGTTTTCACCAGTCATCCACCCATTTTCAGACTTTCCGATACCCCAGTGTGTTGGTACTTTTTCGACAACTGATTTGGGAACTCTTTTATAATTAAAAACGATCATTGATGGTAAAATTTGACCGGAGGCACTACACATAACTAATGTCGTCAGACATTCCTTCTCGTTATTGCTTACAAATGAGTAAACCGTTCTATCCCCCTTTCTAACTAAAACTTTATCACCCTTGGGAGTAAGATAAAAAGCCGTTTCGTCGCAGTTAAAAACACGACTGGGGTCATAAGTTATGCCAAAATTGTTTGTGTCTTTTAAAAAGGTCCCTACTTCTATGAACCACTGACGAATGCGATTTTCTGTTAGGCTGTTTCTAGCACAAGTGAGGTTTTGGGAAATCCTTGCAGCCAGTTCTGGATGTCGTTTAATGAATAATTCGTACCATTTCCGTCCAGGCCTACTATCTGTGAAATTATAAGGCCTGTTCAGTTCTTTAACCAATTGCTGAACGCTATCTAACAACATCGTTTTTGTTGCAGGAAATCCACAGGCTGCAATCCGAAATAGCCATGCCACCAGTAAATTTTCTTCTTCCCTTGTTAGTATGGTCCCTGGTCCACATTTTTTCTCTAAAGGCGTTCTGCCTTTCACTTTATCCTGTAAAGTCGATCTGGGTACATTATGTAACTTGCTCGCAGTTTTAAATGGCATTCCTGACTGAACAGCGTCAACAGCCTTATTCATGTCTTCGAGAGAATAGCGAATTCGTTTTTGCTTTTCCATTTCGATGTAATTTTAATCTAAAAAAAAATCCAATTATCGGCACGGTAATGTATGTATTATCGGCAGTCTTATTATGTCAAAATAAGGTTAATTTTAGTAGAGATATGAAGTGCCGAAAATTGGTGCAAAATATCATCGCTTTATATTGCATATAATGACCAAACATTTCTCATGGTAAGTTAAAAGTTAAAGGAAAATCGACCTATATACAGTCTAATACATATAACCAATTATCGGCACATCTGCCGATGATTGGGTCAACAAGTATTATTTACGTACCCATTATCGGCACTCATAAAATATTCAAAAAAGCTATAGAAAAACAGTTTTCGACAAACAAATAATAAAAATAATAATTCCTAACCATATAAAACTGAATCAAACATTTATACGAAACATTAATCAGGAATTATAACACGATGTGGCTTACCTGTTTCTTAACACATGTGACAAGAAACACTTCACACAAGAGTTTGGCGCGAACTGACCAGTATATTTTTGGCAGTCGTTAATACCGATTTTGGCCGACGATCGTTCGGTTTTGCAGAGGCGTAGATAAAAGTTCGCGGAAATTGGTGAAATATTTTTATTCGACAATCTTGTGGTAGAAATCTTGTTTTTCGAGATTATGTTGAATTAGTGCCGATAATTGGTGTAGTGTCGAAAATAGGAACGTTTACCTTATTAATAGCATAACAAGCAACTTGATCCACTTTTAAAGCCAAGATACCAACGTACCCACGAAAATAAAAAAAAATACCGTTTCAAGGAAACTTTGTCTTTCTAATATTCATATTTCTGCACAAAAAATTTCCGATAAATCATAATTTATATACGTGATCGAAATATAAGCAAATGCAAATGTCAAATAGTAGATACGCATTGTATAGGTATATATAGCTTTCGTTATTTGTAAGCACATCAGGCATAACTTGCGAATAATACTGACTTAATTAATATCACATTGACATCAAGCAGTTAGCTGTGTCTTAGGGTTAAAATCAGTGGATCGTAACCATGCGTGGGCCCATTTTTATAATAGCACCTGTTCTATGATATAATGGAATACTTATGTAGGCACTGCGCTGACCGCTCGTTAAACTCTCTTACACATTAAGTGAAAATAATAAATATAACAGATAATACGGAATACCTTTCTTATTGCAACTACGGCAGTTCTATTTGGCGTACCCTATCTATAAACATTATTACCAGGTATGGATTAGCTTATTGGCATTTATCACTACTCCTTTAGACTTTTAATGAATATATGTATTTATATGGGTTATGCGTTATGCATAGCATACGATATTATATAGGCATTTAAGTCCAGTGACCACATTGGTAGCTACCAATGGTGCTTAATTTTACAGGTTCCTTTTAGTGAAAAATTTATTTATACACCACCATTTTATAATAACCCAATAATATATAATGCATCCATTATACAATAGTATTGAATAATAGCTAACAGCTAATATTTATTATACTACACTTTAGACAATATACGTATATATATATATATATATATATATATATATATATATATATATATATATATATATATATATATATATATATATATATATATATATATATATATATATATATATATATATATATATATATATATATATATATATATATATATATATATATATATATATATATATATATATATATATATATATATATATATATATATATATATATATATATATATATATATATATATATATATATATATATATATATATATATATATATATATATATATATATATATATATATATATATATATATATATATATATATATATATATATATATATATATATATATATATATATATATATATATATATATATATATATATATATATATATATATATTACCTTTGAAGTTCTTTGCTATTCATATTTGTTTTGTGAAAAGTATATATGTGGACATACACACGGAAACGAACCACTTAAAGTTGTACAAGTTCTTTCACCTTCATTAAGGATCTTCAGAGTGGTGTACGACCTGCTTCATTGATCATTTATACTTGAATTTAAAATATTAATACTCCAACTCCAATTCGTTTCGTTTTCTCGTTTTTTCTCGTTTTTTCTGATTTTTTATCATACTCGTTTTTTATCATATGGAGAAACGTAAGTATAAGTGGAATTCACTTCGGTCCAGTTCCCGAATACCAAATTCTTTGCGATTAAGTTCATTATTATAATTATAAATCTAAATTATGTATTTAATATTTATGCGAATAAATAGGTACATTTGATAAACTTATTTAGTTGCTTTATGTTACAATTAATCAGTAAATTAATTAGGTAGCAAATTTCTAATCTTGAGCAGTATACCTAATGTAATGGGTCATAATGACAGTTGTAATGAGCACATTTTTGGCAAATCGCTTTAGAATTTAAAGTCTACAAGGTTCTAAGGTTTTTGTTTTTGAAAAATGTTTTTTTGGCAGATGAAAATGGCCGACGTTGCACTCTGTCTGATTCAAAAATAAACAATTCTTTCCTATATAATTTTTCAAAATTATTTGCAATTTTTTTGTGAAGTCCAAATTCTCTGATATTTTATTCACCACGCCAAGATATATTGCCGCCATATACTTCCGGTAAGCTTTGGATACATAAATTTAAAATATACCCAACAAATAATTCAATTCAACATAATATGTCTTTAACCGTTTTTCCAATCATGTGCATTATTACTCACGTTGTGATCGAGATTTGATTGCTGGTATAGATCATCCTTAATAATTAAAAAAAATCTCAAAAAACCATTGATCCCGAAAAAGCTTAGAAAAGCTTAAAATAAATATTAGGATACTTTTATGTATTTGGAATTTTATATATACTTACAAATAGCTATTATGAAGTAAGTAGCTATTTTTACAGAAATAATCAATATTATAATAAAAAAAAATAGATTTATATCCGAAGTTCATAAGTTGTTATAGAAGTTACGTAAATCTTTCAATGCGGCCCTGATAGTTGTGCAACTATCATTTGCTCCACGGTAGAAATATTAAACTAGAGCTAAACTGTCGATAACCACGTACCGTTAATGAAAAACCTAACAAACTCACCAACCATGAATGGATTTATCTCTAATGACTGCTTTTAATAATATGAAATACATGGAGGTATCTTGTCTTAAAAATCTTTGGATGGTTATTTACTAATGTGTTAAAAATAAGTTATAATTTTATTTTTATATATATATATATATATATATATATATATATATATATATATATATATATATATATATATATATATATATATATATATATATATATATATATATATATATATATAAAGTAATAATTGTATTTTTATATTTTAATTTAATTTAATAATGAATTGCCCCTACGATGGTGTGACAATTGATATATAAATGATAGTGTTTTTATAATAATTTAATAATATTGATATTAATATTGCCTTACGTTCGTTTGACTTTTTGGGAAAGATGTATATTTATATATGATTTTAACAATTTGATATTATTATAGATATTTCATGGGTCGATATCTGCTTACTATGTTTAGAGATAGCTGCAGACCTTGTAATATATGTTCGCCAGTTCATAATGTTAGTGAACACTTTTTGAATTTAAGATTATTTAATTATCATTAGTTTTGCATATTTGAGCATGGAATCCCTTGGTCTCTAGGGAGAGTTCAAAATAAACTGGTATCCTGCTTGTATGCTTGTATGTTACTTTAAAATATAAAATTTATTTATATTGCAGAAATTATCTTAAATATTGTTGACTTTGAAACTTGTTTTAAAATTAAATTATGGAATAAGAAGATGGTTCGCAATTAATAAGCACATATGTTTATTTATTGAAGAAGATAAAACTTTTAAATGATGGAAGATATTTAAAATTAAAAGAAAATATGTTATGAGGTGTCGTTAACCTCTCTAAATATCTTAAATTACCACCATTTTACAGAGGATATTTAAAATCCTTAACCAAGATATAAAATAAATGTGTTTATAATTACACAAAGAAGCAATTTATAAAGTTCTACAATGATTGAAATTAATTAATATTTGTTTGTTGCCTTTGAAATTATTTGTTAATCCTTTGTAAACAAACCTCGAAACAAAACACAAACGCACTACACTGCACAGTTGATACACTACTGCGATGCTGCTCCCCTATTGGTGAAATTCTGCACCTGTAGATTTGCAATGGCGTCGTATATCTACTTCATCTGCTTGTGTTTGTAATCCTTTTAACTTGTTTATATTGTAGACAATTTAATTTATCCTTACTTAGATATCACCAAAAATACCTTGGAGCCTATCTAAGACACCCTAGATATCTTCTGATGACTAAAATCGCACTAGTATTATTAATATCCTTGGTATTTTACAATCCAACGTCTCTATTAACTTATTATTTTGTCATACAACTTTTACCGTTTTACGGTAAATTAATTATTAATTATTTCACTTTGAAATTGCTTTGAATTTTATTCTAACAAAGCTTAACACGCAGCTACCTCGTTGGATGCTATTTACGTTCTCTCTAGTTTGTTATACCTCCCTACGGAAGTACATTGACAACACAAAAACAAACCTCCGTCCTCAACAACCATTAAAAGCCAATCATTACGATTTATAATTTGATCTATTACATAATACATCTTAGTTTAAAACACTTTTCTATATTTCTTACTTAATCTTTGCACTATTTATTTAACTTTACATTAGCTTGCATGGATACTTCTATTTTGTATGCCTTCAACCAGCCTTGCATTTGTATTCTTCTACGAGGCTTTTCATCTGGAATCCTACTTTGATGTAAGCATTTCACTTTTATTTTACATATTTTTATTAATAATTATAGTTTATGTAACCTCTATATTTGATAAATAGTACTATAATTTGTCTAAACTGTTTTTGTTGTCACCATATTTTGCTGGCGTTAATTTATTAAGTTATTATGCTTAACATGATTAACCAATCAGAGCGTAGTCGTTGCTAACGGGTGGTGTACACTGTACAGCAAGCAGTATTTATCTAATGCATCACGATATTTTGTTTCCGTAGGTTCTTTTTCTGTTACATATTATATGCGGTGTGCAATTTGTATATGCGGTATTATATGCGGTGTGCAATTTGCATGAGAATACATACCTCTCATGCATTTTATTGAATAAAAACTACTTAGTATATGGTAACATTTAATATTAAATTTGCATAATTTAATTTTGAAATTATTATTATTATATTAACGAGAAGAAAATATAGGTTGATATTAAAAAATTAATTGGGTGAAAGATAGTGAACAATTTTAAATTTACTATTTATCAATATTTATCTGTCTATTTTATAACCATATTTAGAAAATGAAAAATGAAAAATTTTATAGTCTTCTTAATTTAGTTTTACTTAGAGCATGAAAACATTTAACTTCAAGTTGAGTTCAAAATAGACTTGAGAAATGGTTCTGTATGCTTTTTGAGTTATGAATTTTACTTTATGCTCAAGAAAATTAAATTTATTTTTGGAGCTATTTCTTTTCAGATTGTTGACAATGTAATTGCTTTATTGCTTTATATTTATTTTGGAAGAAAAGATAGATTGGTTTGCAATTCAACTAATACATATATTTATTTTCAAATGTTTATACTTTGCAGATGATTCAATATTACTAAATAAAAATAGAAGCTGAAACTAACCTGAGACCTATCAGGCCTATTATACCTTATATTACTAAAAATATACGGGGTATTAAAATCTTTATCAAACAATACGCGACATATAAGTACTAAGAAATAAGAAATACTGTTATATATTGTAACAATGATTATAAAAGGAAGTTGAGGGTTTATTTGTTACCTAGTCTCAAAGTTAATCCTTTGTAAACAAAACAGAAACATAATCATATGCGCACTACGTGAACACTGTTGCGCTGACTTCTATTGGTGATATTCTGTAATTGCAAATGGCTGATTCGTTTGGAAATCTGCAACGGCGTCTTCACTATTTGAACTGCCACGGGACCAAATAAATCATTAAAACTAGAAACACTGTTCGCGGAAATGGTGCGATGGTTTCTTGTAAACACACTGACCTATTTATAATCTATACAGCTTGATAATACTTGAAAATACTGGATACAACTGGATATGATTAAACTACTAAAGAACTATCTAGGACACCCTAGATATCTAATTACTACCAGGATATTACTATTATCACTCGAAATTCATTAATTAACAAGATATAATACGTTGAAATACGTGTTGCTACAATAGTGTCCAAAGTTTAACAATTAACATGGATTTTACAATTTAAATACTTAATTTTCTTTGAGAGAAATTTTATCGCAGCTACCGGTTTTAGTGCCTAATATGAACTCTTATGCATTATTATCTTTGGCTACGGAAGTCTCCCCACAGAAACAAAACACACTTCTTTAATTACTCGTATATTTATTAACATTGTAGCTAACTGCCAACCAATCACGCATTGTCATAATTTCTGCTTTCTAAGATTACATTTTAGAATCTCTCTTTAACTATCTAATTTAGAATCTATCTAATTTCGAACCTCAACTATAGAATCTATCTAATCTTTGAAACACTAAACATCTTTACGTAGCAATGTTTGAAAAGTTATTTTCACTTCATTTCTATTATGCAGGTGTATTACCATTTTGCTTTTGGTTAGTCAATGTTACACTCTTACCTTGGTGCGAGGCTAAATAATCTCGAATCCTACTTTTGAAGATACTCTATTACATATATAATTATAAATAGACATAGTTTGATAAATGTTTATATTTGATAATTCGTAAAATGAGTTGTCAAAACGTTTGTTATTGTCTTTTTAAATTTCTGGCTATTTTTAGTTTAGTTATTAATATAATTCAGATTGACCAATCATCGTATAGCCTTTGAAACTATGTGGTATAATGCTCTTCTGTCTTTATTTTACTATGGGCACGTTATTTTGTTCCGGTAGCGTCTTTGTCTGTTGCATACGGCCTGGCCTATATATTAAAACTAAATTAAGAAGGCTATAAAAGTTTTCATATTCTATACCTATATGATTATAAAATAGACAGATAAATATTGATAAATAGTAAATTTAAAATTGTGCACAATATTTCACCCAATTAATTTTTTAATATCAACTTATTTCTTCTCTCTCGTTAATATAATAATAATAATTTCAAAATTAAATTATATAAATTTAATATTAAATGTTACCATATACTAAGTAGTTTTTAATCAATAAAATGCATGAGAAGAATGCATACCTACAAATTACACACCGCATACTAGTATGTAACAGACAAAGAACCTACCGAAATAACATATCGTGATGCATTAGATAAAGACTGCTAGCTGTACACCACCCGTTAGCAACGACTACGCTCTGATTGGTTAATCATCATAACTTAACATAATAAATAACATAAATAATAAATTAAGCATAATAACATAATAAATTAACGCCAGAAAAATAAGGTGACAACAATAACAGTTTAGACAAATTATTGTACTATTTATCAAATATAGAAGTTACATAAACTATAATTATTAATAAAAATATATAAAATAAAAGTGAAATGCTTACATCAAAGTAGGATTCCAGATTAAAAGTCTCGAAGAAGAATACAAATTAAAGGCTGGTTGAAGGCATACAAAATAGAAGTATCCATGCAAGCTAGTGTAAAATTAAATAAATAATGGAAAGATTAAGGAAGAAATATAGAAAAGTATTTTAAATGAAGATGTATTGTGTAATAGATAAAATTATAAATCTTAATGATTGGTAATTGGTCAGAAAACAGTTGTTGAGGACGGAAGTTTGTTTTGTTTTGGGAGGTAGAACAAACTAGAGAGAACGTAAATGGCATCCAACGAGGTAGCTGCGTGTTATGCTTTGTTAGAATAAACTTTACGCAATTTCATAGTAAACTAATTTAAATGGTAAAAGTTGTATACCAAAATAATAATAATAAGTTAATAGAGGCGATGGATTGTAAAATTTCAAGAATATTAATAATAGTAGGTATTCTGAAGGAAAAATGTTTCAGAATTCTATATAAAATACAAAACAATGCATAAAAACCACAGGACAAAAAAATTTACGTTATAATTTCAACTGTGTTGAATGTGCGATATAACTTTGTACTGAAATAATGCACATGTATGATTTCCTATAATTCAATTTCTGTAGAGGCATATAGCCATAGAACTACCTAGTTGTTTGGTAGTATGTATGATTTATTTTTAATGTCAATTCGAAAAAGTTAAAATAATTAATAATTATATTATATTATATATTAGCTAGATAATTCCTACAACATTGTAACAACTGTTTACAACTATCACGTAGAAAAAAGGATTTCCTATCATCTATCATATTATCAGTAGTAATAGTATGAGTACTTCAAAATAATCAGTTATACATCAATAACTTGATGCACAATTATTATAAAGTGTGTCGGTTTGATAGTTTAAATATTGCGACCGCGAAGCGGGTGGATTGTTTTGTCAAACCGACATGGTTTGTAATAATTGTGCAGGAAGTTTGAGATGTATAACCTCTATTATTTTGAAGTACGAATTGTGTGTTAAAATTATTTTTTGTTTCAAAATTGTAACAGAAGAAACAATTTATTAATTTAAATACATATTTGTACTACAAAAAAAATTACAGTTATTATATATTATTTTTTTTATTTGGGCTGAAAAGTAAAAATTTATAATTGCTTTATGTATAAACGTGTGTTATCGAAATTGCATAAATGAACTCAACCAACTTGTATGTTTTGATTGGTAAAGATTCTACGAAAAAAATTATCACGTAAAATTAACCGATATCTCTCTTTGTCCAATGTAGATTTGCAACACGATATGAATCTACCAGGTAGCTATGGTGTTTCTAAGCGCTTTGTTTAGAAATATGGCAGCCAACACCTTGCTACAATAAACGCCTAGCTATAAATCCCCTGACAAGGTACTTAATGCCTAAGTTTCCTATCTGCAGTAGGTAATAAACATTTTCTCGATTTCTGATGAGAAACTGACAATAAAAGTGGCACATGGTTGACATACCTACACTGTTCCGAGCAATTAGAACAAATATCGAAAAGTATATACTATAGGCACATACCTATAAAATACTGCTTCCTAAATTTTAAACATTTATTTGGGAACAAAATGTCTGTACTTCACTGCGCCCATTTCAGGTAATTATATAGGTACGAGATGGTTTGCAATTACCATTCATTTATTTTATAATTACACTTTTAAACATTAATTTGAGAAAAAATGTATGTACAGGGTAAGTCTCTTAAAGGATAAAAGGATAAGTGAGATAAGGGGGTATCAATCACCCCCTTATCTCACATATCCTTTGCCGATTTAACTTATTCAAAAAAGGAGCGGACGCGGTTTTTGATGAATTTTTATAATATGAGCACGGATATTAAAAATCTCGTAAGATATACAGGGTGATAGATATACAACAGGGTGATAGATATACAACAAATAAAAGTCAATATTAATACAGTAACACAATAGAGTAACACAATTTTATTTATTTACACGTAACGTAATTAAATATTTTCCACGTAACCACCACCATTCTGGATACACATTTGGCATCGCTTTATAAAATTGCTTCTCACCCTTTGAAATATATCACCATTTTGGTTTAATTCCTCAATTTTTAAACGTATGCATTCTTTTAACTCATTCATATTATTAAAAACCCCAATTTCGTATATATCTTGTTTTATCGTACCCCAGAGAAAAAAATCCATAGGTGTTAAGTCCGGACTTTTCTCCATCCTGCTGCCGGCTCCATCCTGCTGGCAAATAACAGATCTGTTGTCCACTAAATTAATATTATCTAAATAATTTTCAACTGGATGTTGAAGAATATCCACATAACTTTGTGCATTTAAGGGCCCATTTATAAATACAGGACCTACAATAGCATCCTTGTGGATGCCACACCACACGTTTACAGTTTGGTATCCTTGTTTTTTTATTTTTTTTACAATATGTGGATTTTTCGCTGCCCAGTAATGTGCATTTTTTCTGTTAAAAATTCCCGCAGTAGAAAAACTGCTTTCGTCAGTCCAAATGACATGACTTAGAAACTCATCATCTTCCTCTATTCTATCAAGTATGTCTCTGCAGAAGGTTAACCTGTCTTGAAGGTTGTTGTCGTCTAAATATTGAACGGGCAAAATACTATATGGTTTAAAATTATGGCGATGTAATATTTTTTTCACACTTCTTTGTGATATATCCAATTCTATTGCTGCGGCATAGGATGATTTGGATGAATTTTCAGCAAAATATAATAACGCGTTGAGTTCTGTGTCTTCTCCTGTTTTTGTTCTTCGCCTTTCCCCTTTCTTGTCTCTCAGAGATTCGGTATTCCTAAACTTTGCATAAATGTTTTTAAAACTATTTTTGGAAGGAGGTAGCCTTTCTCGAAATAACCTAACATACTCCCTCCGAGCAGGAGACTTATTCTTGTTGCACTGAATATAAATTTCAAGTAACTCTTTTCGCTCTTCCAATGAATATACTATTTTCAAAATAACTTGCTTCTTTACTAACACTACGTATTTTTTACGCTAATATCTAAGAGAGTGAACTACTATCTCACAAAAAACTGGATGACATCTGTATCATGACATCTGGATGCATTGTTTCCAGTTTCCAGAGGTATCTTGATGTTCTTATTTTATAATTGACACCCGTAATGTGATGTTTTTAGTAATATCTCACGAACTGGTGGAGTGATTATATAACTATTACACATTTTTGGATTCAGAAAATTAAGGATATTATTTTGGTACAAAAATATACGGGGTGTTCTATTTAAAAAATCATGTTTTATTTTCCACTCTGTATATTTTACGAGATTTTTAATATCTGTTCAGATTCTGCTCAGATTATAAAAATTCTACAAAAACCGTGTCTACTCCTTTTTTGAATGAGTTAAATCGGCAAAGGATAAGTGAGATGTTGGAGTGAGTCTCTTAAGATTGACACCCCCCTTGTCAATCTATAGAGACTTACCCGGTACCTCATTAATTTCAGATAATAATTGTTCGATATATAGGTACGAGGTGGTTTGCAATTAGCATTTTTAACAAATTTATTGATTTACCTGGTATGAACTATGCGGACGATATTATATGCAATGCATCTGGTTTATGCACTACTTTTTGAGTACCTGGTACAGGCCTACCGTTGACGACTTCATTTGGCTATTAGAATGTAAGTGAAGTCGGAATTACAGCATGTTTGTCACCACCTTGCTAGTATTATTAATTGTTTTAATTTTAATTAATTTTTTTAAATTCAAAAGCTTGTATTATTATCTGTACTACTCTTCAATACCAGATACCTACTCCACTATCGATCTTCAGATGAATCAGTCCTTGCGCATTTATTTATCCAACTAGGTCGCAGGCGTGCTGATTTTTCGAAAATTTTTACCGTGAATTACAGTACTTATTACACTATTTAAATAAGCTTTATTTGAAGTTTAGGCCAGGAAAATTAAGTACGAAACCTGGCAGATATAGTTTTGAGGAGCAGTATTTTATATATTTTTTTTTGGGATTGTATGTAATATATTGTGGGTTGCGTATAATAAAAATACGTATAGTCTCTAACATCGAAATATGAGAATTAAAAACCCGAGCAAAAACCCCTCATAAAATAATTGGATGGTGAATGTGATGCAGAATAAGCATGTTTCACATTCAAATATTACGGATCCATTTTACACGTTCCTCGGCCGTGTCACATCGGCATCATTGGTATTCATTCGTATGCCAGCTTTGCTAATACCATCGAACGTTTTGGGGTAAAGTGGGGTCAACAATGGTCCCTGAAGTAGAAGTAATACAGTTATTCTTAAATCTAGTGTATTATTTTAATGGGTTTTGTGTAAAAATTGATTAGTTATTAGTATTCTATCAAAATATAATAACTTGTTGAATGAAAGCGCCTTTCTAGTGACGATTTTAGCTTGTTGTAAGAAAATGTATACTGCCCCGATCTCCCATTACGGCAATTGTGGGTATCCTTTGAAAATTTTTTATGTCTCATATATCTATGTTGCAAACTATACTTACTCCGGCTCAAAAAGGTGTGCTAATTTCAAGTAAATTGGGAAGTAAAGAAATTGCCCAATAGACGTTTTTTTTTTCGGATATTTTCCTATATATGTAGCTTTAGAAATATGCAATTTAAGAAAAAACAATACTTATGAACCGTTCAACTTAAAATTATCTACAAGATATCGCATTGTTTAAAACTCACACGTTCATTGCTAGCAATAAAGCTGAAATAGCGATAAAAATCGAGATCATTTTTAAGCGCTCACCTGACAGTTCTTACCTGTCAGGTGATTGTCCAATTTAAAGTATTATAAAACGAAATCGCAGAACTCGATCAGAATCGGTCTGTTAGTTTTGGTATGAAACATTGTTAATTAATTAATTAATCAAATTTAAGTAAATTAATTTAATTGATTAATCAGTTAATTAATTTTAGCGCGAAATATAATCATTTTTTTCGTCAGTGCTGAGGTTGTTGATTTTATTTTATGCTATTTTTTCTACACATAATAATTAACGCTCCAAAAGCTGTTAAAAAAATAAATTCGATATTATAACGAATCTATATGATAGTTAACGGGTCCAAGTAGGTAGGTGAAAAAAAAATATCGCCAAATAAAATAAACAACTTTAACCTCAGCATTGACGCACTACAAAATTATATTTTGCGCTAAAATTAATTAACGAATGTCTCATGGCAAAACCAGCAGATCGATTCTGATCGGGTTTGGGATTTCGTTTTGTAATATTTTGAAGTAGTATTTAAGTCCACATTTATAGTGGATTTGATTTATTTTTTACCTGTCACCTGTTTTTTACCTTTGTACCTGTTGAGTGCTTCAAAGTTACATCTATTGTCATCACTTTTATTCGGCTTTATTGCTATATAGCTACGAAATAATGAGCGAGTTTTAAACCAATGCTATTGTAATAATAAAATATCAATAAATAAAAGACCCAACCCACTAACGTAGATGTAAGATAAATGTACCAACGTTTATTAGCCCCAGCTTTTTGTAATATTAACAAACTAACTTAGAAACTATAATAACCTGCAAATCCTGCAAAAATCCAAAGCCATAGGTCGAGGACATAAAACCATAAGAACGGTTAGTCATAGAACAAAGTAGCAGTAACAACACATCCGGCCAAAGTATTTATAACAAATAGAGGCCAAAGCAAAAAAGCAAAACACGACAGTACACCACTGAGTTCATAAAATAAGTGAGTACTGTCCAGAATCCAAATACACTTGATTAACTTCTAAACACAACAAGTCACTGTTTGCAATGATAAATTACTACTGAACACTTTTAATTACTTGTTACTAGCTCTTGTCTCTAAGAGCATTCAAAGTAAACTGATTTATGTAGGGATCGGCTGGCCCTTATATACTATTTTCTATGTTCTGGAACGTTCTAGAAGCTTCTCGATTATTCCATCCCATTCTAGATTTGTTCTCACTTGTTCCATGTCATTCTAGATTAATCTCATTGATTTCATACCATTCTAGTTCGTGTACAAGGCATCTCGATGAGTTCTACAGGGGGGTAGTCCACATGGTCACATACCGAGCCTATTCTAAATGGGGCCAGGGGTGTATCTCGGTTACTTGAAGTCCTAGATGGTTGAGACTTCGCTTGGGGGTTAGTATCTGGTACCCCAGATGCTATGTTGCCACACGGTCGGGTGCCATGTGGCCAGATTGTGCAATTTTTCCCTAAATCTAGACAATTTTCAATATATCGTGCACAATCGCCTCTGATGATTCCGTAACACTATATTGTACATAACTTTATGGCGAACAAATTCATATCTACTGTTTTTTTCCTAAATTGCTTATTTCCAAAGTAATAGGTAGAGGCAAATATTATAAAAATATGAATGAAATTGATTAGGTGTGTCATTTTTTTAATAATCAATAGGTATATGAAATGTATGAAAGTTATTAGATTTGATAATAAATCAATGGTTACGTTTCGTTTTAATGAACAATAACTAATAATTTGTTACTAAAATATTTTATTAAATCTATTAAGACAAATTATTGCAATCAATTACTACCCACACCGTACTATAAATTTTAATGTCGTTGACATATAAAATGTTCCTTTATTAGATTTTTACTGTCATGGATACTAAATTATAAACATTATGTGCAGGCTGCAGATATGTAATTAATACTGTTAGAAAAGTTTTTAATGTAAGGTGTTGTTTATGTAACATACTTTCATCGAGCGAAAAAGTAACATTACGTCTTCTGTACAGTGCATAGTTTATTGTTTTCTCGTTTTATTGCCCTAAGAATAATTATGTGCTGAGCATATACCAGTCATATTACATACATGATTCACGCATGATCTACATCAGAACTGCATGCAGACTCGAAATAAACCTTACATTATAATAGTTAAATAGGTATTATGCCGAAAAGTCTAGGGCCCTTCTAGTCCAAGTATTAGTCTAAGTCTAGTCATCGCGTTAAATTAGCATGTTAAATTAGCAGGAATTCCTACCTGTATAAAAAAAATGAGCGTATAGGAAATAAAATTTAAATATGAGTTTCTATTTCGTTCAACTCGCGCCTGAATGGCGAACTTAACCTAAAAAATTCCTAAATTAACCTAAAAAAGTTGCAAAAAACGTTTTTGGTAAATAACTAAAAAACTATAGTTCCTATGGAGAAAAGTTAAATGAGGGCGTTGTAGATATTAAAAAAATATTTTTTCAATAATAATTTTCGATATTTTTCGTACTTTTCGAATTATATCGAAAATACCGCTAATTGTCGAGTTCTCTAGAACTAGAACTTAAATATAACATTCCCATACTTGTTGCTTGGGACATGTATAGCTAGATAATAACAAGCTAAAAAAACCTTTCTTGAAAAATTTAAAAATAGTGATTATTTATTCGGATATATCGATTATTCGAGAAAAATATGCTCTCCTAAGTTCGCTATATCTTGGGTGTTATGCTTAGGCATCGAGTTCGTGAAGAGTTGCGCTATCATCCTATATAACAGTTGTATCGATTTTTTTTATTTCAAAGGTCAGAAAATGAATTTGAAAACATTGATTTTTTTGCTTTATTTTGTTAAATTAACTTTCTAAATTTTTATTTGGTGGAAAAGGTAGCTACGGAATTCAATTAGGTATTGGCACGAATTTAACAAAAAAACAACTTCATACGACCATTAGGAGTCGAGATATTTTTTTTACAAAAAAATCTGGAAGGCATAATAAACATTGTAGAAGCCTGAGTTTCACACACGTTGATGCTAAATGTCTAGTTTAGATGCTAAAGATAGGATTTGATTATTAGTATCAAAAATTGGATAATAAAGTGGAGCATGCGGAGCAGCTGGTGCGGGCAGCGGAGTGGGGGAAGTGCTGCACTCCCGTTGGAAACTGATTTCATGCATTCAAAATGACTCGCGCTTGCAAAATTTTCAGTATCTCAACTTCCAGACCACCTATCAAAGTCCCTTTGTACTTAATCTGGAGTAACTGGACGAGATTGACATTAATATCATATTTATTTGTGCCTTAGATTAACTAATATTTAATTACTTTCAAATTTTTTATTTTTTTCGACACTAATTATATTTTTCTATTCTGGCAATATTCTTCATGCGATGCTACAATTTTTTACGTAATTGATCATAGTCACGTCACATTTGCTGACGTCGGAAGAAAATTGAATAAAAACAGCATTTTATTAGGGTAAGTAAAAAGAATGTAATTTATTTAAACAATTATTTTATTATGCAAATATTAAATCATTCAATTTTCATTCTTCTTCGTCATTCTTTTGAATGTTTGTAATAGTTTCAAAGTTTTCACAATGAGTTGACTTACGATGTGTAGTTAAGTGAATGTTTTTTAGACCCACATACTTTTGTTTTGCAAGGACCTACACAGCTGCATGATATATTTTTTTAAATTTCATCAGGTATCTAAGATCCCTCAGGCTATAGTTTGCAACATCCAAATATGAGACATAAAAATCCGAGCAAAAAACCCCCATTATATCGATCCCTTCACACCTGCTACCGCATTTTTAACAGCGTTGTCAAATATAACCGATTTCCAGGACTTTAAGGAAAAACAAATGATTTTATATACATCGCCCATCATATTATGACATTATCATGTAGTATAACAAAATATTGATCACACTATTTACCTTTTGTCATATCATAAAACAATTGGATGGTGAATGTGATGCAGAATAAGAATGTTTCCCATTCAAATATTACGGATCCATTTTACACGTTCCTCGGCCGTGTCACATTGGCATCATTGGCATTCATTGGATGCCTAAATTGTCTAATATCATCGAACATTTTGTGGTCAACAATAATTCTTGAAATAGAAGTAATACAGTTATTCTTTAATTTAGTGTATTATTTTTATGGATTTTGTGTTAAAATTGATTAGTTATTAGTATTCTATCAAAACATAACAACTTGCTGAATGAAAGCGCCTTTATAGTGACGATTTTAGCTTGCTGTAAGAAAAGTTATACTTCCCCGATCTCCCATTGCGGCAATTGTGGGTATCCTTTGAAATTTGTGGGTATCCTTTCCAATTTTTTGTAAAAAAAATTTTCTCGACTCCTAATGGTCGTACGAAGTTATTTGTATTTTTTAAATTCATGAAAAAATGAAATGTTATTGATTCCCGTAACTGCCATTTCCGCCAAATAAAAATTGACAGTTATTTTTAAAAAATATTCCAAAAAAATGCAAATTAATTTTCTAACTCTAGAAATAAAAAAAATCGATATAAATGTTCAATAGAATGATGGGGCAACTCTTCATGGACAAAATTAGCGCTTACTCGATGCTCAAGCGTAAGCCCCTGAGAAGTTATATAGAGAACAGGAGAGCATCTTTTTCTCGAAAAATCGATATATCTTTATAAATAAACAATATTTTAAAATTTCTCAAAAAAGGTTTTTTTAGCTTGCTATTAGGCATACTTGTCCCAAGCAACTAGTATGGGAACGCCTATATTTTTTTAACCAGGTAGGAATTTATGTCACCATTTACTTGCCTAGAATGCTTGGACTATTCAGGCAGTCCGAGAAAAGGTGCTTTGGAACAGGCTTAGAAAGGATTGCTTGAGGATAAATGCAGATGAATAAAACAAAGGGTTACTAACATAATTAAACAAACAAAATATAAAGACATTACTTCTAGTGGCATATTTCCTAAACTTAAACTTACACGCACGCGAATGGCATTAAAATAATAATAATAATACCATAATAAAAAATGTTCACACCTTACATTCTACGCAAGTACCTTAGGTGTATTGAAAATACCAGGCACAACTTTTTGTTTACTGTAGTACACAGTTCTTATGTATCAAAAGAATATTTTTTATCGGTTTGTGGTGACGGCTGGTAGAAGTTTAGAATGATCATATGCTGAAAATGAAGCATTTATTATGCCCGATTGAAATAGTCGCTAGGAGAAAACTTCAGGCAAAACTTGCGAAACTTATTTTCAAATGGATATGTCGAGAGATTATTTTGTTAAAATAATCGATCTCTAAGAAAAGGGATTTTCACCACATGTCCTATGCTTCATCAATAGTACTAGTTGTATTAAAATGGTAAGTATGTGTAAGTGTTGGTGAAATATGATAACTCGTTTCAATAACTCGAACTCGTATTACTAAAATTTCTTGATAATTCGAACATAATAATTGACACCAACTTTGATAAGTCGAATTTAATTGTTTCAAAGCAATCATCCATCATCATGTGCCAAATATCAAAGCCGTTGTAATAATATGTTAAATATTTTTTTACTTTAATATATGCATACAAATTTAATTAATACACACATGCATATACATATGCATATTACGGGGACGGTCGTCGAGCGGTTTGGCGAGCTAGCTCTGCGGTTTGAGCACCTAACAGCAGTGATGGTTCAATTCCCCACTTACTGGTGCGAAATCAATGTGCAATAATTTGTCCCCAAGATGTAACCAATTTACCAACCTAAGTCGATCCCAGGTGTACATGCGACTCGCGAGATAGATATATTATATCTACTTTACTATATTACATACATATTACATTATATATATATATATATATATATATATATATATATATATATATATATATATATATATATATATATATATATATATATATATATATATATATATATATATATATATATATATATATATATATATATATATATATATATATATATATATATATATACATATATATATACATATATATATATATATATATATATATATATATATATATATATATATATATATATATATATATATATATATATATATATATATATATACCGAATACATATTCGGTATATATTTAATACATATATTCCGAATTGTCCTTAATAAGTTATTCATAGCAGCAATAAAATCCGATAATCCGAAATCCATATTATCTACGTTCATGTAGGTATCATTATAGAAGCATGCTGTGGAAATACATATATATATATATATATATATATATATATATATATATATATATATATATATATATATATATATATATATATATATATATATATATATATATATATATATATATATACCGAATACATATTCGGTATATATTTAATACATATATTCCGAATTGTCCTTAATAAGTTATTCATAGCAGCAATAAAATCCGATAATCCGAAATCCATATTATCTACGTTCATGTAGGTATCATTATAGAAGCATGCTGTGGAAATACCCATATTTACACTATGCCATTTAAAAGAATTTTAGCATTAACAATAAAAGCATACCTATTATTCATACCGGTGTGGAAAATCCAGTCAACATT
Source organism: Tetropium fuscum (assembly GCA_964058915.1). Classification (NCBI taxonomy): domain Eukaryota; kingdom Metazoa; phylum Arthropoda; class Insecta; order Coleoptera; family Cerambycidae; genus Tetropium; species Tetropium fuscum. Next base: position 332,150 of record CAXKVY010018526.1, on the reverse strand, counting down.
TGGGTAATTTGGAACATTCATATCGGCATCGGCACCTGTTAGCGTGTTGGTCAGAAGGTTTTAAACCTGTATCGCCTTAAGTTAATCTTTGTTATATTGCAAATTATTTTAATCCTTTTAGATTTTAATCCTACTAAATCTAGGATAAAATTAAAAAGAACCTGTGTTTTCTTGAGCGGTGTCGGTACATCAAAAGGTTGAGCCGCGAAAATTACTGGGAGGTTGTTGTTAGCACTTGCATTTACCGTAAGTAATCAGTGGAATCGCAGTGATTTTATAGAATAATAGTATTATATGAACGTATTTTATGGAATTCCAATGATAATAATTAAATTACCATATGAAGATTGATGAAATGTTGCAGCCGTTTAGACGTTATCCGGAAATATCCCCGGTGATCGCGGTGTTGCAAAACGATTGCAAACATTTGCGCTGTTTGTTACATTACATCGGAGTGTATGCGGTATTTTAGGTTATATTATTTTTCTTATTCTTACCTCTTGTTATACAATAAATGCCAATGCACCGCTGCGTTTATTTAAAATCGAACATTTTGTTTAAAGTTATACAATAGTAATTAATTATTAATGAATATGAAAATATGTTCCAGGTAAATGTTATTATATTTATTTTCCATTTATATTAATTCATAGTAAATATTTTTCGCCTATATATTTATAGACACAGAAACTCTCTTATCTTATTTAAATAGGAAACTCTGTAACATAGAAATAATAACACTTCGGAGACAACAAACAAAAACGGCACGAATTCATCTTAGACACGCACGTGTGTAAGAGTTCTAAAGCGTGCCCCAATGTGCATGTCACTGTCTTTATGGTGTTTATCTTTAATTTCGCCGCCTTGTTTCCAACTTCTCACTGCCCGCTAACCATTTGTTTAGTCTGTAGAAGATATATCTGCAAATGCGGATATGGGACGTTCTAAAGGGAGCAAGACAGATTATAGCATATGCCTAACGATGGTAGGTAGCTGTTTTGACCACAGCCGAACTTATTTGATCGAAAATGAGCTTATGGTTCACGGTTTATTGTACCTGACCCAAGCGAAAAATAGGAAGAGATCATTATTTATAGCTTTTAAATTGCCATAGTGTACGAAGATATTAATTGTTATGATGATTTTAAACGTGAGGACAACGTGTCGTAATAGGTCAAAGTAACTGTCTGTGAGATTGTGAGCATTAGTAATTATTAGATACTAGACACAACATTTATTTCTAAGAAATAACTATACCTATATGAATACAACAGTAGGAAATGAACTTAATGATAGATAATTATTGGGAATTATTATAATATTAATAGTATACGAACAATAAATAATTCGTGGAGTGGATCTGGAGAAAAATATGGGTTGAAAACAGATAACGCAAATTAATTTTTTTCCCAATCTGCCCAATCAAATCGGATAATGAGTTCGCGAGATATCGCGAATAGTGATAGCGAAAACTGCGAAAATAGGAAAAATCAAATTTGTTTTTCATCGAGGGGGAGTGGAGTTGATTTTTTTTTGCGGAGGAGCTATTATGAAGGAATTATGAGGCCACAGGCTGGGGGTGGCGGAATAATTAGGGGAAAGAGCAGAGGGGAAAACGAAATTTTTTAAAATTCCCATAATCTCTAAATATTGAGCGATATTAAAAATCAAAAGGCCTTCTTCCTTCGTTTCTGCGTACGCTATACGATGGCATTAGCGAATATTTTTTTGTTGCAAACAAACGCCTAGAGTACAAAAAAAACGAATTGCCTGGTGATTCCGGTATGACGGACACCAGTCGGTGGAGGTAATAATTTTTTTACCAGTCCACTGATTTTTTTCTCGGGAGATTAGGAGGGGAGCCAGGTGACTTCCACTTTTTTTTCTCTGTGAGTGGGGGTCGGGCCAGGCTCAAAATCAAGGGAAAACACTTTTGTTTTTATTTTCCATTTTTAAATATACTAAAGTTTAGAAAACACATATACCTAATACATATATTATATATTTACTTAAACAACATATTTTTTTTAATAGTTTATTTGACCAAGGTTACAAATAATTTTTGGCTAGTCATGAAATATACAAAATACATTTCTTTAAAAAAAATGTCACAGTAAAAATGTAAAAGACAACAACAACAAATTCACAAATTATAAAACAAGTGGCGTAAAATGTAAGAATTACACAAATATGTATTTAAAACAGGAAAAGATGATAGGGCTGGAACCTTTGATGTAACTGTAACACTCGGAGTAGTTTCCACGAACACCAAAACACTTTCACTTCGCTCGACGCGCGTTTCGCTAACCAAGTTGGCATCATCCGGAGACGATTAAAACTAATCTCAAACTACAAAATCTACCATATTTATACTATTTTCACGGTGACGTCACTAATGATATCACCGTGAAATTTACGAAATTGTAAAATGTAATAGTAGTATGAATAGCGACAAGGGACCTATCCCGTATAGCCCGCTTTACTCGTTGCTTAGCAACCGTTGATTGAAGCATGATTAGTCACGCGTAAATTTCACGGTGATATCATACCGTAGCCCACTTTACGCGTTGCTTAGCAACCGATCATTCAAGCGTGATTAGTCACGCGTAAATTTCACGGTGATATCATTAGTGACGTCACCGTAAAAATAGTATAAATATGGTAGATTTTGTAGTTTAAGATTAGTTTTAATCGTCTCCGGATGATGCCAACTTGGTTGGCGATACGCGCGTCGAGCGAAGTGAAAGTGTTTTAGTGTTTGTGGAAACTACTCCGAGTGTTAGGAAAAGATGAAGTGATGATGTCCATTACCCAAATCATGATTCATAGCATCAAGCAAGTAGCATCAAATAAATTGTCAAAAATTCTGATATTACAACACCATACACAATAAGGCATCCACGTGACGTGACATATATGGGCGTGGGTTGTTGACGTGATGATAAACCAAAGAGTTATAACGTTAAACTGACTTGATTTAAACAATGTTGACAACAATTACAGCCGCCATAGCTGACGAGATATAGAGAGATAGAAGTAAAATAAAGTGTTCAAAGCATTTTTACTGGAGATTGTTGAAAAATCTAGCAAAATTGCAAATGTCTGAAAAGGTTATAACCCCAACCAATAGAATTCTAATAACAAACAAAAGGGAATTTAATTATACATAATTTGGCGTAAGAAATATAAAATGGTCAGTTTCAACTAAAAAAGTTATAAATGACACTTTGTATTTTATTTCTTAAATCATTTTAATTGTATAAGGTACTTTAGATCATGATTTTTCTATGTGTCATAAAACAAGTGTGGAACTCGTATTGATAAAAAGTTACAAATATTCTTATAAACTCATGCATATGTCAATTTTTTTTATAAAATGTCAGATATCTCATCAATGCCTTTGCTTTTGGTATAGGGTACATTACATATTTTTGGTTTACCTTTCAATCAACTTTTTGAAAATTCAATAATATATAAAACAAATTTAATCATTTAAAATAACAAAGTTGGCACCGACTTCCGTTATAACCGGAAGTACCAATTATTTAAAATTTCAATGAGACCACCCTCCGATGAACCCTATAGTATCCAGCAATTATCATTCAATTTGCTTAAGCCGCTCCAGAGTAACGGATAAACATACATAAAAAAACTACACGAATCGAATTCAAAATCTCCTTTTTTGAGGTCTATTAAAAACAAACAACGCCGTTTGTTTTTTAATATTGGTCAATATCCAGAGAAAAACAAAAATGTTTCCCCTTGATTTTGAGCCTGGCCGGCAGCCAGAGCCCCCGCTCTTCTCCGTTCTCCTGCTGCATATTAAAAACTTTGAGGTCCCTATCTCTCCTCCTAATCATCCAATCAACTTTGATGTAGTTGGGTTATAATTAAAGGAAAAAAGAAAAAAAAGCAGAAAAAAGAAGCTGTCGACTATGGTAACAAAATTATTATTTCCCGCACCCCCTTCCCTCATATAGGAAACACCATTTGAAAAGCAGGCAAACCGTTTTTTTCGCGCTAGGCGTTTGAAACAAATATTCTCTAATGCCATCGCCATCGTCTAGAGGATGAAGAAACGAAGATAAGGCTGTTTGATTTTTAAGATCGGTCAATCTTTAGAGAAGTTGTGGGCATTTAAAAAAAAACGTTTTCCCCTCTCCTAACTATCCCACCACCCCCATCGTGCAGCCTCATAATTCCTTCATAATAAATCTTCCGTAAAAAAAATTGAGCCTCCAACTCCACTTCCCCTCAATGAAAAATCAATTTGATTTTTCTTATTTTCGAAACTACGATTCGCCATACCTCGCGAACTAATTATCCCATTTCGCTCAGCTTTAAATGAGCGTGTTTGTTTTGTTTTTACATCAACTTCAAGTCAAAAGCGGCCGAGATATGCAGTAAAAACCTTTGCATTTTCTCATGCTAATAATTACGAATACTATAATATGTCCACGACTATTGTACGTCTTTTATCTTGCATGTGCTGTTTTCAGTTCTTAAAGCGTATTGAGGAGATATGAAAAAAAAATCTATTTTAAAACGTCAGTGTCATCAGTTGTCAACACAGTAGTCGCGTTGCGAAATTTCGCGGTAGTAAATCGCTTGGGGTATTATAATAAAAATATCGTTATAGGTATAGTCAGGTTCCTGTTACGCTGAACCTGAACTACTCTCAAACAGAAAATAGCAATCTACTGAAAATCTCCTAATACACTTTAGGTAAACTATAATAAACTATATACGAGTATGCTTGCATATCTGTTTGATTATCCTGTGCACAGTGTCCACATATTATATTTCAATAATTTACTTTCAACTAAAATCCGGCTTAAGAGAATTGTGGCTGTCATTAGTGGAAGCATTCTAACCTGTCGTTATTATACGCTGTAGTTTAAAAAATATAATATTAACAAATTTTCAATAAAACGCTCCTTCTTCGTGGGTTTTCCCGTTTTTCTCGGCTGAAAATGCAGATGGAAAGTTCCGGTAGAGCTCATTTTGTAGGTTCTTCAATTCTCTACAACTTTTACATGCATTGCAGTCAAAATGATTGCACTTATTGTTATCGCTAGAACTGAAAAAATTATTTTTGTTGTATTTTTTTACAGTTTTTCGGACGCCATTTTGTTATAAACAACAATTGGCTGTTTAATTTATATACGGTTTCGTCTATGTATTATACGTTTAAACTGTGCACAGTTCGTTACCTATTACTTTTTTCAGTTGAAATTGCTATATGTACTAGACCGTGTTGTTTTTGTGTTCCGGTTAGTTGTTATTTTAACTTTACTATTTATTTGTAAGATTTGTTCAAAATTTTGTTGATAGGTAATTAAGGTATTATTATATTATATTACTATATTATTATATTACTATGTTTAAATGGAAATGAAATAGTTATATAAATATCATGAGACCCAGAAAATGCAGCCTCGTGAGGGCATGCGAACTACAACTATTATTGCTGTTTTATATTGTATTATATCCAGAGCGTTTCTCTTGTGCCCACTACTGACTTAGAAGTTTTAAAATACATATGCGTTATATATGCGTTTGATTTTATATTGGTTGTTATAGATATATTGAAATGGTAGGTAATATTGTTATATGTATTAAAGGTATAAAAAGGTATAAAATATGTAAATGATGGAAAGAACACAATTTATTGAATGATATTACATAGGTAATTAGTAATTAGAGCAGAATAATAGACGTTACATAAAATATTATATTAGTGCAACCATATACTCACGCTTGGCGTAAACATTTTATAATCAATATATATACCTAAAGTATACCTTATATATTAACCTATAAGTGTATATATATAAGTGTATATTATATAAGTATATATAATATTGTCGTTCAAATAAATTTATACTGCTTAAATTTGCGTCATTTATTTTTCTACTTAATACTGCGTACGACATCGACGTCAATGATAACGACAATAACCATGATGACCGACGACATTCTATAAAAATAAAATAATACTCTTAAATACCAAAAGTTAGTCGTAGAATATAAATTTCAATATAATAATATCGTATAAATAGTTAAAATATCGATTTTTGCTGGTAATATTAATTAAGATAATTATTATAATCTTCTTCTTCCTTAACAAATTGATTATAATCTCGCCTAAAAAATTATTAAATCGATGAAATGAAAAATAGCCTTTTAAATTCAATTCCTAATTAGTGAAAGGTTCTATTTTATTTTATCAGTAAAATATATCCTAGATACGAATGAAATAGATTAAATAACTATCCAAATGGCATATTTTAACCATACCGTTCCATACCCTATATTATGATGATAGTACGCTTAGAAAAAATAGCTCTAAAAATTATCAGTAAGTCACGTTGTGTGGTCCAACCAGGAACAGTGACATAACTGCCTATAGGTGGTTCAGATTGCCCTAAAAAGCATGAAGCGTGAAGATTGTCATCTTAAAAATCTGGACGTTTATGGAGATACAGTGCATCGGGTGGCATTAGTTGTTAACGCACATGCTTTGAAATATAAGAAACTATTATCAATGTTGGTTTCAATGTCTATGATATAGAGAAACATATTCGGACTTGTATCCCATACTGAACCGAAATTTGTTGTATATCAAAATATAAAAGGAAATTACTAATATTCCCTGTACCTACACCAGCTCCAAATATGGTGGATGTACTATGTTATTTAAGGATATGTTCTTTAATTTTAATACTAATAGTTTATTATTAAAGTTCTTTAAGTTCTTCGTAAATCATATTTATTATGGTAAAAGTAATCCTGGGATAGTAGCAATAAAGTATGAAAGATAATTTAATCATGAATAGGTATCACTATTTCTGCATTTGTACAAGTTCTTTCGCTTTTTAAACGTTTTTATTTAGCTTGACTTTATATATTTGTTTCACATTTTGCAACAGCTTTTTCAACTACTTCCTGATGAGCTAGAGACATGAAATTTGGTAGGTGCACAGTGTACCGGTGACAGTACATTTATTTTTTTTATTGAAAAAAAAAACAAAATGGCAGATCCGAAATGGCGGTGTTTCCTTCCTATTTATGAACCGATTTGTCTTAAACTTGAAACTTTGAGGTGTTTAAAAGACCCTTCAACACAATATTTACTCAAACTTAAAAAAAATAAAATGGCAAATCCAAAATGGCGGAAGACTTGGTACTTGAAGTCGTTTAAGGTTACTGGGCTCATTTGGTTGCTGTTAACGAGTCCCATACATTATACTTGGTGACTAGGGTTTGATGATGGGAATAGCAGGTGGACAATGGAACTTAAAAAAACTAAAAACTATAAAATAAAAATATGTAAAAAAACATTTAACTTAAACGATTTTATTTTTAAATAATCAGTTGTACTAAAAACTACAACATAAATAATTAGGACACAAACCTGGACCTGGCTGAGATTCTGACGTATAGTAAGAGATAAAAACGTGGGGCGCAAAAAAACATATTTCAAATGCGCCCCAAGTTTTTATTTCTTATCAAACGTCAGAATCTCAGGAAGGTCCAGGATTGTGTCCTAATTATTTTGTAGTTCTTAGTATAACTGATGATTTGAAATAAAACCGTTTGTTAAAAGTTTTTTTTGCTATTTTTTTTTAATATTCAGAACGATGTGTTTATATAGGTACTTAAAGCCATTCACATTTTAATTTCTCATTGACAGGAAGAAATTATAGTGCTACTTTCATGTTCCTAATATTTATACTTTTCTATTTTAATATATTGACAGAATATATACAGGATTTTATTTTGTTTTCTTACTTTAATTATATTTTGGGTAATATTACTTCCTAAAAATAACTCTAGTCAATTTTATTAGTAAACTTCCTAGATCTAGTAAAATAAAGTAATAACACACTTATACGCCTATAGAGTAAATCAAGTGGCGCCGTCCTGATCAATGACGCTTCGTTCATATAATTCAAATATTTAATCAATCAGGCGTTTGTTACAACTGGTCGCAGCTCAGCTGTAAAAACCTGGCTCGCATGCTATATAATGGAAATTCGATTCCCACAGCTTCTGCTATTTGTTTTCTATATTCTTATTTAATCACTTATATTTAGAAATACGTGTACATGGCATAAGGTCTGCCAAGGAGGACCAGTTGGTTTCCCAGTAATATTTTTAGTCTACTACGTTACAGGAATAAGGTCATATTTATTAAAGTCATATCTATTAACGGCATTTTAGTACACGACAGTACAACGGTAGTTTAAGTTCAGGGTATTTTTAGTGATTAAGTGGCTATCAAGGCCGGTTGTTGGAATTTTTTAAATTACCATTTCTCGCCTAATGATTAATTTTTAGGTAGAACTTGGAACATGCGAGCCTCATTATCAGCGTAATATGCCCACCCAGTACGCCACGATATACCTGGAGGTTTCAGGATTCAGCTGCAGGAAATGTGCTTCAGCTATGTCTGCTACCACCATTTTAATTTTTTAAAAAATTAATCAGTTGATTATTTAATAACTTGAATTATTTTATAGATTTCATTGATTGGTAACATATATGTGTTACTGTTTAGTAGATGGCGTGGTACGGGTGTATATTATGTATTTACATTTAATTTTGAAAACGGTTTATTTGAATAAAATTTTTATTATACTTTGTATAAATGATTTTGCATAATCAGATCAGGATAATCAGGTGTGCAAGCGAGGGATAACCATACCCCTCTTGCGGTCAGTTGCTGCTACTCATCAGACATTATTAAGTAATGTCTTTTGACAAGCAGCGTCCTGCAATGCATGCACCTAGACCAGCGACCCTAGCCAAAAGTAGGCTAAACTACATACTGAATGGATTTACAGGTAATAACTACTCAGAGAACTAATATTCCATCCTTCCTTCTTGTTCTTTTAAAAATTTCAGAAAACAATTTAAGAATACTACAATTTGAGCTTCACTAAAATTCAATAATGTTAATAAAATATTACATTACCATAAAATTCACTATTTTGAAAAAGTAACTTCATTTTACAAATAATCTTGCAAAGAAATTCATAATAGACCTAATTGGACCCCCTCTAGGACTAAAGGTGCTCACGTCTTAAGTGATCCTGCTAGTACAATAGAAATTAGTGTTCATAGAACTGGCGAACTGGAAACAGAGAATAATTCAATAGGGAAGAAATAGTGTAAATATCCTGTAAGCAGATCAAATATTTCTTCATCATATATATATATATATATATATATATATATATATATATATATATATATATATATATATATATATATATATATATATATATATATATATATATATATATATATATATCTACAGATATTCTTAAAATATTGCAACAAAATCTCTTGCCTACTTCAATATGTAATGTAATTTCTAACTATACTGTTAAACTAATACACGGCGACTGTGAATTATGTATGAAATAAGTAAGTGATCTGCTGTTGCTTCTATAAGTTATAATTTAAGTGTCCATTATATGGGTATGCTTTAAACTGTGTACAATCTAATATAAGGTTATAAGGTTGATATACTTTTAAATTCTTTAGCTTGCCATGTGTCCCTACATTTTAAATATAATCTGGCCTATAATTTAATAGTTAACTGTTTAACATAATACCATAGAAGCCTAGGTATTTCTACTAAATAGTAAACAAGCATATTACCCACGATTTCAGTAGCATATTATTATGCAGATTCAGCTTTTAAGAATGACGTAGTGGACAATAAAATTCAAAATACGCTATCAATTTATAATCGTACCTCTTTTTATACTATATTTTAATAACACGATAATACATAATTACATACAATCTATAAGTTAAATAAGTATCGGATGTCCAAAGGGTGTCGAAATCGAAGTTTAATCTGAATACGCACCTTGAGATGCGACAGATGTGATATTCAATTCTAGAATTTTTCGGTTATTCCCACATCTGGATTGCAATCTCTTATTATTTTGGTACCTGACAGTATTTCTCTTGGGAAACTATAAGTTTTATTGACCGAGTAAAAGTACGTGACGATACAACATTACTTATCCTAAATATTTGGTATCCATGTGTTTCAAAAGTTTTATTTACAACTAATATATAATTTACAGTTATTGAACCTACGAGTATTTCCAGAATTCTTGTTCATAGATGAATTCCTTCAGGAAGGCAATATTAGAAAGGTACCTGGCAAGGAATTAAATTTTATCCTAAAATGTTTTAAACGAATTATTTGTATTATAGGAGATATTGGAAATATTCATTAATATAGGCTATTAAACAAATATTATTTTAATTTCGTTATGAGCCAATTTACCGAACTAGGTGTTGCTCCTCAAGAGCAGTTTGCTTCTCTAATACTAGAAATGGCAAAAACTTGAAGAAGAATGCATTGGAAAAATAATAATTGAGTACCCTTTGATTATTGATGTTGCCTATACCAGAACTCTAGAACAATAGGTAGTGACTGTCTTTGTCTTCCACAGTTAAAACAAAGCTGACTTTGTCTTAGCCATTGAATCGCTGTCTACGCCACTATATAGGTATTATTCTGGCCTTCGGGTACAATCAAAAATTTATTTGTCTACATTTTCATGTGAACCTTGAGAGTACTCCAGAAAACCATTTTATTTCATCTCCAGATACTTCCCAAGTTCTGTTATAAATTTCTTAACTCGAATAACGTTGCTTCAGGTGTAAATACGAATATAAAATTAATCAAACTCATTTTTATAAATTTTTCGTATAATATAGCCTGGATATATTAATTATATTATTTATAAACTTGCGTAGCAACCAATAGTAACGTCAGTCTGACAAGCCTTTCGTGTTTGTATATAACCAGGCTTGTTTTTCCATGAAATTATAATATAAACTATCTATAAAAAAACTCAGAACTGGGAAAATAAGGGCAATTTTTTAATTTCTTCAATTTTGATGCCCCCAGACTCAATGTCAATTTGTATATTGAGTTCAAACATGTAAGAATAAGTGTTTGCAATCCGAAATATCGATCTCTTTTTCCCATTCAGCCACATTTACTTTCCACAGCTTCAGATAAGCCAGATAGCTTTTTCCTGTTTTATGATCTATTTTAGTAAATCTAAAAAAATTGTACCTAACTGGAAAAATGAGTCCAATATTTTTCATTTTCATATTTCACTGTCTCCCCTACTATAAGAACAATCCTGTCAAATAACACTGTGATTCTGATGAACAGGAACGATCAGACAAAAGCGGAAAAATATTACTGTTTATGAAATTAGGTCACATAAAAAAAGAAGAATGTGTGACAATGAGAAGGAATGAAATGTATCTCCCAATATATGTATTGATAAATATGAATCTAACAAATAGGTAGGTAAGGTAATGAAGAATTCCCAGAACCAAAGAATAGGTACTCCTATTTACCTTCCTGAAGTTTGTCATGTTAAACGTATTTTAAGTCGTATATCGAGAATAAATAATATTGATATAACCCGTTTTACAGTGCATACATTCATCGCCATAAAGAAACCCTTTGAATTTGAATTTAAATAAAACTAGGGTGCCAGACTTATCAAACGGAAATTCATAAAAAGTAATGCAAGGTGTGACTGGGTCGGTACAGTGTTAGTTCTACGTCGACCTGTTTGAACAAAATTGGATCATACAAGTGAAATTATATTTACAGCGAGCATGTGTATGTTGTGTACGAATTACGCACTTGCCAACAAGTAGGTAAGCTGTAGCAACAACGAAAGGTGTTCTTATAAAAAAATCAATGAAAGATCTGTTGTCATAACGGGTTGATACGGATTTACATTTGAAATTGTTTACATAATTTGCTATGAAATTTTCTAGGTCTATTGTTACAGTAAACATGTTGACACCGTTGAAATCCTGCACATGTGCTTTTTGTTTAAACAGCTTACTGCTGGGTTAGTATTGCTGTTTAGTTATTTTATATATTGACATAAAAGTTGAATTAATTAATTCATAACTAAAAACACTTCAATGTTAAGATTTTTACAATAATTTTATTTTATCCATTACACTTGTTCCACTATTAATTACAATAGCTCTTCGGATAGTGAGTATAAAAGTTTGTTGTAATCTATATTTTATATGAATTTTCATCAAATAAAGTAGCTCTTGAAATCCATTAATTAATTTCTTTTCTACAATTGTTTTATAGTACTATATTAAGTGTAGGCAAATAAATGTCAAAAGATATAATGAGTTTTATTATTTACACTGAATTTTATCCTAGTCGGATATCAAGAGAATCGGTCGGCAGCCGAATGCTGAAATAATCTACAGTACATTACACAAAAACTGATTGTACTGATTGTAATTTTTTTGACTTGACAATTACAATACTATCAAAAAAGAAAACATAATAGTGACCTATATTTTCTATGGAAACTATGTACCATATATTAGTTTGCGAATATCCTTCATGGCGCTGAGATCTTAATTTAAATAGGGCTTGAATGAAAGATATTAATGTATATAATAATATAAGCTATTAGAAAAGTTACAATGAACGACATACGCGTCATGGTTTTTTATTGGAAAATAATTTTGAAAACGGTACTTTTTTCACTTTTCTCTCAATAATGGAAAAAGTATGATTCTCGAGAAAAAAATTTCAAACAAAAGTTGTTCAGTGGATAATACGTAAAAATTAAGCATTTAAAAAAAATTAAAAAATTGTTCGCTGATATTTGATATTTGCCAATGTTTGCTATAGTGCCAAAGCTAAAAATGCGAAAAAAATAAAACAAATAAGGAAAACAAATTATGAATTCGATGAAATTGGAGTATTACATAGCAATTAAAATGCTTAACAAAATGCGCTACGTCTGAATGGAGAATTTTAATATCGACCTTGCAACACTGTTAATTTGAAATTTCGTAACGCTCCTCAGCCTGACAGCGTACCGATCTTGGACCCGTAACTAAGGACCGTAGTTTTATCAATTTTCAACTTGTAGAGATGTACCACAAACTACATTAACTTAGTTAATTAATTTTAATTAACTTATACATTCGAAACTTGGTTGGTGCGGTCGTTCAGCGTTGAGTGTCGCTCATTACTGAATACATTAAATCATTTTCTTCCTCCTGCTCATTTTCGATAGACTCACTGATTTTCACTATATTTAGTATAATCTCTTGAATGCAGTTTTCTGCCTCAATTACATCCGCGTTAGTAAAAACTGACAGCTCAGTACTGACAGTTTCTTCAATTTTCATGCAGTTTTTGTTGCACAGTTCATGCAGAATGAAGAGCTATAGAGTATATACTAGAGTAAAAAGAAGAAAACCGGAAACAAAAGAAAATGGACCACTCTAAATTTTTCTATCCTTACGACACCGTATATATTTTTAATATCTTTTTTAAATAAATAATAGTAAATTGCAAATATTTGTCTATTCATTTATAACCGGGCGACACCATGTATTCAACAGAACAACGTTATCCAAGGAAAAAAACACGAAAAATAACTATAAATTGAGCATTATGTTAAAACGCAAAATTGTAGGTTATAAGTTTAATTGAACGTAAAGTAAGCAGCAATATCGGCTGACAGACCGCGTGGCCGCACGTTTATGCCCTAAATTAAACAACTAATTCTTCACGAAAAATTATTCGAATTGCTACGAAAAAAATTCAGAGTATATCATAAGCTTTCGACTTATTAACCACCTAAGTTTCGAATGTATAAGTTAATTAGAACGGCTCATACGAATTAGGAAGTGATTGACTTGTAAAAAACATCAAAATTATAGTTAGTTGCACACCTCTAAATTGAAAATTGACAAAATTATGGCCCTTAGTTGTGGGTTTTTCGTTAATAAAAATTTAATTTGTTTATGAAAAGTTCTCAAAATTGGCATGCTGTAGATATTGATTTTGCCTACCGATGCCTTTTGCCTACGAAAAACACTGTATTCGCCAAAAATGTCCAAATTAAAATATGATGACATTCCAATTCGAAATTTCGCTGATTTCTTAATGTAACATACAGTGCTTATCCCAAATACTAATTTTTTAAGATATAATTTGGTAAAACACTGTATTGTCACATGTATAGTCCTATTCGCATTAGAATAACACCGTATTAATACAGGTGTCTGACTCGACAATCGCGCCCTATTTTTTTTTTCGGATAACAAAATTTTCCTTTGATTTGACGCATAATATTTCAATTAAAATAAAAAAAATTACATAACCGCGCAAGAACGACAGACACCTTTACCACTGTTTACCACTGTTGTAATAATTTTCAAAAAGGACGGAGTAGGTACTGGGGGCAATACGGAATAAAACGTTATTAGCTTATGCAGCGTTGTACCCCAGTTTTGAGGCATTTGGAGTTTACTAGTTTACTACAAAAATTATAATGTATTGTACATTACATTGTAAATCATTTGTACTGCTCTGAGAAAATGCAACCGCATGCTTGTGTTTATCTGTTTTATCGTGGTTTTGCTTGTTGAAGAGAAAATAATAGTGAAATTAATATGAGTGTTAGGTCAAAATTATTATTTGAACTCGCATTACAAAAGAAATCATAAGACATTTTCCAAAATACTTAGGAATAAGAATGTTATGTTTATTATGGTGAGTAAATAAAAAAATACAATTTGTTAATACACTGGAAAATTTAGGATGAATTTCTTCCGTAGGAGTCAAACATTTGGAATTATTTCACGTATTTTATGTTAAATATACCCTTCAAGTATTATTATTGCAATATTAAACAACGTGTGCAGTAAATAAACTAACGGTCAGATTGACGCTTGACGCCATTTTACTAACAATGGCTTACTTTTTACTGAGTGTTTTTCCTTTGCAATAATTTTCATCAAGATCGGTGACAGATCGGTGACGGTGATCCTACTCTGTGACAGACTGAGGACCGAAATTTTAAATTAACAGTGGCGCACTAGAACGCCAAATTAAAATTTTTCTATCTGACCAAGCGCATTTTGTTAAGCATTCTAATGGCTATGTACGACTCCGATTTTAACGAATTCAGAAAAAAAAATCCTATATTTTATTGCGTTTTTATTTTTTCACATTTTTTGACTGGCAGTAAATATCGCACTGAAAAAATTGTTGGAATTTTTTTAAATATTCCTTAAGTTCATTCATCTGCTGAATAACTTTTGTTCAAAATATTTTCTCTAAAATCATTACTTTTTCAATTATTGAGAGAAAAGTGAGCAAAGTACGGTTTTTAAAATTATTTTGCAATAAAAAACCATGACTCGTAGTCATAGTTTTTTAGTGCGAGATCGCCCATTGTAACTTTTTGAATGGCTTACTATATACATTATGATCTTTCATTTAAGCCCTATTTCAGCGGGGTCCGTCCAAATCTACGTTTTTTCTCTCTGATACCCCTAAATGTTCATCTTGGCAAATGGAACAATAGAAAAGAGGAGGTAGTTCATAGTCTCTTCTATAAACTACCAATACTACCTTAAAACTCATTTCAGTCCTACTAACTTAAATGCAGAAAGAAGTTCCTAGGGCAACAAAATCAGATTGAAGATCAAAATCATAATTATTGACAAATATTTGGTGAAGCTCTTGTAAATAGCTATTGTCTGTAACATACATATATGAGAATGAAAAAATGCCGCATCGACAAAGGATGCGGCTAAGCTTTGACGAGATCAAAGTCGGTTCGCTCCGCTCATCAAAGACATCGGGGGGGTTTCCCTTTGACGATGCGGCATTTTGTCGTTCTCATATATGTCTGTTACATACTATACATATCTATACTACAAGTCCCAATAATAGAGGGTGACGTAGACAACGTTTTAACTGCGAAAGACGAAGAATATTCACAAACTTATTAATTCATAAAATTTTACGCATCACCTAGTTACACTAATTCTCTTCAAATATGTGCTACTGGTCTACTTTTTGTATTTGACCGCCAGAATGACCGATTATTTTGTTACCCGCCGATAATAATTTATATATATTATTATAAAACGCCTGTCAGACACTGTTTTTGAAACATTTCAATACTTCGCTGTTAATAAATGGGAAAAAATAATTAGGTACATTTTTAAAGAAATATAAAAAATATCTACATGTTTGGTATCCAATAAGAGATTTACTCATGAAAAACATGAACATGTGCCGATATCAACAATATAAAAGTTAGTAATCAATATTTCCGGAAACATTCCGGAATTGTCTTTGTGAGTTCCTAAAAATGAAAATTGCCCATATTTTATAGTAACTCAAAATATAATGTGCCAACACAACCGCCACGGCGTGGCGCGGCGGTCACTTTATATTTTTTATGTACCCGCCGCGAAACAATCTAAAAATATTCTTGTGAAACCATCTGGTTCGCCTTGGGGGAACTTGTGCCATGTACACGTATATTTATTATCTGGTCAGTTGGGCAACCCTGTGACAAAATTTCTGTGATGTAACAATCTAAAAATATTCTTGGGAAATCAACTAGCGTATTGGAGGCACATTATGCCATGTACACGTATCTTTATGATCTAGTCAGTCGGGTAATTGCATCTTAGGGCAAGGGAAATATAATTGTGACATATACCTGAAAGGGAAAGGGATTAAGTGCAGCAATAGAAAAAATATAGATTCGCTGTAGGAATCGAACTTGAAACCTACAGTACACCAAGCATACGTTTTACCGCTAGGCTATCAAGGCTCTGACAAATCTGTAATGAACTAAATATATGAATTGTAAAATTTAACCGCTATTGCCTCCATGCGTAGCGGCGGTTAAATAAAAAATAAAACGTGACCTCCTCGGCGCGGCGGTTGAATATACACTCAATATTATACAACATTTAAAAGAAGGTACCTAATTTGCAAATATATAGGTACCTAGTAACCGTGGCTCATATACTATGCATAATTCACATGTTTCAAAAAGAAGTACCTAACAAACAAGTACGCATTAACTAACGACCAACACTTCTTGTCAAGCAAGACCAGCATTGTACCCCAGTGAAATAACGAGATAAAAAGTAAAAATTAGAATAATAATGGGCTATTTCTGGTTATAAAAAGGGGTCTGATAGGTCATTATTATATTTTGCACTCCCCTGAGGTGTATTTTAACCTGCGCCCATTCAGGCGTGAACAGTGGCGGTCCATATAGGCAAATATAACAATATTTTTATATGTATTATATAAGTATCAAAAGACATAGTCTTTTGATGTAAGTAATGCATGAGTGTTCATTATCTTCATTATCAAAAAATAACTAGGTGTATCCGTTTAGTTTGGAAAGGCAATAAAAGACAATGATTTTTTTTAATGATTAATGAAAAATAATAAAATTATAAGCAGGAATTAGAGAAATTACACTTTAATGAATTTAAAAATGCTTATTATATTTAATCTATAATTATTTTCTGTGGTACTTTGTAGTACTTGTGTAGTACTACTTTCGATTATGTACCTACTCAAACTTTATTAAATTCAAAACTCGATGGTACATTCCTTAATATATTATAGTCTCTATGCTAAATAAGATATTTAAGAATTCTTAGATACAATTTTGTCAATGCCAGTACCAGTAATGCAATAATGTACAAATTGACATTATTGCATTACTGGAATCAATTGTTATTGATTACATCCATTTCATATATTCGTACGTAGGTACTTATATTTAGTGACTTGTTGTACCTTCTATTGGAATTTTGCTACGACACTGGTTAAAGGGTAAACTTATATGCATACAGGTTATGGACCATTGAGATGAGCACGGACCGGAACAGACATCCGGTTATGACGCACACCTCTATTTACCACTCCTTAAGATGGCAGATTTAAATTATTATGCATCTTAACACGTGTAATACGTGGTTATTGTGCTACTTGTTATGCTCCACAGGACCATTTCAAAGGGTTATTTATAACTATTATAATAATTGACAAACCTAATTCGACAATTCGATTACCCATAGATACCAAACTACCAAGTCAAAATAAGTATGTAGAAAGGAAATGTATATAAATCAGTTCTTACAAGTGCAGAATACAAAATTCAAAAAGCAGTATAGTAATCCGTTTTTGAACATCTATTTACTAATACTAATATTATATTTTTATACTTTTAACCCAGATACTACTACTGTCATTTTAAAAGTACGGAGGAAATCAGTATTTTTTAATAACGTAAACTATATTCATATAGATGTGGCGCCACAAATTATCTTTTCTGTAAGATAATATTGTAAGATACTGTAAGTAGTATAGTTGCATCTTTAAAATTTATAATTTGAAAAGTTTTCTCCTGTATTTTGTGTTGCTACATAACCTTACAATGAGTAGAAATAATTTATGTATAAGGCAATTTCTGCATAGGTATAGGGGAAGCTGTCCTTAACAACACACTAAAAGTACTGATAGTACGACTGGAGTTAAGGGGAGGGGGGCTCTAGCACCCCCCTCTTAAAAGCTTTTGTTAATAACTCGACGAAAACCACTGCATCTAGCGAAACAACGTTCATATACTAAATTAATCTACATAAAAAAGTTCTCTACAAAAAAGGTCTTATCAGCTTTTTCGCTAGGATCAATACTTAAGGGGAAAATGGAAAAGTTTTTAAAAAATTGGTGTTTATTGTTAAATTGAAATAATTATCTAATTATAAATAAAATAACAATAATATCACTGGTCAACAAATTTTAACTCATATGTTGTATCTTTTATGCAAAGTTGGGATGCTGATTCCGAAAATGACAAAGAAATCAAACAATTTGTTGCCGTTTTCATGGACGTTTCTATGTTACACCTTCAATGTCATTGCAGAAAACCAAGTTATCCTCCATATCAAAGAAAAACGTTAAGTAGGTATTGTTGACATTTACGAAAAATATAGGTATTAGAGCAAGATCGTCTTCTAATAGGTTCCACTGCTGTAATCTTGATCCCAGCAATAAGTTCAGGATCTCTCACAATATCATTTAATTCTGCTTGGGTTATTTTATGTGGTAAGGATGTAGGTATTCGGTGTGAAATCAGGATCTTTTGATGTTAATACTCGTCTTGACAAATCACAGTATTTTCATCACCTGATTCGTATGTGTATGTTTCCAGGGGTTCTGGAACCTGTGCCCCATGAAGATGGACTCTCAGTCCATCTTCATGGGGCACAGGTCGCATGACAGATGGTATATTTGGATAGTTGACATCATACTTTTTCTTTTTAGATATACCTGTCGCTTATCCCACAGGTGATACCATGCAAAAATAGCAAACATTTAAAACTTTTCATTTAAGGCCGTTTGACCTTGAAAAATAAAAATTTTCAACATTGAATATCCCCGGCGCGGCCTATGAATAAAAATGTACCTACAGAACTGAGTGTATACACAGGACCGCCCTGCTCACAAGATTACACTTACATGCAGTAAAGTCATTAATACGCGGTCTGAGCATACTTCATTTATCATTAAAATTTGATTTTTAACAATAATCAGCAATTTTTTAAAAACTTTTCTATTCCCCCCTCTCCATATTTCTTTGAGTATAAGTTCCTAGCCAAAAACTTGTTCAGACCTTTTTGGTAGAGGAAACTATGCAGATTAATTGAGTATATGAACGTGGTTTCGCTAGAGGCAGTAGTTTTCGAATTATTAACAAACAACTGAAAAACTGTATAACTGAATAACTGTAGGTATATCTGTGTAACTGTGTAACCGTATACCTGTGTAACTGTATAACTGTATAACTGTATAACTGTATAACTGTATAACTGTATAACTGTATAACTGTATAACTGTATAACTGTATAACTGTATAACTGTATAACTGTATAACTGTATAACTGTATAACTGTATAACTGTATAACTGTATAACTGTATAACTGTATAACTGTATAACTGTATAACTGTATAACTATATAACTGTATAACTGTATAACTGTATAACTGTATAACTGTATAACTGTATAACTGTATAACTGTATAACTGTATAACTGTATAACTGTATAACTGTATAACTGTATAACTGTATAACTGTATAACTGTATAACTGTATAACTGTATAACTGTATAACTGTATAACTGTATAACTGTATAACTGTATAACTGTATAACTGTATAACTGTATAACTGTAAAACTGTAAAACTGTATAACTGTATAACTGTAAAACTGTAAAACTGTAAAACTGTAAAACTGTAAAACTGTAAAACTGTAAAACTGTAAAACTGTAAAACTGTAAAACTGTAAAACTGTATAATTGTATAACTGTATAACTGTATAACTGTATAACTGTATAACTGTATAACTGTATAACTGTATAACGGTATAACTGTATAACTGTATAACTGTATAACTGTATAACTGTATAACTGTATAACTGTATAACTGTATAACTGTATAACTGTATAACTGTATAACTGTATAACTGTATGTGTATAACTGTATAACTGTATAACTGTATAACTGTATAACTGTATAACTGTATAACTGTATAACTGTATAACTGTATAACTGTATAACTGTATAACTGTATAACTGTATAACTGTATAACTGTATAACTGTATAACTGTATAACTGTATAACTGTATAACTGTATAACTGTATAACTGTATAACTGTATAACTGTATAACTGTATAACTGTATAACTGTATAACTGTATAACTGTATAACTGTATAACTGTATAACTGTGTAACTGTGTAACTGTAAAACTGTAAAACTGTACAACTAAAAAATCTAATATCTCGGCTCTCCTAATTAGCCGATTGCAATTTTTCAAAATCCGTTTGAAAGTTTGAGTGCCGTTTTATATGTGAATATTTTTTCAGATATCTAGAGACCCTGTTAAATTTGCATTTTTTTTAAATCTGAATTGTAACAATATTGTGCACAAACTATATGGCTGATTTAGAAAAAATGGTGTGATTTGGTAAATTCGATTTGGTGTGACGGTTTACCACCAGAACTTATATTTGCCCAAATATGAAGTTCTTAGATATAAAATAAGTATTTGAAAAAAAATCTGTAAAAAACTCATTATTTCTTCCTTTTTTAGTGGTTTTTGTTATATTTGGAATAATAATAATAATTTTTCTAAATCGCAACCAGCCCTATTACCAAGAAATTACATTTTTTGTATTTCGAGGTTTTGGTGGAGTAAATCAATTCTTGAAAAATTAAATAAGATTACTTATTTATGACCAGTTTTCTTAAGAAATGATTGTGTAACTGACTGAAATAAATTTCTTGTTAATTATTAGGGTGCCAGTAATAAAAATAAAATGATTTAATTTAAGTCTGTCAAAATACTCGGCTAGCCGACTGCTTCGGCAATTTCGTATACACAAATATCCAACTGCAGTATCTTCTATGATAAATCGTCCACGTGATCAGTTTATTTCTGTTTACTAGTGAATCAAATTCTATAAGCTGGTATTTAAGAAATTGCCATGTAAATAACTAAGTCCCTATGAAATGTCAATTCATAGATTCATAAATCCATAAAGAATTTAATGCACTCTTTAAATCAAAATAAAAATGCTATTTGCTCTTAATGTCCTATTGATCTTATACTGGTTTTATGTTACTCTTAACATTGGCTATTTTAAAACTAATTTGCTATTATTAAGAATTAAATAGCAAGTTGGTTTTAAAACAATCCGTTTTGGGAAAATTAGTTTTAATGTAGTTTTATGGAGTACAATTGATGTATTCTTTAAAACATTAGGAAAACTATTTTATCCTAAGACTATACATTCAATATAATACCACATTAAATCCAAAAATATGACACAATCAAAAGATTCAGAGTTTTTCAATTTTCTGCATTTTTAATAAAGATCTAGAGAATGTAACACAATGTAACGGTGTAACGGTGTAACACGTACCTGGTTATTTTCAATGAAATTCGTCAAATAAAGATGAAAACCCTACAATCACAAAACCGGCAAAATTTGTGAGGTTAGGATTCCATTCGAGCGCTTTAAATCAATAAGGTCACGAGTTTGAACATATTAAAGCATATTGGTTTTAAAAGGAAGCGTAAACAGACTCCTGCGAAAGTCATTGGATTTAGTATAAATAAAACGCTGTTTTAAATCTTGTGATTTAAATCTGAGATTTAAAACATTTAATAAATGAACAATTAGTTTTAATCTAGATCACGCCATGTTTTACTGCAATAAAGACTCCGCTATTTTCGACATTTTCAATAGTAAACGAAAAGAATATTATTATTCAACAATTGCGAAAAATGCCATTTAATTAAAAAAATACATTTAGATGCTTAGATGCAAAATAAAATTTGTTCATATGTTCATGTTGTAATATTTTTTTAAATAACAGAAAAATACATTAAATTAGTGGCGCTTGAGTTATGTTGAAGTATTTTATTACATTTTATCAGAAAAGTTCCATTGGGTGGTGAATTTTTCACCAGAATAGTTTGCTTTCGAATATTATTTTATGATATGCTTGGTATACGGTATGCGGTTTAAAATAGTACCACTCTGACGGGCATTATATAGACTTAAAAGTTGTCGAGTGTTAGTAAACAACATAAAACTCTTTTAGGATTAATTCATTATTCTTTCAAATTAATTTAGTCCGCTGTAAATACATTTTAAGAGCAAAACGTCAGATAATAAGTTTTAATTTATGTATTTAAAGTTGCCTTGAAGAACTCTTTAAGAATATAAAATTAAAACTTAATGGTTTTAATACAGTTTTAAAATTTAGTCTTGAAGGCCATTTTAGGATGGGCCCTTTTTGGCTAGAAGCTGCTTTATGATGGTCTCAGGGCAGTCTTGAAGATCTTTTGATTTTATACGAAATTTTATTGTGTAGTTTTAAAGCGATCTTGAAGATCGGAATAAGAGCGTTAATGTTACTTGGGCATGGCCGTTTGATTTTTTAATATCGGCCAATATTCAGAGAAAATGAAAAATGTTTCCCCCATTTTGAGTCCCCCATTCGATAAAAAAGCTGTCGGCTGGTAGGAAAATAATTATCCCAACCAGTTACCAGATATCGGTAACACAGTTTGCAAAAACAGGCAATTCGCCTTTTTGCGGCATTAGTTTGCAACAAAGAAATATTCCCATCGCCATCCCAAAATGCTATCGTATAGCGTATGAAGAAACGAAGAAAGAGACGTTCGACTTTTTAAAATAGGTCAATATTCAGAGGTTATTTTAAAATTTTAATTCATTTATAAAACGGCATTTTAAAAAAAAGTCGTTTTCCCCTTCTCCCTCCTCTCCTAATTATTCCACCACCCTCAGCCTGCGGCCTCATAATTCCTTCACTAATAATAACTCTTTTACAAAAATAATTGAGCAGTTAGAGGCTCACCATTCCCCATCGATGAAATCAATTTAATTCTTGTTATTCGTAACTACGATTCGCGATATATTGCGAACTAGTTATCAAATTTCGCTCAGCATTTCGCCTAAATGAGCGTGTGTGTTTTGTCGTACTCTTGATTTTTTAATGCAACTATTTTTTAAACTTAAAAGCCGCTGAGATATGCAATAAAAACATCACCCGTATTAAAAATATGCAACGCATTGAAAACGTATTAAAAATATGCAACCAAAAAATAGTACAACAGGTTTTTTTCAAAAGATTTTTAACGGGCTTCCTACAAAATATTTTTTTCTGATTTTGACATGTAAAATGACACTTTTCAAAGCCCTTTGACGTTAGGAAACATCTTACTTTTCACATCCAGTTACGAAAAGTAAAATTTACGCAACTGGTTTTGTGAAGTTCATTTCATAGTAGATTATTTATTCCTAACAAGCTAAGAAAGTGACTAGCTGTCACACCGTTACAACCTACTGGATTGTTCTCGCTAGCGCTCGTTCCGCAGAAATATACTCGTCACACGAAATAGTACATTTCCCAACTCGTTATATAAATAGCTATTGTACGTTGTGTAGTTTGCCAAACTCAATTTAATAAAGAATTAAAAAATTAGGATATTCCGCTAAAGTATTATGCACTAATATAATATATTTATTATCCTATTGTATAAACGGATGGATCAAGAAGTGTTAAAAGATAATTCGTATTTAGAACCTGTTCAAAAATGTTATTTGAAAAGTAAAGTAAGAGTGAAAGTATTCCATTTGTAAAAGTTTTATTGGCATCTTAGAAATAATTGTGCTCTCAATTTCAAGTCTTTATCAGGATACATGTAACATGCATTTCAACAGGTAAAAATTTAAAGATCAAATCGGATAAAAGTATTCATATGAGAAAGTTAGTCTTTGAACAAAGAAATAATTTTGCAACTTTTTAATGATTTATTGTTAATTAATGTAGGTGTGTAATGAATATTATCAATCGCTATATTTGTTACCTAACGCTAAATACACAAAATTGACGTGTTGAGTATGATATATCATGTTGCAATAGGTAAGAATTGAGAATGTGTTAATATAATAGACATTTCCAATGCAGATCACGATTGATTTCATGAGGGTGAGAGACAACTCCATTAGCACGCATACTTTACTTTCAAAGAAATTATTGTGTCATTTCCAACAGGATAAGTAGATAAGTATATATCATAAAATGGCACGTGTACATCATGTAGAGTGATTGCTATGGTTTAATGGAAATTTAAAAGTGTAGGATATATTTTAACATATTACCAGAGGCGTAACTAAGCCTTTTCAGATATGTAAATTCAGATATTATTCCTATAGCGGAATAATTGCAATATTATTATGAAACAAATAAATACAAAAATTCATGTTATTGCAGTTTATTATTACCTTCATCAATTGTAGCATTCAAATACAAGTTAACTATTTTATATATATATATATATATATATATATATATATATATATATATATATATATATATATATATATATATATATATATATATATATATATATATATATATATATATATATATATATATATATATATATATATATATATATATATATATATATATATATATATATATATATATATATATATATATATATATATATATATATATATATATATATATATATATATATAAGGCTTAGGTATATTAATTTAAGATTCGCAACCATACAATTTCGATCTAATTTGAACCACAACTGCGAGTAGTACCATTTATATCTCGTCCCCTATACGTAGTAGGTTGCGTATCTTCTATAAGTATTATCTCAATCTAGTTTTATACCTTCCCTTCACATAGATACTTAAACCAATAAAATGGTTCATATATATTCAATATGTGAAAATTTAATATTGCCACTTTTAAATATATATGCTACATTTACGATATGTTATATTATCTTCTATATATCTATATGTATCTTCTTTGGCTCTTCGAGCTTTCATTAGATGTAGGTATCTGAAGCAATCACAGGTGTGCTATTATTCAAGTACAATATTGTCGGCGCGGCGTCTCGGTACAGTGGGATGTACGAGGGGAATAATGGTTGCATACAAAATCTATTCCTATACAAAATAAATTATTATTGTACATGCGGCAGTGCTTGGAACAAAACCATGTAAATACGGTTACCTTGGTATTATGTTATGGCAACCGAGTTATTATCAGTACTCGACAGAGTCAGTACCTGAGTTATTATGTTATTAATAAACTAATTTGACGTCTACAAGTCATTATGTCTTTTATTTCCATAGTTTACTTTGATCGTTATTTTTTTCGTAGGATTTCGATAAAGTGTAGTATTTCCCTTTAAAACCTTATAAGAATGCCCTCCGTCAGCTATTTCTTGAATCATTTTTCAAACCTCTATTTGTTGGAGATAAACTTAGCTAATAATGTAAAAGTAAATTGAAACCCTTAAAACCAATGGTGTAAGTCGTATCTGGAGGTACTGATTTATTTCATATAAACACTATATTTCCTTGGTTTCGAATTAGTAATAGGTACATCTAAAAATGGTAATTGTACAGTTGTAGGTACACTGTCTACATTATTTTGTCATACACTATACTATGGATAACCTAATTTATCTGGGTGTTGTTCAACGATTAGGTTTACGCTGACCGTGAACATATTAATTTCTTCCATTTCATAATACATTCTTAATTTGTAGTTACTTGAATCTTGATTATTATGCAATTATAACCGATATTAGAATTATTATTGAACTACTTAATTTAGTGTACAAAGTAATAGCGACTAATAACTAACAAACCATATATACATATTAACAACCATGTTGATATCAACTTTAGTTACCGACTCTATTTAGTAAAATATATGGAAGGGACCTTCATGTATGCATTGCCCACATTTGGGCTACTAGATACTTTTAGTAGTAAAGTCAACACATATTTATATAAATGGTACATTTTTACTTTGTTTGATGAAAGATCGTTTATTTCTTGCCTTACTTTCTTATATGGAATCGGTATATGTAGTAGCTACCTGCTCTCTATACTATGTATGTTTCTATAATCGTAGGTGATTTGTGCTATTGTTTTAACGTGACTATGTTTTCATGTGATTTGTAGCTACAGGTGATAAATATGTTAAACAAGTGACCAAATCATAGAAAGTATTTAAAAGATTCATAAAGCTCTTATTAGAGATGTTAAATAATAACTAGAATTACCAAATTCGCAGCAATATTCAATGACAACCTAATATCTAATATACTTATAATTGTTATTTATTTACCAATCCATTCTATGTTGTTATACGTACCTATCTACATTTATAATAATTATTGTTTCCTAAATGTCAACAAGTTAGCTTCGGTGACTCAATTCTACCTGAAGAACAAACATTTAACATAAATATTTAAATGTCTATTTACTTAACTTGAAAAAATAAGTACCAAAGTAGAAATAACATGAACCACTCATTCAAAACAGATTAAGATGATTAAGTTCCCCAAGCAGCAATAATAGGTAACCTGCAAATTCATGTCGAATGTTCTTAATGGTCTTCAATAAAACAGAATTATTTTTTGAGTGTCATATAGAAGTACTATCTGAATAGTAGATATTAAAATATTTGTAATCCTTCACTTATATTATTCGTCGCTGCGAAATCGGGAAAACTAAATATCTTATAGTATAGTCATATCTTGAAGTTTTAGAAGCCGGGCACTTCAAAAAATACTACTGTAATTAATTTACTTTAGCGCTGGATCCATGAATAGTAATTTGCGTAATATGTCCGGAAAGACGAGTATGGAAGTCAGCGAGTCCAAAAAACAATTTCCGGGGGGGTTATGTACACTATTTTTTCGGCAACTCTGCGGAATAACAAATCAATAAAGTATCTTTATAATACTTATCTCTAGAACAATATTAGGAGCATTCTAATTCTTATTTGTTTCTATTGAAATTCGACCAATTTCTAATATCAAACGGATTCAATTTGTTTGAAATGTTTGAAAAATTTAAAATTAAATGCCCATTGTTCAAGTTCGAACATGAAGTAAGGTATCCTATTTATATTGATTGTTTTCATGTGATAATTTTTGAGTGGCCATTATAATAAAATTTTAAGTAAGTTTGTAAGTGAATTTTCTATATATCCTTAAGTGATATTGGTAGATTTCCAGCAACCGTGTCTATTTAAATTTGTGATATTTCTACCATTATCAGCAAATAACGTCGCCTAAGTTCGACGAAGGCAGTGACTTGTAGATATTTTAGGATTGGGTAATGGGTAGCTTCAACAATTCTGCAATCCTCAGCTGATCACGATCATATTCGTGATCAGCTAAAAAAGTCCGCCGATGCACCTGGGGACTATAGGACGCCCTGGTTGATTCCAGGGCGCATTTATACATCCAGAAGTCAATAAAACAAGTCGGGTTCAAATCCTGCCTGGTCTTTTTTTAATTTTCCGTTTATATTATTTTTTATATATAATAATAATTCAGTTAAGTTCAAGGGTCATAAAACTGTATCTCGGTTTAAAACTGTTATTCTCCAGTCTTATGACTTTTGCATTTTTACAAAAAATTAAGAACAGAGAATTAATTCTCTACAAAAAAGGTTATACGAGTATGTATTTTCCATACAACCAACTTTTCATTAAATAACTCACTTCTAAATTATGCTGCAAGGCGGGCAACACATTATATCTTGACAAAAATGTATGTGGTGCCGCTGTTACTTAACGTAAATACACGCACAATAAAATACTTCTGAATAAAACTGTTCTTACTACATGCGATTACTGACTGTGAAACAACCTCTGCACTCGTTAAATAAGGAAAAACATTTTTTTTTTAATTTACAAGTTCTTAAGCAGGAAAATTATACAGAAGACGATTTTAGAAAATGGATTACACATTCTTCTGGCAATTATAGAGCTTCATGGCTCTATAATTCCATTAGGAAATTATCTATTGAAAACTATTTATACATGACATTTGCGGAATCAAGTCTTAACACCGCAGTGAAATTATCGTCACTTTCATCTACTTCCGCAGCCGCACGGCAACATCTATGTAGAGTGTATTTATTGTCAGTTGTATAAAGTTACAGTTGTATAAAGTACAGTCAGTTGTCATCAGTTGTACAGTAAGTACAGAATTTACTTGGTATGTACTGATTTAAATCCTAGACAATGAGGATGGACGATAAATAATAATGGTTTGGAGCCTATTAAGACTCTATTGCCACCTACACCACATATAGGTACATACTTATATACTTTTACATTCCTACTATTTTTTGCACTAAAGAATATAGGTAACAAAAATTTCGGATATAGAAAAGCTGAACTGCCGTGTTCAATAAATACGTTGTGGCCATTATCACAGTCTCAACGAAAATATCTATAGCGCTACCGAAGGGAATATTTAAGGTGAAGACTATAATGAGTTTGATCCGGTTGACGCCTTAACACGAAATATAACAGAAAGTAGAGAAAGTGTGGAAATGAAAGGGAAGAAAGTAACCACGGGATAGAAGAGAAGAAAGAGGTATTTGAGGGAACACACGACGAGAACCTGGATGGGGACCAAGAACGAGAACCTGGAGGAGCGGACGAAGGACGAAGACATGGAGGACGAAGACGTGGAAGAAGGGAAAAAGAACCAGAATGCGGATGAGCTTTAGAAGATGAGCGATGAGCTCTGGAAGGATGAGCTCACACAAGCAAAGTCACACAAGAAAAACAAGTAAAATCATGGATTAGGTTTACGGGAAAACCATCTAAAAAACCCATGCAGCCTACCTCTGAGGTGGTGTAATGCAGGTGTTTTCCTGGCGTAGAGTGTGCAAACAGTTTGTTTTACGTAAAATATAACATTTTGTATATAACATGTAATGTATATAACATTTTTGGACATACAAGAAGCAAAATATTTGCTGATTTCTTAGACATCTGACATTGAATAACTTAAAATGCAAGCAATATATCGATTGGGACTTTTGACACGTTATTGTTAGTACAGTACAGTATTATTATTAGTATTATTACCAGTATTATTATTAGTACAGTATTAGTACGTTATATTAGTACTATAAAAGTAATAGTACATTACATACCGAGCGGGAAAGTACTCTATTTCAGCCGAGCGGCAAGGTAGTTTACCGAGGTGCGAAGCACCGAGGTAAACTACAGACGCGAGGCTAGAATGAGTTCCCGCGAGGTTTGTATACTATTTTACTCACAATCGGTTAGTAGTTTATGGATTTCTAATACTCACAATCTACCAATAATAATTTCGTTTCAAATATCTGTATCCATTTTCATTATGTGATAAGATGAATTATTTTAAGTAACCTGTGAGATCGTTGCTAGGTAACAAAACAAGTTTGTTGAATCTGACATTTAGGCGATACACGACGCCATTAATTGTACATATAATCAAATTGTGTTTATTTTACAAAAATGTCTGATAGTGAATTTGAATGTACGCCACCAGAAGTGCGGGTAGCTGCAGAGAGAGCTACTGAAGGAATAATTCCTGAAAAAATCAGGGAGAGGTATGAAAACACCTATGAACTATACAGTAAATGGTGCGTGGCTAAAGGTGTGCAGCATACCTCTGAGACGGTACTTCTTGCTTATTTTTGTGAAATAAGCAAACAAAGTAAAGCCTCCACATTATGGTCAAGATATTCGATGTTGCGAGCAGTATTAAACTTTAGGCATAATGTTGATATTAGTAATTACGCAAAATTGAAGGCATTTTTGAAAAGGAAGAATGTGGGATATCAAGCTAAAAAGTCAAGTGTTTTTTCTGAAGCAGACATCGATACATTTTTAAACAATGCCCCGATATAATATCTTCCTCAAAAGGTAATTTTAATTTATTTAGTGCATATTAAATATATGTTATATTAAATTTTTTTAGGTTGCTTTAATTATTGGCATTTCCGGAGCCTGTAGGTGCGATGAACTTTTAAAAATGAAAATAAGTGACCTGGATATTTTAGAAAATCGAATTATAATAGTGATTTCTGTCACAAAAACCTACTCTTCCCGTACATTTGTAATTACAAAATCGGAATGGATAAATATAATAAAGCAATACTGTGACCTTCGTAATAACATTGACTCTGATAAATTTTTTTTACAAATAAGATTTGGTAAAATTACACGACAGCCTTTTGGGCATAATGCTATAGAAAGTTTTCCCAAAAAAATAGCAACTTATTTAAAGCTGGAAAATGTTAACAGGTTTACAGGACATTGTTTTAGACGTACTTCAGCAACATTATTAGCAAATACAGGTGGAGACATCCTACAGTTGAAAAAGTTGGGGGGTTGGAAATCCAACACCGTAGCAGAGGGATATGTGGAGAATTCATTACATGGACAAATAAAAATTGCTAATATGTTGTCTCATGTAGAAAATCCAGAAACGTCGGCGTCTTCATCTATTTCTGAAACTCATAATTTTGAGCAACACGGTCTTACTTTAACCGGTAATAGTAATCATAATTCCAATGTAACTATTAATATTTATATTTCCAAATAGTTTTCTTTTTGTTATTGTTGTTGTTGTTTCTGAATTAAATAAATGTTGAGTGGATTCTATTCTTTCTAAACCATCTTTTAATCAAAAATGACATTGACATTTCCAGGTAAGAAAAGTGACAGATGCTAGCCGGGAAAGTACTTTCCCGGCTAGCTGGGAAAGTAAAGTAAGTAATAAGTCGCTTCCCGATTACTTCAAAGGTTAGAAATCCATAAATTACTAACCGATTGTGAGTAAATGTATAATATTTTTCAGCTATCTTGGAGTGTACGCCATGACAATCATACGTATTAAATTAATGTGCTATAATACAGCAGTTCTCAAGAGTTTTTTAGGGTTTCGATATGTACACATCGAATTTATTTTTTCGACGTTATCTTTCAACATTGATTTTTTTTGTTTTCATCGATAATTAACTTAATGCTCTCGTCGACATGGTCAACATTAATAAGATTATGTTTTATTGCTGCCTACTATATGTTTACTATATGTAGGAAAGCGGCACCAGAATAAAGAGGTCGCAATTTGACCGTATTGCAATATTTCACTGAATAGATAGCAGTCGTTACAGCGCCGAACGCATAAATGAAAAGCTAGAGCAAAAACGCGTCAAAATCGATTATTTAATAATTTGTAAATTACTATAAATTAAAGTAAAAACGTGTATTTAATAAAACAAGTGAACTATTTAATAGAAGCATTAGAAAGGATAAATATATGGTTATCATTAAATTTCATCATCATCATCGTCTTCATTATCATCATCTTCAGATCTTAAACCCAAATTAATAAGTAACAGTACAAACTCATAGTAAGGTACTTCACGTTCCCAATCTTTGTTTACAATGTCTTCTACATGTCTAACACAATTTTCCCAAATATCTGGAGTAATTTGATCCAAAGCCTTTTGCCATATCTCTAAAGCTTGTTTGTCTCTAAAAATGTGTGTGGGGCATTCGTAGGGCGTGTGGGGCATTTAATTATATTGGATTATATTGGGAACGGTAAGGTGGTAATCTCAATATTTATATCTCGTGGTCTGTTTGTGTTGGTTGCATAAATTTAAAAGTTCAATTTTCAGATCATCTTTCGAAAATAATACGCCTTTACAAGAAATCCATTCTGTAGTCTTATTTTATTCCAGGAAGCAGTAATAATTTGTTCTTCAAAAAAACTGTGGTAGGACGCATTTTCCATCACCATCATCGAGGACTCAGTAATATTTGGAATCAGTTTTTCCGATATCCATTTCTTAAAAGAATTTCGGTCCATTGAATCGTGGTAGTCCGTCGATTTTGACTTCGTAGAAAAAAGTAATGCAGGATTTTGTATGAATCCACGCCTATTTCCAGCATGTAGCACAACAAAATGCTTACCATTTCCTGTGTGGCTTGTTTTACAACTTTTTGCAATGTTATCTTGCCACGTTCTTTTAAATCATCCTTTAGCAAAAATCCATATCATCAAGGTACACAGGAAATGCTTACCATTTCCTGTGTGGCCTGTTTTACAACTTTTTACACTGTTATCTTGCCACTGTTGTGTGTTTTTCCTGGAGTACGTACCAGATGTAGACTCTTCCTTTATACGGGTTCCGCTTCTTAAACTTATATTTTTAAGGCATCAGCAACTCTCTAGTGGGCTGATGGAGGGAAGATAATGGAAGAAAGGGTCCATTATTTTCTTTTTTGCTCTTCAGATTTCTTCATTTTATTCTAGGAGGTTGATAATGAATTATCGGCACTGTTTTTCAATAGTACCTACGGTTAGACATTATTGAAAATATATTAATAGGTAGAACTGTCAATGTAACTTTAAATTTGACTTTTAAAATAATAAATTGTTTTCAAACATTTTTATAGACACTGTTTCCGAAAAATCTAGTATGACATGCGTTAATGCTTAACATGGCCGAAATTGTATGGTTGGCACTCTGTGCCATGAGTCGTTAGTCCATTCCATCAACGTACGTCGCGTGCTGATACTCCTAGAAATTGACCAAAAACAACAAACGTTAACGCGTAAATTGATGTATTCATACGCAAAGATCGCTGAAAAGGGGTATATATTTATATGAAATACACTTGGATTTTTTTATTAGATTAATACTTATGTGTCTGGACTAAAATCAGCGTTATAATTAACTGCAATAAGAATATGCATGGATATTACATATTATGTTCAGTGAATATAATTGGATGATTATTAAACGGTCGTGAACAAAATAATCTACATTGCATAAATTGAAGTCACTCTTAGGTATTATGTGAACTTTATGAGATAGTATATATTTCTATTTCTCTGGATATTAATTAATGATTCTTTATTTACATAGTCAAGTAAAAAATGTGTGCGCTTCTAAATAGCGATAAAATCAAATTAATTACATCAGGCTAGACATTGTGAAAACCATGGCAGAAGCAAACAGAAGATATACAAAAAATATTATTAAATAGTTCTTCGACCATATATCCTTTGTTTTGGTTGGTAAAGGGTTAAATCTCGGTCTAGATTTATAAATGTTTAAAAAAAACGTGTAAAGGGTGCTCCGGGTCCGTGTGGTATATATTTTCTAAATGGAGCACCTGGTAGGAAACCAGGTCGGCAAGTTAAAAACACACCTGGGTTCGGCAGGCATTGCACCCTTGATTTAATAAGTAGTTTTTTAGACGACTTGATCGCTCAACATTTTTACCAGGCCCGACTTGTACTTACAAAGAGAGGTCTGCAAACAGAGGCTGTGTTTATTGTGATATTAAAGGCGATAAGTTAGAGGAGATTTGTTCGTTAAAATAAATGTATTGACTGTTCAGTATAGCAAATGGTAGGTATAAACATTGGCCAGTAATTTTATTGTTGTTTGGGACTGGGACAGTGGATTCGTATTGTAGGACTTGGATCAACTATATTATATCCCTACATATTTAGCGTATTAGGATCGCCAGAAATCAAGTTATTGCAGACACCCAGAGACAGAGATTTTTGTAGGTAGATACTATCTTATGGTATAAACTTTTTCTCACTAGTCTTATTAACTTACCTACTAATTTGCTCTTATGTGAAATATTTATGACACCGTATATATCCAAAAATAACTTACTAAATAAAAAAAACATATATAAACGGTGAACGCGTTTTTTGAAAATACACTGCTGGCCAATAGGTTGGAATAATTCAAATTTTTAGGGTAAGTTTCGATACATATATCTTCTGAACGATATGGAATATCAAAATACGGATTTCAGGACGTTTTTGGAAATTTCATCGACAAAAACTGGTCTGAATATCAATTTTCCATTATGCTCAAAAAAGGAATATACGGGGGTGTAAACTAAACCCCTAAAAAAATCAAAATTTCATTCTTACCGAGAATTTAGGAAAACCAAAATCGAGTTAAATTTTTTATACCGGGGTAATCTATGGACCAATTCGAAAAAACAAATTTGGCCGATTTTTGATATCTCGCTTATTTTTGAATATACGGCGTTTTTATTGAAATTAGGACAATTTTTTGGAAATGTATCTCTTACTTTTTAAAAACAAAGTAAGTAATGGATTTTTTTCTTATTTTCAAGTAAGCTTACATGCCTCTAGCTGCCTCAGTAGCTAGAATTGACATTTCTTATACAGGGTGCCTGCGAAAACATTTAATAAGCATGTGTCACGAAAAATCTGTATATTTAAATAAACTGTGTGCAGAACCCTGTATGATTAAAATGAACGATAATTTTAAAATTTTAAAACTGTGAAGGGAAACCTTAGAAAAATATCTCGAAACGGTTTTTTATTTTTCTTGATCCGATGAGTATTATCATAATTTACAGTTTCGTTGTAATTACACGGTAAATCCCTATATAAAACATTTAAAAAACTTGCGGTAGTAACGATTAGCTGGTGGGCTAAGTATTGTAACAATCAAGTCACCACTGGATTACATTTAGTAATCGAAATTCTTCAATTTGACCTTTGAGAAGTTTGAAAAATGGTTTGCAGGTTCCTATCTTAATTTTATTAGAATAATTAATATAAATCTTAGCAAGCTAGAAGAGGTAGTTTAATATCGACTAGGCCCTCCTCTGTTATTATAAACTTCCCGACATCTGTTTGGCATACTTAAGACTAGGTTATTGATATAATTTTGTGGGACATTTTCCCACTCCTCCTCAATGGCTTGAGACAGATCCTCTAAAGTTTCAGGTGAATTGGGCCTTGAAACTACCAACAATTTTAAGTAAGACCAAACATTCTCAATCAGATTTAGATCGGGTGATTTTGCAGGCCAATCCATCCTATGCACCTGGTTTGCTTCCAAAATCTGGTTAACAATATGGGCCCGATGAGGTCGGGCATTGTCGTCGATTAAAACAAATTCTTCTCCATAATTATCCGCATAGGGAATAACTATTGGAATTAAAATATTGTCCCTGTAGCGTTGAGCTGTAACAGTGTCGCGGGTAATAAACAATTCTGTTTTACCATTCCATTTCACTCCGGCCCAAACAGTAATACCTCCTCCACCAAAAGCCTCCTGAGCTACCATATTTTTTTCGGCATATCTACAGTTAGGCTCCCGCCACACTAAAATTCTGCCATCAGAATAAATAAGGTTAAATCTACTTTCATCGGTGAAAAGGCAATTTTTCCACTCTTCACTCCAATGCAAACGATTACGAACCCACGCCAACCGAGCTGTCCGATGGCGGGGAAGCAAGCGTATGCATTTTGCTCGACGTCTGGCTCTAGAAAAATTACATTTGGGTATTAGGGTATTAGGATTACACAGTGGCATAAAAACAAAAATAATCCTTGATTCTTTTAACATGTATGTAAATTTAATTTTAAATGAAAATTGATAAAAAAATTTAAGTTTTTTTCGGTACAAGCCTCTACATTTTCAGATTTATAGAATTTGTTTCATGTCATAAGTAGGATAACAACACGATTCACTGTTGTAGACTTACCTTAAGTTGTTGCGATTAATCGTTCTTCTTATTGTGCGATTTGAGACTAAAACTCTTGTTTGGTTTCTAAATGTATCGCTAATTTTTCTCGAACTTTGATTCCTATTCCTACGAACATCTCTTATCAAAATCCGTTCTTCTCGAGCACCAATCTTTTTTATTCGCCCTCCATGGTACAAAAGGTTAACATCTCCTGTTTCATCAAATCTCTTTTTCAATTTGTGAACCATACTTTGGCTAACGCCGTATATCCTAGCAACAGTATGTTGCGTGAAACCCTCATTTAATAGGCGAATACAATTTCTCCTTTCTCTTGTTGTTAATTGTGCCATTATACACTTGTTTATATGAAAATGCAATATTTTTCAATCGAAACTATCGACATGAACAGTATAAACGCAATATGTAGATATTCTGCTGCATTACCAAATGTCAAACACAGCATTTTTTGTTTCCAGTGGTGACTTGATTGTTACAATACTTAGCCCACCAGCTAATCGTTACTACCGCAAGTTTTTTAAATGTTTTATATAGGGATTTACCGTGTAATTACAACGAAACTGTAAATTATGATAATACTCATCCGATCAAGAAAAATAAAAAACCGTTTCGAGATATTTTTCTAAGGTTTCCCTTCACAGTTTTAAAATTTTAAAATTATCGTTCATTTTAATCATACAGGGTTCTGCACACAGTTTATTTAAATATACAGATTTTTCGTGACACATGCTTATTAAATGTTTTCGCAGGCACCCTGTATAAGAAATGTCAATTCTAGCTACTGAGGCAGCTAGAGGCATGTAAGTTTACTTGAAAATAAGAAAAAAATTCATTACTTACTTTGTTTTTAAAAAGTAAGAGATACATTTCCAAAAAATTGTCCTAATTTCAATAAAAACGCCGTATATTCAAAAATAAGCTAGATATCAATAATCGGCCAAATTTGTTTTTTCGAATTGGTCCATAGATTACCCCGGTATAAAAAATTTAACTCGATTTTGGTTTTCCTAAATTCTCGGTAAGAATGAAATTTTGATTTTTTTAGGGGTTTAGTTTACACCCCCGTATATTCCTTTTTTGAGCATAATGGAAAATTGATATTCAGACCAGTTTTTGTCGATGAAATTTCCAAAAACGTCCTGAAATCCGTATTTTGATATTCCATATCGTTCAGAAGATATATGTATCGAAACTTACCCTAAAAATTTGAATTATTCCAACCTATTGGCCAGCAGTGTATTTAATCCTAGATTGCCATTTAAATACAACATAATATTAAATTAATATATTAATATATTATATTATAATATTAAATTAATTAGACGTTATACTCGTAAAAGTTATTTACACACTAAAAAATAGTCAATGTGTTTTTTAAGATTCCATTCTTTTCTATCACACATTTCCTCATAGGCACATGTTTTAGGCTAAAGCACATAGTCTAATTGAAAACGATTTTATGGAGCAGATGTTCCCTGGAATAACACATCTGTTAAAAGTTTTCTATTACGCAAATAAGAATAAGGTGTCGATTTGTATTAATTAAGTGACTCATATAACTAGACAATTATTGTCTATGAATAACGAGGCGGTTTAATGAGATTGAACTTCCTCGAACAAATGCTTATGCAAAATGATAATTACAAACAATAAACTTTTACTGTAGCTGAATAATCGCATAGTATTTTAAGGAGCATACCTACTATTCATTGGTGGCTTTATTTATGGTATCTAAGATGAATTTAAAAAAATTATTAATGGTTTTGACCATGAATGCACAGCAGAAACAGAAAATCAATGAGATAAACTTGATTAATGCTGTTCTGACAAATAGTTTCAATTTCATAATTCTGCATCTTTTCCAAATACATACATAGTTGGCCTTCACAATTGGCCAATTTTATAAATATAGGTAAATACATTGTTTTCTCTGGATCATCAATCATCCCAAGGATTATTTTAAGGTGCATGGCGTTGGTAATGACATCACTAATAGGTATCCACTACGAATTTAAAGAAACCTAATAAAGAGTTTCGACTGAAATAATAGTCGACATGGTAGGTATATGATATAAAAAAATAAGATTTAAATGTCTATATAAAGAAGCGAAGTCCATTAGTAAGATAACCAATCACCTGAAGAAAAGAACCAATAAATAAGCCATATATATATATATATATATATATATATATATATATATATATATATATATATATATATATATATATATATATATATATATATATATATATATATATATATATATATATATATATAATACATATGTGCCCCCTCTGCCACTATATCACTAAATTCTGATATATAGGTAGCAAAATGTAAAATACCTAAGTGAAAACGATAAGGAAATAAGTGGGGAAATGTAAATAAAGATAGTAAGTGGATGCCTAAAAACACAAATTAAAGGACATGGAGAGTGATTTGCGCGGTGTGTGCATTGGCACGCGCATCAAGAGACAGCTGTGCGTGTTAGAAAGACCGTTACGGCGTTCCGGAATAGAAGAGCAGAAGGGCGCCTTCCAGATGGGGTGGTAAAATACTACCCCTCGCCTCACCTGGCAAGACCATACCGCACCACCACGCATTCGAACATGTGCAGATATGTGAACCAGACATGCCTCAATCTACACAAATATCAATGAATAATACCTACCTACTTGCAACTTTTGCAACTTATAATTATTGAATGTTACGTTTTAATGACAATGCCGATAGCCAATGAATGAAATAATACTAAAAAATACTGGTAATTAGAGGTAGAGTGGATGTCATTGTTGGTATTATACCGTTATATATATATATATATATATATATATATATATATATATATATATATATATATATATATATATATATATATATATATATATATATATATATATATATGAAATTGAAGAAATATTACTTGCAACTTAGTAATTAAATTGTTAAGGTTTGTTAATTGAAATTTTTTTATGATGTTAGCTGTTTATGGAATTATTATCTATTTATTATATTAATTATGTAAAAAATACAAAAAGTTATTTATTAAATTTACAACTCAATAACATTACAATACGATAAGTTTAACAAGCCTCCTAAAATTTCTAAACTAAACATTAAGATAGGTACTCATTGTTCAGTGTTTTACTAGGTACTGCGCCTCACAGCAGCGACTGACACTAGATAATTACAATCTACTATTTCAAATATTTACCCAATTTTTCAGGTGTTATAGAAAATATATCTCTTTAATGTTAGAGATAAAAAGTTGAATAAAAAAAGCGAATTTAAAAATATGATATGTTAATTGGATTTGTAATTTTCTGTTAATATCCATATATTTTTATCAAAATTTTGGAAAAAATGAAGAATCAGATATCTAAGATGAAAACTAAATTATGAAACAATCAATTAAACTGTAAAATTCTTATTTTATCGTTATAATAATGCAAAAAAGGTCAACAAAATAAGATGGATGGTTGGAAAAAAATAAAAAATATGATACCTACATATCTAATATAAAAATAGAAACTAGTAAAACCATGGTTGCCATGGTTGCATGACAAAAAACATCCCCTGTGTTTCAGGAGATAATTTTAAAAACATCAATAATTTGTAAAATCAAAATGAATAAATACAAAAATTAAATAAGAAATAGGTAACTTATTTCGATAATTGATGTAGTAGCAATTTTATTCACAATATTATTTTCACATAGGGAATACCTATGTAGGTAGGACCTAAGAATGGGTAATTTTTTATTGGTTTGTAGGTATTCTTCTTTGCTTAGACCTAGGCCCACACCTAAGGCGCTTCTAATTTTTATATACCTACCTACAACATAGATTTTTTATATAAATATCTACTTTTATCAGTGTTACACTCTTTGCATCATAAAAGAGGTTCAACAAACAATTCGTGAACAGAACACTTTGTGAATCGAAAACGACGATTTTTTAGGTGAGAAATTATATGTAGGTATGTTACCACGTTTATATAGAGCTAGCTCTTTATAGGTTATTTAGTCATGTCAATTACATAAAATAAATATTCGATAAAATCGAAGTGTGCCACATTTAAATAATGCGCCATTTATCTGAAGCCTTATATAAGTAAATAACGCAAATAAATATTTAAAATATAGGTCGATTAAATAAGCTGGAGAAGAAATTAGGTATGCATCTAAAATAATTAACGACTCATCAATGAAAAGAAACGAAAATGCACTTAATTAATATCTACCTATTATACGTATGACATAATAAATATGACATTAAAATAAACACCTATTATATTACTAAATCATTAAAATTACTATAGGTTAGAGATAAAATTAGCAATATCTAAAATTAGTAATACCTACGTTAAACTATTTCTATATATATACCTACCTAACTATGTAGGTAATTCTATGTAGGTATTAATATAAAACTAATAATCAAGTATTATACATATTATAAATAAATAAAGTTATTATCCGTTAGTCTATAATACTTATGTTAATGCATGTGCCGGAATAAATAGGTGTTAAGAAATTTATAAGTATACATGGCTACTAATAATTAGCAGGTAATAATAAAATATTGAATTTCTCTGCTGCATTTCGTTGTTCCCCATGAAACAATACCCATATACCTACAGAGTTACTAGCCTATGCAGTCATTAAAGTCTCCTAAGGGACAAAAGCTCGTAGCTCCATTGTGGCAGCAATTACGCCACATCTTGCGAAATCTAGTGCAGTGTAGCGCGTTACGAAAATCAACACGTAAAAAATCCGCCAGTCATTTAAACTATACACCGGCAAACATAAGCCACCTAACAGTATAACAATATACTATTTTTACCATATCCTATTCAGAAGCACACCTGCTCAACTCCCTCCAGTTCCGAAAGCTCCTCTATTGGACACGAGAGCTCTTCTGGAAGCTCATTGGCGCAACGGCACGTGCACAGAAGGTAGTGGGGCCACGGTAATAACTAGGTAATCCCAGTTTCCTGATTCAGAGTCGCCTGAGTTTTTAGAGAGTGTAGATCGCGCAGAGCTTTACGAAGCATAGCCAGTTTTACGTTTTGATATTTAGTTGCGAAGTTTAGTGTCTTCTTTTTTGGACTTAAGGTTTGGATTAAGTTTGTGCTACTGTGAATGCGATCATGCCTGTTACAATAATGGCTAAAAACTATTCCAATTGCCCTCTTAAAAAGAGGCCCATAATTTTTGACGATATACCAGGTGTGTACCACATTAATTAACAATTTGTTTTTAACTAATACTCTAATAAATACAACAAATTTACTATCTCGTTATTCTTATTAATATGAAAACAAGGAAAAAGAAATAATTTCATGTCGACGATACTTAAATTTACTAAGATTAACAAATTACAATCAATATAATAATTACTGTTGCAATGTCCACAAATATCTAAATATAAAATTACTAAATAATTTTTTTTATTGTTACAGATGAACCAGAAAATCTTTCCACGAAACCAGAGGACTTGAGCAGAAATGGTCGCTTAGGCTCAGTCTCACCTTCATCTTCAACTGCCCTATCTCCAGAAGCTTCACCACGTTCATCTGTTACCAATTCACCACCATCTTCACCGCCGATGTCTTCGCCATCTCCGACGCACTTTATGTACCAAGCACCAATTAAAGTAGAACCTCGCATAGAGTATCCGGTACCGATTAGTCCAGAATATGCTCCACAAAGTTGGCATAGGAGTGTCGGTCCGATGTACCACCCAGCTTATCATTACATGCATTACCCATACCACCAAGAAAATATGTACATGAGCCCCACATCGCCATATAGTGACAGTTCATTATCACCACCTCACCATATGCATCAGCAGCCATTGCAACCCTTGGCGTTAAGACCTACCGTTTATTCTTCCATCGATCAACATTCGTTGAGCCCAAACAGTTCTACTACATCGCCGCCCCCCCAAGCTTTATCTTCTGCTGAAGATTTAACAGAAAAACGAAGACAAGGTATCAGGCATCAATGCCCTGATTGTGGAAAAAGTTACTCGACGTTCTCCGGTTTATCTAAACATCGCCAGTTTCATTGTGCTGCAGGTGAAGGGCCAAAAAAATCATTTAGTTGTAAATATTGTGAAAAAGTGTACGTTTCCCTCGGTGCTCTTAAGATGCATATTAGAACCCACACATTGCCTTGTAAATGTACTATTTGTGGCAAAGCCTTTTCAAGGCCATGGTTGCTACAAGGTCATATCCGTACTCATACTGGAGAAAAACCATTTTCCTGTACTTATTGCAACAGAGCATTTGCGGATAGGTCGAATCTAAGAGCTCACCTTCAAACACATTCTGATGTTAAAAAGTACTCGTGCCCAACATGCAGTAAGACATTTTCAAGAATGTCGCTGCTCACAAAGCACACCGAGGGCGGATGTACTACTGGTGGTTCTGCTGTAATGCACGCAGAAAAAATGACCTACTGATTGTATATATTTAGGTAGTTAAGTTTGATTACTATTATTTATTTAATATTTTTACATATCTTGATCTGGTATCAGAACATTCCTTTTAATTCTTTATTCGGTTCCTTTTTTGCAACAGTATTGATTGTATTTCTTCGCAAATAGTGCCTTTTGAAAAGACTGAATAAAACTGAAAATTATGTACAAATAATTCCTACCATAATTGTACATACATAGTTTTAAGAAAATTTAATATATTTTTGTAAATACTCCATCGATCTATTTTCTGAGAACGTCGTGAACAATATTGTAATAATTGTATGCAAAATATTGTTATTGTCAAAAAATAATTTCACATTATTTTCTAGTCATCGAAGTGTTGTAGCTTCTATAATGTTATTATTATGCCATTGTATAGTGCCTTACTTAGTCTTATTGAACGTATATACAGATTTTATACTATTTAATAAAATGTTACTTTTATATAAATTCGTGTTTTTTATATAACCTATATAATAAATTAGTGCAAGCACAAAATCCGTCAAATTTACAGTAGAGATTTTTGTGTATATTATAAATAAAATGGTCTGGAAGAGAAATCAGAACAATACTATCACATAATGAAAACAACTGCAGTACCTATAAGTACCTACTTAATTACAAAATGTTTGTTATTGTACATTGTTTGGAAGAAACTATTACGTAGGTAATATTATGCAAAAGGTTAATATGCTTAGGAATATTGAATCAGGTATATTTTCAACTTAAAATTAATATGCATTGATATTACAATTACAAAAATATAAATAATAAATGGAAGGTAATGAGTAATACGGGACATAATTATGATGAGTCATAATATTAATCCATTCACTTGCCCGTAAAGAAATAGAATCAAAGTCAGGTGAATTACACAAATAACCTGTTGAGGATCTATAAATAAAATTACAAAAATACAATTCGATGTTGCATAAAAGACCATGAAATAAATGTATGATAATATTATATCAATTAGGTTAAGCATCTATCCATCCGATGCAGGTCATAGAAGAAATAAAATATTTCATAGTCATTGTTGTAAATGAACTTATATATGCATATTTATAAAAAAAACATAACAACAATGGATCACTGTAATAGTTCTCTAGGTATAACAGGGACGGCACAAATGGGGCAACTGTGAAGAATTAGCTGAAGGTGGATTTATATTATTATAGATAGATAGGCATGGATTTATAATGTTTAATATTGCCATTTTTGAACACAAATTTCTAGAAAAGTTATTTTGTTAGTCTGGAGTTGCTTTTGTTAATCGAGCTAAGGATATGGTAACGTATAATATTAATGAATCCTCAAAACGCTCATACTTAATGCTTTTAAAGGTAAATTAAGCATCGGTTATCCACCGTAAACCGTGCATATAGAAAGTAGATGGCTTCTACCCCAAATTCGTACATGGATACTACTTTGCTACTTTAAAAGAGGTTTAATAGAATATGGACCAGTTAGTGGAGTTAAGGGCCGTAAATATTCTCAATTACGTATAATATTATTTTGTTTATATAGGTATAATATTATTATTAGTAATTTCAATACATAGGAATATTGAAGTTTCATTTATTGAAATTAAAGCATTCTTTCAACAAAAAAATATTTCCTGAAAAGACCAATAAAATTCTAATTAATCTGATCTAAATGCTCTAATTATTAAGTGATAGTACACAAACTTGGCCCTCTGGTGTATATTGGTCATTTGTTGCATATCCATATACCTATATTATATCCGGTTAAAACTTGACATAGGTACATTTTATTTGGTGTAATAAACAAGTCAGGTATTTTATGAAACTCATTCCTGTTGCACAGAGCAATTGATTGTTGTGGTGTATAAATAATAATAATAAACAATTTCCAGTAAGCAGGTATATAATTTGAAAGCAAAAATGCGTCAAATTATTCGAATATGCAATACATATGATTAATTATTACTGAATTGGGTAGGTACTTCTGGATTCTGGATTAGACTTTCAATCTATATTGGCTACAATTCTAGATTGGGTATATGGGGTCTGGATATCTGGAGTCCTCCAACCTGGGACTTGAGATCAGGATGTGCCTGGGCCTCCAAAACCATGATCCGCCACTTAGAAATTGTATGTTCAGCGGTGACATTATGATCCTTACCGGATCCCCTAATTGCAATATCTAATTTTAAAAACCATAAAATTATTATCTTTTGTTTTTTGTTTGTCAATAGACAAACAAAATAATAAATAAACTAATAAAGTGACAATAAATCCAGACAACTGACCAGTCTATAAATAGTCAAACAATAGTACATGCTGAAGGAAAAAGTGCTTTATTAC
This sequence comes from Tetropium fuscum, assembly GCA_964058915.1. Lineage (NCBI taxonomy): Eukaryota > Metazoa > Arthropoda > Insecta > Coleoptera > Cerambycidae > Tetropium > Tetropium fuscum. The sequence goes on along the minus strand of CAXKVY010018526.1, from coordinate 287,444 downwards.
AGCCAAGGGCTAAAATAGCCAGATGCGATGCCCGAGGTCTGTTATAGTACGAGGTTGGAGCTGAAATTAGGCCTTCTCGTCCGTAATTCTAAACATAAATAAATTATATTGGAAATCACATATAAATTTTATTAAGTTTTAATTCAGTAAGTAGACATAATTGAAATGACTAAAGTTAGTGTCATCAACAAATGACACTTTGATGAATTTCTCTTAACCTTTACGGAAAATTATGATTTATGGTTCATTCGATTCGGAATGACATCTAGAAACTTTTTGAAAAATTTGAAGGGGGGCCGTTATAAATTACAAGAATTGTTAACAATTTACGAAAAAAAGGGGACTTCGTTTTTTGCAAATATCTCAAAAACTATTTCATATATCGGGAATCGAAAAAAAGATCCTTAAAGAACAGGAAAGTACCTAAAAAAAGTCCTACATCTGGGAACTTTACCATCAATATTTATAATTTTAATTTAGAGGTGAAATTAGGGCTAAAAACGATGATTTATGCAATAAACAATTTGATATAAACAAATTAATTTTCGTGTTAATTATTAACAACGGCAAAAAAAATACGGGAAACACTTTTTTCCAATGGATTATCGTTTATTCTAGTATCCGAAAGGTATGTGAATTTTTTTAAATCATAATAATCATTTTCAATTTGATTTCATAATTTTTATTGGTTAAATGTCCGAATCGGACGGCGCGCGCGGAAGTCACATCACCCGTTTTACAATCTATTTTCATCTCTAAATTAAAATTATAAATATTGTTGGTAGAGTTCCGGGAGGTGGGACTTTTTTTAGGAACTATCCTGCTGTTAAAGGATTTTTTTTCGATTTCCAATATCTGTAATAGGAATTGAGATATTTGCAAATAACAACCCCTCCCCCTTTTTTTTACTAAATTGTTTATAACATTTGTAATTTTTACCTTTTTATCGAGTGAGCCCCATCATAATTTTCGGTAAAGGCTAAGAGAAATTCATCCAAATGGCACTTGTTGACTAGACTAAGTAGGACTAAGATGACAGACATTTTATTACGAAATTATGAGTGATCATTTTATTATTATCATTATTATTTTTAGGTATACATTCTATTAACACTTTCCGGTGTACGAATTTTAACATGGCGAGGTCAGTGGTGGCGGGTACCTGTTTATTCATCTATTTTGCAATATCATAAAATATTTGTTTGTCTACAGTAAAAATAAAGGTCAATTGTATTCATATTATATAATAACTCTTTTTTGATATTGCTTTTGAAATCTCCATAAATTTGAAAGGAATATATGTGCGAATATATTATATGAAAATGATCTAGGTACTTAATAAGTAGTTAGATAATATGTCAGACAGATAAACATGAAAATATGCAATTATAATACAAATATACCAATACCTACTTATTATCAATTATTATTATATAGGTACCTTTGCCATTTTAAGAATGAAATTATTGCTTGGCAGTCCTCCCTCCAATAGTTATTTATCGCAAAAAATACTTAGCCCATTAATCAATCGCTAAAATCGCAAACTAACGGCTAATTCTGATTTTTAAGTATGTTATTAGGACCACTACTAGTAGTATATATTCAAGTTTGCAGCTTCGAAAGACCTATTTAGGATAGGTCTTTGCTACGAAATTAGGTTTCGTAGCTCTCGCAAAACCGGGAAATTTTCGCACGTTTGTTCATAAAATATGTTATTACCTTGTTAAAGTAGGTTAAATTTGCTAGAATTTGAGACCAAAACTAACACTGTATTTATAATAGTTACCAAGATACCACCCCCAAAAAATGGCAATTTCTTCCAAAAAATTGGAATTTTAAGATTTGATCAACTTTCGCCCCCGGCAAATTTTTCGGGTAAATTCATAGGGGACGATGTTGTAGCGAATGTAATTAGCTTAATTTAAGCACAGAACAACGTCCGTAGGTCTGATCTAGATTCCTCACAATGCTTAAAAATCCAAAAAATGTCCAAGGATAACGTAGGTACCTACTTACATTTTAATTTCATCATGCATTGCAAATTTACTTCATTTCATATCTGTTTCTTTGCGCAAATGTTACTATCAGTTGCGGCTTTAGGATTTACCTAGTCTTAGGAAGTAGAGTTGCCACATTTGCAAAATTGAAAAGCGGGAAGTTTTCTCGAGTAGGTAATTATACAGTGACGTAGCTAGGATTTTATTATGGGGCAGGGTCCGAGCATCTACCTGGATTTTAGATTTGCTCCGTGAGACCCTAACAGGAGAACATTTTTAAGTTTTTCAAGGTCACGCGCTTTTCTGGAATTTCAGAATTTCCATGAAAAATCCATTTATACAAAAATACCGACTTTCACAAGAAAAAGTTTTTCAAATAAACCCTTTTCAATTAAAAAAAATATATATATATATGACGAATACGTTTGTGGAAATAAAATAAAATGTGTTTTTATATACCTATTTTTATAAACATTACAAATAAAAAAAAATACAAAATCCGGGTAAAAAAGAAACGCCGACAGAATGTAAATATACCTATTCACATTCTGTCGACATTTCTTTGCATTTATTTAGGTCCTCTAAATAAGTGATAACATAAAAAATAATATTTAACAATAAATACGGAACAAACGTTTAGGAAATAAAACAAACTAAAACTAAGCATTGCATATATGTATATACAAGTTCACTCTGGTCTGCTGCTAGCGGCCGACGTCAACTCGCAACTCGCCCACCACTCCGTCTAGTCGGTTAAGTCCGTCCGATCTGAATTCTAATATTACATAATGCATAACAGACGTTTGTCTCCCGACAGGAGAGCACTTGGCTGCGGACATGCGCGGTATATCGTAAAATATTCAATATTCACGCGGTAGATATAAAATTCTTTTTCCTGTAAAGCTGAAATCTAAAGATAACACTCGGTAGTAATTTATACATGCAATTTGCATAACAGTATCGTTACAGCATTTCGTCACTATATAAAAATGTTTTTACTAATATATCTACCATTTCGAAGGTTTAGTAGTTTTAGTGCAATTTATATATACCTGATACTAGTTTAAGAAATACTCAAAACCTAGTAATTTTTATAAAAAATACTTTTCTACCAAACAACAGAAACATTTAATTTTTAATACACGTTTTGCCTCCTGAAAATAAATTTTAAGCAAGGACACTCAAAGTAAATGGGGTTTACTGTAGTTTTTCTACTTTTAACTGCATATTATTTTTTATTCATTTATTGAAAAATTTATTTAAAGATCAATTAAAAATATGTAATTTAAGAACTACTTTTTATATATCATGAATTTTGATCACGATTTTATATGTCGTGAATTTTCCGTAAATGGTGATATACCTAAGTTCTTTTTATAGACAAATTCACGTTTGCACTCGGGACAGATAAACATTTTCCTGGACTTTAGAGTCTTAACACTTAACTAACAAATTATCAAAAGGAAACATATGCTTATAACATAAACTACTCTAAAGTATAAACTCAAATCGTGTCTTATCTAGGTATGCTCAAATCTAAACCTTTGTTTTAAATAGAATACAGAGCTAGTACGCTGCTAGAACCATCTCATGGCGCATGTCTGCAGCCAAGTGCTCTCCTGTCGGGAGACAAACGTCATAACAGTGGCAATGTAGCCGAGGATGCCCCCTCGCGGTGGCGCAGCGGTACAATGGAATAGCACAGGAAATAGAACGGTGCGCCGTTCACCATACGCTGAATATGGATATTGCAGTAAAAAATATGTGGATGGCGAAACATATACATAACCTACGAACCTACGAAAAAAATTTATAACTACAAAAAGCATATATACCTACCCAATATATTTTCGTATCAAAGTACATAATAGTAGCAATCTGGATTCTGCCATGTCCTTTGGGGGGGCACCCCCTACCCCCCATCCTAAAGCCGCTACTGGTTACTATGATGCGAAACATACAGACTATACATATATCTTGCAACGTGCTGTCACACAAATAACAAGTTATTTTAATGTCTTCACGAACTGCAAAGGAACCCGCAATAACCTTATGAAAATTGGGTTTCGGTCAAATCGTCTGAATTTCGGATATATTTTAGGTTTCGTCATCCCAAGCAAAAGTCTCAATGGGCAATACTTTGGCTGCTATGGAGCTTGAAAGGTCCACCACAGATTTATTAATTCGTGCAATCTTTGTAGATTTTTAAATAACTTATTTTTTCGATTTTAATGTCTAGGTTTATGTTTTTGAGGTTGCTGAATTAAAATGCGATGTCAAATTGTCCAAATTGACACTTGGCAGCTGTCAATTAGCTGTCAAAGTACCTTAACAAAGTGAAAATCTTATTTTTATGTTATGAGTTTATGCTCTTTAGGTAACTCAGTTCATGTATGATGTGAATTCAATAATTCGACAATTGGCAGCTATCAACAGGCTGTCAGCTAGCTGTCAAAGTGCAATAACAAAGTGCAAATCTTAATTTTTTGTTATGACTTTATGCTTTTGAGGTAACTGAGTGCATACCTACATGATGTAAATACAATAATTGGACAATTAGCAGCCAGCAACTGTCAAATAGCAGTTATAAAACAAAAATCTTCAGTTTTTGTTATAACTTTATGTTTTTTAGTCACAACAATTCATAACAAAAATTGAATTTTTATTTTATTTTCTGATTGCTATTTGACATCTAGTTAACTAACTAACTAACATCATATTTGAATTCAGCGACCTAAAAAACATAAGTTATAACGAAAACTGAAGATTTTTGTTTTATAACTGCTATTTGACCACCTGTTGACAGCTGCCAATTGTCGAATTATTGTATACACATCATGTATGAACTGAGTTACATAAAAAGCATAAAGTCCTAAAAAAAATAAGTTTTGCGCTTTGTTATTGCACTTTGACAGCTAGCTGACAGCCTGTTGACAGCTGCCAATTGTCGAATTATTGTATTTACATCATGTATAAACTGAGTTACCTAAAAAGCATAAAGGCATAACAAAAAAAAATATTTGCACTTTATTATTGCACTTTGACAGCTAGCTGACAGCTGCCAATTGTCGAATTATTGTATTCACATCATATATGAACTGAGTTACTTAAACAGCATAAACTCATAACATAGATATAAGATTTGCACTTTGACAGCTAATTGACAGCGGTGAAGTGTCAAATAAAATTTCGAGGTTTTCCCTAGTGCTACGAAGTTATCACAGGTCTTTCGAAGCTGCAAACTTGAATATACACTACTGGTAGTGATCCTAACATGTTAAAAAAATCAGAATTAGCCGTTAGTTTGCGATATTAATGTACTATATGACTGGCCTATAATGTATGTATATACCTAAACAAATTTTATTTTACGTTTTCATATTTTTGGTACTCGTATCAGATCAAGAGGGAATGCGAATAGGTGTCAACAACTAATAAGAAATACAATCGAAATCAATTTGCAATGGCACCAAACGGTAAATAAATAATTCAATACGAAGAAACTACCTGCATATCTATGCAAATGTTTTATAAATCTTTTTATATTCAGCAAGACGCGTTTGAATATTTTAAGTAGGAAAATAACGCTGGTATTATTAAGGTATTATGAAAGTAGGAGGAGCCTCTGTTATTTGCTCTTGTGTCCTTCGTAGTAGATATATTTTACTGTAACACCAATCGACATTGTTATTTTTTTCTATATCAACAATATCTATTATTTATTTACTAAAAAAAATATTTAGCATAACACGAACAATCTTTCGTTTTGTATCCGCACCTCAATCAAGAACCTTAAAATATTTAAAAACAGTAAAACAATGCAAGTCTTATTTTACTACACCGGTGCGTTTAATTTATGTTTAATACAGTCATGCTGTATTTAGCAATGATTGTTCCTCCTATAAAAGTATTATTGTGCCCTACTGCTTTTCTGAGGTGATAGAAATTGCTTACAAAAAATCAACTACCTAACTGTTGAACCGTGAAATTTAACATTATTAAAGCCATAGGCGTACATGTTCAGTTCATATAAAACAATGATTAACCATTAATTCTTTGTAACAATATATCTTTGTTCTACAAATAGACCGTGAGATAGCGTACTGTTGAGGTAAGTAATTTTTTTTGTCTGGCATTTTGAGGGCTGAATATGGCTAGTTAGCTGATTAAAGTAAGGGTGTTTTTATTGCCCGCCCGCCGTTCAAAAATTAGGAAAATCCATTTTCATTTATATAAAACTTTTTGTTTTTTTGTGATCTTATATTGTCTGACATTTGAATAAAATATTGTCATTGATAAATAATTCACCAATAAAAAATTCCAGACTGTTTTCAATGGCTGAAAAGGTTGGGGGATGGTGGTTAACTTGCAAGAAAAGTTCAATTTTCCACGTTTTCTTTTTGTCGGGCAGTCGAGACAATGTAAGGTATTCTTGTGAAAATTACGCTGAAAAATTGCCAGATGGTAGTCACCGTTCGAAATTGAGCTTCCCGGACATTATGGACATTTTTTAGCGATTTCAATTTGTCTGGCAGCGCGGTAAATTAAAGATCACACATACATTTATGAATAATTTTAATTTGCCAGAGATGGATTGGAAATTGGAAAAAAGGTGCCACACGAAGGAAAATTCCTCTGGCACTTCGTATTTCTATTTAAAATTCGTGTACATACACACAAAAATTGTGTGGCATTTTTTTGACTTGTTCGAAAATGTATTAATATATAAAAAAGTTACAAAGAAATATAAAATTTGCCACTCTTTTTTTTGTCTGGGATTTCGTGTTTCTATTTAAAATACGTGTACATATGAGATGTTAAAAAAAAAGTTTTTAAAATATAAGGAATCACACCTAGGTACCTACACAATAGTAGATTTAAAAATGAGATTTTTTCTCCGGCATTTCGTATTTCTATTGTTGTTAAATTGAAAATGCCATACAAGTTAAGTCGTTCGAAGATTGATAAATAAATAAATATTTGTTAAAGAATTGTTTTGCTGGTAGGCGAAGAAATAAAACAACGAATTTCCAAATATAGAAGAAATAAAGCAATGATTTTTTGAGCAAATGATGGATCTTAATGCGGTTTTATGCCTTTGATTCGTGATAGCGTCTACGAACTTGAGGCAGTGAAATAAGTGGCTCATTTACTATTGAAAATTTTTTTTCGCAAAAAAACGCATGTTTGCATATAAAAATATGCAGATATGCATATATTTTGACTGAGCATATCACCCCGTGGTCTAATCGGCTACACGCTGATTGGTGAAGCCGTATTTTATTGATAACTAAAATCGCCAGAAAAATCAAATGACAATAATAATAGTTTCGACACGTCGTATTATGATTTATCAAATAAAACACTTATTATACTATGGCTAATTATTCATAAATATGAAACAAAGAATCTCCGAAAGCGGGAGACGAGGCTTTTAGCCTCGTAGCAAAACACATTAGCGGAACGTAACTGACCAAGATAAAAATTATCATATACCCGTAGTAAAAATACGGTGTGTTTAAATCATAATCCATAGTGAAAATATAAAAAGCATAAATAATTAGATGATTGATTGACAGTTAACTACGATGTATATGGAAATACGAGTAACTAGGGAGGTGTTTTTTGTTTTTGTGAAGACACTTCCTTAACAATAAATAATAATGCTAGGAGTTATTAAAGGCAGTCCAACGTGACCACCACGCATTACTCGTGTTTCTGTGCGTAAATATCCCCAAAAACATTGTAATTAGTAATTAGTGTAGTGTTTAAGTAGAAAAAACAAGTAAATATTTTATGTACAACCCGCACAATAAAAAGAAATCCTGTAAAATTACAACGAATAAAATTTTATGCCAGCGATAATAGTGGTAAATTTACTAATGCTTTGGTAATTTGCGTGACGCTTGTATATTACAAGATTAAATAATTACATAATGATATAATGTCTAGTAAATTACCTTTAAAGTTAATTTTAAATCATTGTTATATTACAAAGCTCTATTTTAATTGTATGGTAAACTTCAGGAAATAGGTATGTAAAATACAAAATATAAAGTTTGGTCAAGTTTCTGTAAAATTGTTGTGATTCTATGTAAAATTTTACTCATCTACTGTAATTTTAATGTATTTTTTGGGTAATATGTATGTATTTATAGGGTAAATTAGGTATATACATGTTTACATGTACCTACTTACCTGTCAAGTTACCGTTTTATCTTGCAAATAAACGCAAACGTTAAGGTTATTTTACTTCTAAGAATCTAAGAATAGACCACGGTTGACCTATTCTTATTCTTTAAGTTCTCGCCTCTATTTTCTTGAGTTTTGTGGTTATGCTTTAATTTCTCATAAATGATCTTCGAAATTTTATTGTGAAATCTTGCCAAGTATTTACATCATCATTATTATTGTACCAGTCTTTTGCACCTTCAATCTAGTGCGAGTTGTTTCTAGTATGTAATTGAATGGCACATTATGTAGAGTTCTGGTAATGTTTAGAATTTCAAACCAATCTTTGGCATTCGATCGATCACCATTGAATGTACCGATATTATTTAAAACCTCAGTCACCATAGCCAGATTATGATTTTCGCGTTGAATAGGTCGACTACTTTAATTATTCGGGGTTAGTCTTTCAATTATGGGTTCCATGAATTCATCTTTACGTCTATTGTCTCTCAACATCACTTCAAATATCCTATTCATATTTACTTTTTGTTGTTCATCTGGTCGAGGTAAGAATCTTTCATTATCCAAACTGTCTTGGCTTTGAATACTTTCATGATCTCCAGGATCTCTGGAATTGTTGTTATTGTTATTTGAATTATTGCCATTGTACTTTTTCACACGGTATTGCTATTAATGCACTAATGAAACTAGAAACTTTGAATATCTTTAAATCACTGCTTTTATGAGAGTAATAGGTCATGTGGTTTTGAGCCCTGTAACATGTATCTGTAAGCCCCGTACATGATGTGCTTGCACGGAATTGTTTTACTTCAGATTACATTTTAGTTAGTGGCGGATGCGCCAATGTTTAGCTCAGAATTTCTGCCGTCAAAGATTAAAAAATAATTTTCTATAGCTTTGCTAACAAAATTAAATTAAATTGGCATTATAAGACCCACTAAATTCCGGTTGCGTAGGAATACACTGAAACAAGTAGTTAGTATGTGTCCTAGATAAGCCATTGAAATGACAATCCGTCTAAGATTTAACAGAAAGAGAGGACGAGGCGAATATTTGATTGGTTTGATAGATGGTGTTGAAGGGGCCCACCCAGTGACACACCTTGCTTTATTTAATATGCGCCATACATATACAGAGTGGACAATCCAATTTTTATTTGTAGAACTGATATGCATAATTGGTAAGTGTGTATTATTAATTTAATTCTTTCAAAAGGGAGTGTAGATCTGTAAATTTAATTTTCGATTTATGCTCTACAGAATATTCTTAGTTACCTCATATTCATAATATAAGAAGCAGAATATGAGTTAATAACAGAGGACGCGGGCCATATCTGAGGAGCTGTACTGAACTGACATAGAGCGTTAGGGAAAAAATCTACTACACAAGTGGACCAGAGAAAACGGAAAATATTTTCAGTTTGTAAGGTTACCACTAGAAGGCGTTAGAGTAACGTTAAATTAGAAAAATGAAGTATATCGTTAATTTGCCATGATACTGAAAATATGTTCTTGGTAATGTTGGTAAAACTTTGGTCTTAAAATGTTTTTCATAGCTCTGAAAATTAAGTGGTGGGGGAAGGTAAACATTTGTAAAGAGAAATGGCGATTACCCCCGTTTGGCTAAATATAATTAAACGAATTTGGTTTCATTGGAAAGAGATTTTTTTACTTTATCATTGCTAGAATGGAATGTGCAAATTCAATAGTTGCCACGGGAGCCAGGTGGCACTGTTTTAAATACAAACCAACTTTCCGTTTTTTCTCCGAAAAAATAAAAAATAAAATGGAAACATGTTTGTTCTCACACAGTCATATAGAGAATCAAAATAGCAAGAATCCAGTGAAAACCGCAACTCGATACCTATCTTTTTTCTAACCGGAGAAATTAATAAAAATATTTTATATTTTTACATAAAACAGTATTTAAAAAAATGATACCGATTACTCGTAGTGGCCACAAACCGTGAAAATAAGTAAGGATAAAGTTCGAAACATTTATTTATAAATTATTTATATGTATTGCATTGTAGGCAATTGATCAACACCATTTAAGATTTGTTTTCAACTGGCCTGATGAACCCAGGATGTTCGAACGATTCTAAAGATGATGGTGTAATGTATAATCCCAGATGTTCAAACTGCTTGCCATCATTCTCTATGCAACGCTTAGGTCTGTCGCGTGTTACTTGCATGGTAATATTGCTAATTCCAATGGTTTTTAGAATAGAAAATGTAATCCACAGTATATCCGCTGCGGAACTGGTTTTTATCAATTGCCTACAATGCAATACATATAAATAAATGATAAATAAATGTTTCTAGCTTGATCCTTACTCTTTTCACCGTTTCTAACCACTACGAGTAATCGGTATAATCTTTTAAATACTCTTTTAAAAATGTAAAAATATATTTTTATCAATTTCTTCGGTTAGAAATGAGATATCGAGTATGGAGTTGCGGTTTCCATTGGTTTTCTGACGATTTAAACTGAGTTTTAATCGTCTCCGGATGATGCCAACTTGGTTGGCGAAACGCGCGTCGAGCGAAGTGAAGGTGTTTTGGTGTTTGTGGAAACTACTCCGAGTGTTATATAAAAACATATTTTTCTAATAACGGGTGATGCAAGTTAGTACCTATATAAGGTGCTAGCTTCTTTTCTTGTGGGCATAACGAATGAAAGTGTTTGTTCAGGCCCTGCGCTAGCATATCTGGCTTATAGCAAATGCAAAAAATGTATATGTATTTGTAGTTCATACATCTTTATACATAATTCTATTGAAATACTGATGGCAATATAATTCCATGATCTGAATGCAAAGTGCTAATATCTGTAACAATACCAATAAAAAATTATATAATATTTCAGATAATTAGAGTTAATTTGAATACTTTTTGCAATCGGCAGAATTAATATTTAAAGCGAATTTCCACATATGTAAATATGGGTCATTTCCCATATTTACCAATTTCCTATAAAAGATTGATCCAGTTGCGGTTCATGGTAGTTGCAAGACGTCAGGCAACAACGTTCCTAAATTTTTGTATTACTACTAAAAATGTTGTAGTCCCTAAAACCGTCTTTTGAACACCATGGTTTTTTTTGCATTACCCAATAAAATACAAGCAATACAAGCTTTCTTTATATGAACTTCCACTTAGCCATTAATTATCATATCAAGAAGATTGAAATGATTATAAATATTGAAACAATTATTTATTCTTCTATTTTGATTTTTGATAGATGTAATAGGTAGTAATTAAAAATTAGTTACTTAACTACCTACTATTTATTTAGGTTAATGGTATATAGAATAACGCTATTAACATATACAGTGTGGGCCAAATTTTACAGTGAAATTTTGGTTGCTTTATGAAGCAACTGAGGTCGTTTGCTTCATACGATGAGCCGCCACTATGAAGATGTCATTATCAACTGATCAATAAAAATATTTGTTCGAATTATCAGTAGAGTATGGCCTATTTCATTTTTAATTTCATAACTTCAGTTACACGAAAAATCCTGCCCTACCCATGCCCATTTCGAGTGAACGAAAAATATTGTTAAATTATCATACAAGTTAATATATTTTTAGTAATTTTAACCTACTATGAAATGTATGATCTATTATTGTATTATAAAATGTCAACCAATTACGTAAAAACGAAGTCAATTTAAAATCAAGTTTTTCATATTTATTTTGCATTTTTATAAATGTAGATACGATGAATTTCATTATTCATGTCTTATTTTTCAAGTAATGCTTATTTGAAGCTGTTTTCTATGATTTCATTTACTTAGTTTTATTTTTTTATAAGTATATGAGCTTATTTTAATTAATGATGTTATTTTTAAATTTGATGCTTACTTAAAGATTTTTGCTGTGATTTTATTTTTCAGAGGTGGAAAACCATTATTTAATTATACCACGCGATGGCTCATAATTCATTTGGCACTCACTCACGACTTGAATACAGTGCGGAATATATTTATTGAACATAAGTAATTAGACTTTAAACATCAAATGCATGCTTTGTTAGGTAAGAAGTACAAATATATGTTGAACAGATCCAATTAATGTTCGAGAATTTACCATAATTCTTACGCTATAACTAGTCTCCTGGTTCCATATTCATATTATTATGTAGCACAAGTGATATTAATGATAACCGGTATTGCACCAATCCCTACTGTCACACGCAGTTATGTAATACCCGGTATTCAGAACCGGGATTTACAGTAATCCCGGCCTATATACAACCTTTCTAAAAAGTATGTGTAGTTCAACGACCGGTAACCCTGACCTACACAATGTTTCTAATTGGCGTAGGCATTTTTTTCTTTGAGGGTTGAAAGTATAAGGTTTTTATATGCATATTTTCAACACCACAGCTGATACTGAATGCTAGTTTCCACTCATGAAGTACTGCTTTTAGGGCGTTACCATTTTTTAGTGGGTTGTTCACCAGTAGTCATATTTCCCACAAGAAACAAATATATACAAAACAGCTAAGTAGCCGTGAAAAATAAAGTTTAAAACGGAAAAATAAAATAATATATATATATTCCAGAATAGAGTAAAAAATTCTCAACAAAAAATAAAAACAATAAGACAAATAAAATAAATCACCTATATCCAAAAATAGAGCAAAACATTCTTAACAAAAAATAAAAATACGTTAATACCTTACACCTTAATACCTTAATACTTACCTTAAAAACGTGTAATTAATATCACTATTTTCTACGTCACTATTCAATAATATTATAATCACTAATATCACTATTTTTTGTCACTTTCCACTTCACCTTCACTGTCGCTATCACCATTTCCAATATTAACCACAATGGATTATATTGCTTGATCAACCGCCAAATCCACATCCCACATTATTTGTTCCTCTTTCATAACGTGATTAAAACACTTCTGCCAAAATTCTGCTGTGACATTTTCCATTGCTCCTCGAATATGTCTCTCTACGTCAGCTAATTTAAAAGTCCGATTCACTCTCGCCACTTCCCCTTTTACTTGCCATCAGTAAACATAAAAAAATAGCAAAAGCTGCCGGATACGAACACACAACTTTGGGTTTACAAAGCATACCCATTACCGCTAGGCTAACACCGCTCTGGAATTGTATGCGCATAGCTATGTAAGGGTTGTAAGATTTCACGATTGGCATAGCTATGTAAGGGTTGTAAAACACCAATCCACGCTGACGTAATAAGTCTGGCATCATAATAGAGCCGGGATTTATGAGCTAACCAGCGCCGGAAGGGTATAGTCACTATGATAGAAATATTTCAACTGCACACTTGACCTACCCGGGTTAATGAGAATTTCGGCTACCGCAGAAGTCACGTCTCGTGCTACGTTATAAACCACAGGGATTAAATATGACTACCGAAACCAGGAAGCTAGTCACAGCGTGATTATTAGTTTCAATATTATGTAATATACTTTCTGTATCCCTAAATATGATTAGTACCTACATAATCCAGTTAGGTATCGGTAGCGTACCTGACATATTATTTCTTATTTTCAACAATAAGCTTCAGCTCATCTAATATATATTTCTGGGATTATGTTAATAAAATATTATTATTATATATAAATATAATATTAATAAAATTTTATGGTTTTAAACGCTTTATAGGTATGCTGTGAAGGTGTTCCCAAGTTTACGCACTCCACCGAGATGAGGCAATGTTGGCAATGGCCACGCAGAGATGTACAAAAAAGCAGTTTTCAGTCAATAGCTGATTTTATTTCCATCGTACGGCAAAAATACCTATATATATATATATATACATATATATATATATATATATATATATATATATATATATATATATATATATATATATATATATATATATATATATATATATATATATATATATATATATATATATATATATATATATATATATATATATATATATATATATATATATATATATATATATATATATATATATATATATATATATATATATATATATATATATATATATATATATATATATATATATATATATATATATATATATATATATATATATATATATATATATATATATATATATATATATATATATATATATATATTAGCTTTGAAATTCTTTGCTATTCATATTTATTTTGTGAAAAGTAATCTTGGGTTTGTAGCATTTCATTACATAGAAATAAGCAACTAGACGAATAAGAAAGAAAACACACTTACCAGTACTATATCTGGACACACATACGGAAATGAATCACTATGCATATGAAAACGAACCACTTAGAAGTTGTACAAGTTCTTTCACCTTTCTTGAGGATCTTCAGAGCAGTATACGATTTATTTCATTAAATATATATATATATATATATATATATATATATATATATATATATATATATATATATATATATATATATATATATATATATATATATATATATATATATATATATATGTATATATATATGTATATATATATATATATATATATATATATATATATATATATATATATATATATATATATATATATATATATATATATATATATATATATATATATATATATATATATATATATATATATATACAAAATGAAAGCTAAATTAACTGCAAACTAAATGCTAATGACTAAATTCTCTATAAAAAGGGACTTATACACATTTATTGTCAGACGCATATTTACAGAACAGTAGTCGCGTCCGCCAGATTCCATATATAGGTAACTTTTTGCCGTAATTTGTAGTCCCGGAACTAATTCGAGCAATAGGGAACATGACTAAAATTTTAAATACAAAAATAATACTAAAAAACAGCGTAACGTTGTAATAAAACGTGTACTTTAAAAGAAAACAAGATTTCTAATTCCGCGCGATCAGTATGAAGGATCTAAACAGCGATAAAATTGAAATTTAGGGCCGGAAACTAGCTGTGACGTCACAAACTATAATATTCGGTAGGCGTTGCGCCGGAAAGCGGCCAAATGAGGTATGAAATCAAGTTGTCGAGTACGGGGATTTCCCGTAGCCGACCGATTCGGTGTCATCGTCATTTGTAAATTGTAGGCTGTGGCGTCACGACTTTGAACCTGTTTGAAACGGTTTGCCCGCGTGCGAAACTTATTATATAAGAATTTATAACAAATTTATTTATTGGGAATTAAGGCCTCATATTTTGCATATCTTATTTTTCAGTATGGTAAAACATTCTTGTATAATAAAAACAATGGGAATGTTCCCTATTACATTGTGCACGAACTTATCTGAAAAATTATGTTTTACAAATACCTAATTCAATTTACTAATTTACTTACAATGTGGTGAAGTTGTTAATTCAGATGTCGTATTCTGGGCATTACAAGTCTTTCTGGTATATGTACTCCTTATGCGTCGATGATTCTGTCGAGGTAGATGGCTGAGGGGTGTCTTTCATCTCATCTTCCATGTCTGGTTCACTATAAGAAAATAAGTTAAATTCTCGTCCTAGTCTACCACGAACCGATCAAGCTGTACGTGGATGGGATCGTCATAGTTTAGAGCGTCCTGAATTTTAACGTTATTACAGGATTGGCCTCGACAGTTTCCGCATATAGTCGAGCAACGCAGGCCAGCCTTTTTACAGCTGCAAGCTGCCTTGCAGCATATCGTGCATTTGGATATAATTGTCATTAACAGCTCCTGTGGGGCAGGATCCTTCAAAGATATGATGGTGATAGGGGACAATCCGTTAGCTGTATTTTTCCAGCCCAATCCAGCCGAATTTTCTTGTTGTCACACCACTATTGCACCTGGTGGTAGACACTATGAGTGTGCTGGTTTCTTTTGTAGGTGGAAACGATGCAAGATTCCAAGTGCCCTTGCATATTGATTTTGCAAAGCATTGCAACCTATCAGTTTTGCCCATCGTAGAAAGCTTTATAATTGTCTGCTAATCCTTCGCATTCCTTCAGTCTGGCGGTATTTTCAGGATAAATATGTAAACAGATCAATATTTTCCAGTCTTTTTGAGTTCCACTTCACGCGACTACTGCTCTGTAAATATGCATCTGATAGGAAAACTGTATAAAACCTTATAGGAATTTAGTCAGCTCATTCATTTTGTATATCGCTATTTTTGCGGTACGATGAATATAAAATGAGTTATTGACTGAATAGTGATTTTTTGCACCTTCTCTGCGTCGCCATTACTAACGCTCGTCTCGGTAAAGGGGGAAAACTTGAGAATACTTTTACAACATGCAAATAAAGCGTTTAAAACCATAAAATATTTACCCCCATTTTAAACGCTTTTGGCATCATTCACCGACCTGTCGCCTGGCCTATAAATAATCTCTAGAGTATCTACTTAATAAAGTAAAACAACATACCTAGTTAAATAAAATAAAGTACAAATATCATCATTACTTTTATATTATCGTTTCTTTGATACCTATGTATGTATTGACTATCCAAGAAACCATCGTGTAAATGATAGAATACCAGCGCGCGTGAATTTTGTTCGTGTGTTAAGTGGGGGCTCGAATAGCCGCACACAAAAATTTTAGATTTTTGAAAAATAATTCAATAATCAACAATAATTAATGAAATTATTATCTTATTAATCATGTTCTACAAAATTGTGTGTACTGCAACTTTTACCTACCACTTGATGACCTACCTTACTTATTTACTATAATCTGTACAATTTATTTTACGTAACCTAAATGATTTTGTATATAATTTTCCCGTAAATGAGCACATTGATACACAATGCAATTTCTATTAAATATTTGATTGATTACAACATATAGTATTAAGATATAGACATCGGAGTTAATTTCACACAAAGGACCCCGCATCAAATACGTGGGAAAATGGATTTCGGTGAAATTCTTTTTAACTGGGGGGAATAAATTCGTTATTTGATGCTGAAAAAAGTTCCCAATACAACTTGGGTCTGAAAATTCTGGTGTAAAAAGTTACAAGCTTATTAAAATCAGCTATTTTCTGTTAATTAACCAAAAACGTGCAATATGTATGGACCCCTGGATATATATGATATATAATGTATAAATACGTATACGTCATTCATCATATATATATGATATGATCATATATATATATATGATAATGTATCTACATATCATAAAATAGAGTTTAATTTTATATTGAAAGGTGACTAGATATTTAAATTCACGATACCCATTCTGTTGGAATAGGTTGTTATTAAGTAAAACATAATTAAATTTTTTTCTCTGAGCCTTTGGCAAATCTAGGTTTATACGGCGTTTTCAATGCTATTGAAGCCATTGACATATAACTAGAGAAGTATCCACCAAGAAGCTTTGTATATTGTTGCTCTGGGAATAATCATAAGTGGATGTTAATAATCTAAAAAAAAACTCAAAACAAATTTTAGAATACATTATTACAACAAATGTGCTTATATATTTTAACTTACAAAAAACTAACAGTTATTAAACATTAGTAGACTAATTATTGAATCATAGATACGAAATTTGCTGCAGAAATTTTAGACGTCTATAATCTATAAGGATCTCACAGAATTATTAAAACGTGTTCTAGCCACACAGTAAAAACATAAACACACACCGCTTCGCCGTGTCATTTATCGCTTTCTGTGGGCTACTGAAGTTACAAATTAATAATAAATAGCTTATTTAGTATGTCTGACGATAGCATGAGGATCGAGAAATAACTAGGTACTTCCCTTTTCCCGTAATTTTTTTTTCACTTTTTCATCTCTTTTTCCTGTTCAATTCCCATCTTTGAAATCCCAATTTATAAGGCAAAATTTCACTATTGCAGTTTGTCATCTGAGGTGTGTATATTTGTCTATAGGTACTGATATATAATAACATAAATTATGTTATAACGCAACTTAATAATTTTCTTGATACACCAAGTTGCATCAAGTGGGTACCTACCTACTACGTTTTACACAATAAATCCATGCGTGAGAGACAGCCATAAATTCACCAGCGCCGTTGCCAGCGCAGAATTATCAATTTAAAAGACATATTGTTAGGAGAACTTTCTCGTTCACTGTGTTTTAAGGTGATAAACGTAGCCGAAGAAAGATCAATAAACCCAATTACCAATGGCTCAGTCAACTTAGATATGGATTTAGAAGTTAGTCAACTCAACTACCTATTATTTGAATTATTGCAAAATTATGATAAATTATTAGTTTTTAAACATTAATTTTTTCCATATAAACAAATCCTATTAGAACGATTTATTAATGAAATTATATATGATCTTCCGTAGTGTAAAATAAATGTATGTATTATTTTAGATCCTATTAGCAAAATTGAATCAAATAAATAGGTAGCGCGTTGAAATATATTTCCAAAAAACTATTTCTTTTATTTATCCATCTTGTAGATATATATTCATGTCTTGTTCAGACGGTGGCCTGATTTGCAAATTGTAATTTGAGACTAGGGACACTTAATTCAACCAAGGTCAATAGTCACGGTTAACATTTATGCCTAACTCATTATAGTGACCATATATAATGGTAAACATTACATAATAAGTACAGTTGAAATGATTTGCATTTAACATTATTTACAAATTCTTTTGTAGGCAATTTTAAACTAGATAGGTAAGCGAAAATTAATCACAATTTCCGTGAATTATTATATTCTTCAGTGCGAAACTCAAGGAGTATATTGCATTTGATCGTGTAAAAACGGCCATTTTCGTACGAGGGTAAAAATTGTTGTACCAATGCAATGTGTTCGTCACAAAATTGTTCGTCGAGATGCCGCGGTTTTTTGTAAACACGCCACACCTGGGAACACCTGGGGAACATTTGTTCCAACAAATGTTCCCCAGTGATGCCACTGGGGAACATTTGTTGGAACATGAACAAAGACAATATTATAGCCTGTACCTAAAAATTTCTACCTATTTTTCTACCAAATATTACCTTGTTTGACCATTTTGTTCTCAAGATTGCGTGTACACAAAAAAACGCGGCATCCGAACAGACAGACGGGCATTCTGAAAGTCTGGGATACAGCATAAGATGCAGCATTCATAAGATCCAGCATTCAAATCAGAAGTCAATAAACTGTCATCATCTCGATAGCGTATTACCACTATTCATAGTCGAGGACTGCCTCGATTCTCCCTGCATGACATAGTCGCGGGGTTCCGGGTACGAACCTTTCCTAATTTTCTTTTTTTATTGTTTCATATTCCCATGCTGGTTTTAAATTCCCGGTGAATATTGCAGGTGATGGTCTGAAGCGATTCAAAATGTCTCTCGGGGATTTTGGAGTAGCAAATCGAGATTTTTTGTCAAAATGAATATTCAAGATGGCTTCTCTAAAATAACGGACATTGTTACCATGTGTATAGTCTAATTCGACTTAAAATCGCTTGTTTAAAAGTTTACTGTCAAATGTTGCACCTATAAATATAAGGTAGGTACTAGACATCGCATCGTTCAAGTTGACTGGTATTAATGATGTAGTCAAAATGAACTGGATTTAGTTTTCTTGTAAAAATCATAACTTTACATTTAAATATGTTTGAAATTTATTAGATTCACACCATTCTACTAGATAATTTAAGTTGTCTTGTAGCACCGTACAGTACTGCATAGTATTGATCTCCGTAAACAGCTTCAAGTCATCAGCATATGACATGATTTAATATTAAAAATTAATATTAGAATTATTGATAATCGACAAATCTTTATATTTGGAGGAGAAGTTGTCTCAACAAGATGATCAGAGATCCTGAAAAAGTGTAAAATTTTACTTTTCTTTCATTTTTCTTTACTTCTTTCTTTCTATCATATAATAAATCTCAATAGACATAGCTTTTCACCTGGCTTTTTCTTTGGTCTAATGCCCACAATTTCCTGTTATAAGTGTTTAGGTTAAGTCCATATCTTAAAATTCTATTTTCGCGGTTTTTGTTTTTTAGCGATTGCAAGATAAATATTAGGTCTACTGACCCGTTTTGCGCATAAACGAAAGGTAATCCTAAATGTGCTAAAATTTGGTTTGTTATAATTTTTCTCGTGGAATGAGCGCTTGTGCTGAAATTTGGCTGTAAACAAGCAAAACTGAAAATTTAAATTTTTTCAAAAAAATACCAATTTTTTAAGTGTCATATCTCAAAATTATTAGACATACGGAGCTGTGGATGGGCTTAAATTGTCACAAATTTGATATACTTTTAAATGATAATGACAACTAATGTCAAAAGACGCATAGTTTGTGAGTTAATTTTTGCGTATCATCCAACAAAAAAATTCGCATATTACGCTGGTAGGACACCTTTTTTTACAATCGTAGTTTCATACTTCCTTAACGGATCCAAATAACCTACCAAAAATACATCTTTACATCGCGTTTTGCGTTTGTAATGTAAAATATGACGGGCCTAGTAGGCAATATACAAATTAAAAAAAATATTTTTTTTTTGGTTTCTTTCTATTTATTTTTCTGTCCAATTTCAAAATTAGAAAAAATTATGTGTGAAACACTAAAAACTGTTAAGCACTAAAAACTGTTAAGTACTAAAAACTGCTTAACTTCGGTTTTTTTGAGCAGTAAGACGGATCTTAATGTCGTTTGTGCGTTACATTCGTGAGGGCGTCTATAAACTTTATGAACTAAACTGATCAATTACTTTTGAAAAAAATGCTTTTTTGCATATAACAATATGCATTTTAGACGTGCATCTCGAGGAAACAATAAATAAACAAATTATAACTCGGTGATTGATTGAAATAAGTCCAGTTTTATTACTAGGTAGGTTTTTGGGGTCGCTGAACACGAATATCATTATGGCAACGGCTCCGAGGTACCTAGTGCCCAGGGTGGACAGTATGAACGTCGTCTCCTAGAGTTTTATGGGAATTTGTAACATAAAGTCGAAACTCGATAGTTGATCGGGGGTTTTAGGGGTCGCTGAACACGAATATCTGTTGGCAACGGTCTCCGAGGTACCTGATGCCCAGGGTAGACAGTATGAACGTCGTCTTCTGCAGTTTTATGGGAATTCGTAACATAAATTACGAATACTTTTGTTGAGTTTGTTGAGTTTTCAGAAATTATTTTTCAAGGCACTGTCTGAATCTGGCCACCATATACTTCGGAGACCGTTGCCTTCGTGATATTCGTGCTCAGCGCCCCAAAAACCCACGTGTAAGTAACGAGTTTCGACTTTATGTTACCAATTCCCGTAAAACTGTAGGAGACGACGTTCATATTGTCCACCCTGGGCACCTGGTACCTCGGAGACCGTTGCCGTCATGATAATCGTGTTCAGCGGCTCCAAGAACTCTAGAGTAGCAAAACTAGACTTATTTCCATCAATATTTACTTAGTTGTATTTTTGTTATTTATTGTCTCTTCGAGATGCACTTCTAAAATTCATATTTTTACATGCATAAATGCATTTTTTCAAAAAGTAATTGATGAATTTAGTTCACAAAGTTTGTAGACGCTCTCACGAATTGAACGCACAAAACCGCATCAAGATGCGTCTTAATGCTCAAAAAGTCGGAAGTTCATTGCTTGATCTCCTCGGCTATTAGTAAATATCTACGTAGTAAATATCAGGTAGGTAATATCAGTAAAAATAAGAGGGTATTATAAAACTTTTCACATACAGTACGCCACCTACAATTCCTATGGCTTAATTGACTAAAACACCTCCCTATAAATTAGCCAATAAAATACGTGTGAATCATCCTAAACTGAGCAGTTGTTTGCAAAGTATAGTAAATTAAGCAATAATCAGTAAGCAGGTGTGAATGGGTGTTTCAAATATAGTAAATTCTAGTTTCCATTACCGACCCGAGGTTTTAGATTTAAGGATGGTAACTCTTAATGAGTGACATGACTCATAGTACTATTATGTTTATACCGCATTCAATGTTTATGTGATTATATTTGAATACATAAATTGATTTAGACCTACGTGATAGTGTGACCAATTATAAATATGCCTGTGAGTTATATCATTACTTGCCTATCGGTACAACCTTTGTCTAGCGTTCCGGACCTGTAATAGGTATTATGAATGCTCTCATATTTTATAATTTAATATACCTTACTAAAATGTCTTGCACCTTTATGGTAATAATTTTCCTTTTGAAGTGTCTGTTACCAGGGCAAGCAAAATAAAAAAATTATGTTGTTTGTCGGCTAGCACTCCTACCTAACTTCAACATTATTAGTTCATCGTTATATCTAATCCCTTTCTAATGCCCTTTTAGCCCTATTCTCTATTAACTAATTAAGCTACACGTACACCAGTGGATTTCTAGAAACAGAGATGGGATAATTGACAATTTAGACCAAAGGTTTCCAAAGGCCGGCAGAGGCAAATGGGGGGAGTAAAGCAGTCAAGGAGCTCCCTGATGCCATGGACCAAATACATTTGAAATACTGTTTTCATGAAAAAATATTTTATCATCTTCAAAATTTTATCCAATTAAGCATGTTTTACTTCAATGTACAAGCATTTTATTTGGACACTCGGAGTAGTTTCCACAAACATCAAAACACTTTCACTTGGCTCGACGCGCGTTTCGCCAACCAAGTTGGCATCATCCGAAGACGATTAAAACTAATCTTAAACTACAAAATCTACCATATTTATACTATTTTCATGGTGACGTCACTAATGATATCATCGTGAAATTTACGCGTGACTAATCACGCTTCAATGATCGGTTGCTAAGCAACGCGTAAAGCGGGCTATACGGTGTGATATCACCGTGAAATTTACGCGTGACTAATCACGCTTCAATGATCGGTTGCTAAGCAACGCGTAAATATATATACGCTATAGGTCCCTTGTCGCTATTCATACCACTTTTACATTTTACAATTTCTATGCTCTCAAATGTATCCAACTGTCTATTATTGGTCACATTTCTAACTAATCTTAAATTACTAATATCTATTCTATGATTGTTGTCAAAAGCATGTTGCGCAACACTAGACTTATCTGTTCTTCCATATTTTAGATGAGTCATATACTCTTTAAATCTGGTGGTAATTGATCGTCTCGTTTGTCCAACATATTTTCGATCACAATCATTACAACTAATTTCGTAAATCCCAGACCTTTCATTTGGCACAATTTTATCCTTTGGATTGTCTAAAAGTTGTTGTAATTTATTACTCGACGAATGAATCGCTGTTATACCCACGTTTTTGAAGACCTTACTCAAACCACGAGTAAACCGGGGTTCGTTTCGGGATTTTATTTGGAAATAACTTAATATGTAGTAGGTACCTATAATATTTATGATTCAGATCCCACCACAGGAGTTTGATCTAAATCCCCAAAAAAAAATCCGAGATATGAAACTTAGGTATTGAAAAAATAGGGCCGCGAGCGGAGCTACTAAATGTAACGTAAACACTTAAAGGTCAAGTTTCAATAGATATTTCAATAAAACGTTATGAGTTTAACCACTGGCATTCCTGATCAGACATGTCTGGTCTTGCTAGTGGTTATACTGATAACGTATTAAAATATCTGCACTCGATTTTGAAGTATTCATGCTGTAGTAAGCCCCGTTGCGGCATATTTTTAACATTCAACTCACCATATCTCCTTAAACGTTTGATTTTTGGGATCCGTGACACTTTGATTAGGAGATTCTGACCGATCTAGAAATTCAGCCGATGTAACCTGGGCTGCTTGACATATGCGAATGATATGGTCACAATGGCACAAATAAAAAGGAAGTGACAGATGCAATTAATTTTTTTCGAAGAGAAGCCAACTTAATAAATTTAAATATAAACATCACAAAGACGAAATAATATATGGAACTAGAAAAATTACACAAAAAGAAGAATTAACTTAAAAATAGAAGGATTCTCTAAGAATACACTGGGATTCTTCACAACAATACAGCGACGTTTTATAAGAAAAAGGTATAGTCTATACAAGCCTAGTCTAGTACTAGGTATAGTCTATAGGTATAGTCTATACAAGTACTATATATTGGGACGATCACGTACAATTTCCGTTTAGCGTACAATTGTACAGTTTAACAAAAAATTGTACAATCATTGTAACTTAAATATGTATTCCATAAACTGTCAACGTATTTTGGAAAACAATATTTGATTTTTCTTAGAAACAATCATCATCACCATCATCAACAACAATCATCATCATGTTTACAAAACTTACAGTTTCGGCTGACAACTAAATATTGGGAACTAGTACCTAAATGGTGAAATCTTCGTGGGCCTTTATCAGTGCAAAAATTCTGAAGGGCATATTTTTAACTAAGTTGCTGCCGAATCTGGGTGTTGTTCAACACATTTGGGTTATATAAATGTGTTGAATTGCGTTTCTTAAATCCGAAATGGTGCGCTACGGTCGATTTCATAAATATTTTTTTATTTCGTGCCATACGTTTTCTATGACGTTCAAATCAGCGCTATTCGAGGGCCAGGACAATACATTGATGTTATTGTTTCCTAACCATATCTTTATGGTGTGTGCGTGCTGTGTGACTTGAAGCACCATCTTGTTGAAAAATACAGTTTCCGTCAGTGCAAAGGCTTTTTCAATACTTTGCAGTAATGAGGTTTGCAAAATGTGTTGGTACCTACTGACTTATTTACAATACTCTATTAATGCGCCCACTCCGGCAGACGACATGCAGCCCCAAACCATTTGGCTCTTTGTAAACTTAACAGTTCTCTTTAGGCAATCTGTATGAAATACCTGCTTCTTCGTTCTTATCACTCTCTTGCCGTTATAGAATACACACACATCAAACTTTGACTCATCATTAAAGATGACGTGTTTCCAGTCCAAGCCACTTTAGACTTTGTACATATTAAACGGTGTTTCTTATTTGTTTGATGTTTGTGTGGGTGATAACCGCAAGTTATCACTATCATAACTGTCATTGTTATCACTATGATAACAATGAAGGAGGAGGCATTTCATTCGGATTGCCTGATGAGGACTGTTAAGTTTGCAAAGGGTCCAATGGTTTAATTAAAAATCAAATATTGTTTTGCAAAATACGTCGACCGTTTATGGAACACATACTTAAGATACAATGGGGTATTTTCGCGCGATCGAAACAAAAATGGGCAATTGCATATTCAACAAGTACATTTTTCCCTTAATTTTTAACATACGAAATAATGTGCACTATTCAGAGATAAGTGTTTAATTGCAGTTTGAATTTCTATGACGTAACTAAGCGAAAATAGAGAAATCACTAGACATATACAGGGTGAACTTTTTAACCTACCCTCTAGGCGTATCTCCTGACTGAATTGGAATATCGCTTTGAAATTTGGTTCAAGTGGGTTTCCGGAAAAGATCTATCACTCTAAGATATTTTAGAACATACTTCAGTTCCGGTTATACCGGAAGTTGACATCAACTTTGTTAATTTTAATGAAACTACCCCATTTCCCCATTTTTTTACGTTTTTGGATTCCTCATTAATATTAAGGGTAAGTTTGATAATACAACCCTATCTTGATTCTCAATTGTTTTTGAGTTATTATGATTTTTTTTCAAATTTCTTGCATTTACAGCTTCTCCCTTTATTGTGGTTATCTTCAAAACTAATTGATAAAAATGAATTATTTTTTTGACATCTTCTTAACATTTTAAAGAGTTATTAACCACTCAGAAGAGTTTCTGAAAAACATTAAAATTAAGTCAAAAGCATCTCTTCAATATCACAAATTTAAAAACAAAAAAGAATTATTTTTCTAAATGGCATCCCCTTTTTTTCATATATTTATCGTTCAGACCTTAGTAGGAAAAGTATAACGTACAATACTTCTAAAATTGGTAACATCTGAGAAAATTGAAAGAAACTGATTTAAAACATTTATTTTCTATTTTACAAATATGTTTTTATTTAATTAATTTAACACAAGAAATAAAAATCTAAACAATAACAAAAAAAATATTACAAAACATGTACGAATTGTATTGTCCATTTACTTCGAGACATTTTGAAATTCTTTTCTTGACGGACAAAACAGCTTCGAGAACGAATTGTGCAGGACGAGTCTCTCGTAATATTGTAGATATTCGTTCCTGTAAATCTTCAATACTCTGCACGGGTATTTTATAAACACGAGATTTTAAAGTTCCCAAAGAAAAAATATAAGGGTGTTAGATCAGGAGATTGAGCCGGCCAATCCCATGGTCCTAAGCGCCGTAACCACCGATCATCAAACATATCGTTTAGCACTGTTGTTACCGCCTGGGTACAGTGAGGGGGAGCAGCAATCAATTCATACCAACATCTTCGCAACTGGCTCAAGAGCAGTTCTACGTACTTAGCGCCATTTAAATTTTTCTGGTACATCGTGAAACATAATTTCTCTTCTTTCAGCAAACAGAATACTTTAATCTGAAATTGTTGGAAATTTCGCTAACCCTTCAGGTGCGGCCAAAAGTTATTATTCCGCGTATTCACTGTTCTCTATTAAATTTGGCTTGATCGGTCCAAATAATATCGCGCAAAAAATTGGTGTTTTCTGGAATCTTAATCAACAAAAATTCGCAAAAATTTAGTCGTAATAAAAAATTATTTGACAACAAATATTGTACGAGAGTGGCTTTGAAGTTTTGCATTCGATGTTAAAAAAAATGGTTCGAATAGAAGTTTGTGAAATTCCTAACGCTTCAACGGCACTTCGAATAGAAGTTCGAGGATACGCATGAAAGTATCCAAGAATAAGTATGATATTATTTTCAGACCCAGTCACTATTTTTCTCGCTTTGGTGTTGTAAACGAACCAGTTAAAAGAATATTGCGATGGATCTTGTGAAACTTTTTTGGTGTAATTTTCGATAAATTGTCATATTTCTTGTTAAAGGCTCGACATGTTCTTTTTATGAACAGGTGACATTTTTTATGTAGATAAATCAGATCCAGTACAACCTCATTTGAATACATTGTTGCAATAAACCTTTAAATATTTATAACTAGTAAAATTAAAGTATGGAAATTTCAGTTACCACAAATCTGGCACTACAAAGCGGCAAAACTAATCATATGTGGATTGTCACTGTTTGTCACTTAGGACCAGCTTATCTGTCAAACATAGCTGATTTTTCACAGCCTACTGTACTATTATTTGTTTGGATGTAAACGGATGTTTGGGTGTAAATAAATACTGAAATGTCTCAAAGTAAATGGACAACAATGTGAACATATTCTGTAATAATTTTTTTTGTTATTGTTTAGATTTTTGCTACTTTTGTTAAATTAAATAAATTAAAACGTTAGTAAAATAAAAAATTAATGTTGTATATCAGTTTTTCTCAATTTTCTCAGTAGATATCAATTTTAGAAGCCTTATAATTTTACCTTACAATTTTATCTTACAATGTACCTTACAATGTACCTTATAATTTTTTTTACTAAGAATTGAACGATAAATGTAGATTTAAAAAAAAAAATGGGGTGCCATTTAAAAAAATTAAGTTTTTTTGTTTTTAAATTTTTGATATTAAAGAGATCCTTTTGACTTAATTTTTATTTTTTTTTCATAAACTCTTCTGATTGATAACATTTATAAAATGTTAAGATATCATTAATTTATATCAATTAGTTTTGAATATAACCACAATAAAGGGAGACGCAATAAATGCATGAGATTAAAAAAAATCATAATAACTCAAAAACAGTAAAACAGAGAATCGAGATAGGGTATTATCAAACTTACCCTAAATATTGATGAAGAATCCAAAAGCTGGATGAAAGAAAAATAAAAAAGGGGTGAAAAAAAGAATGTGAAGGGTGAAAAAAGAAAATTAAAAAATGGGGTGGTTTCATTTAAGTTAACAAAGTTAATGTCCGATATAACCGGAAGTGATAGAAATTCGAACATATTTTGAAATGGTAGATCTTTATCGGAAACCCAGTCGACCCAAGTTTTAAAACGACATTTCACTTCAGTCCGGTGATACGCCTAGGGTGTAGGTTGAAAAAGATCACCATGTATGTTATATTGGTATATATACCTAACTACTATTAATATCAACAGCAATGGCCGACAGAAAGCAGTGCAGTAAGTCGCTGCCGCCAACTTACAGACAGAATACCCTAAAAAGCACTACATTTGCTGCACTATTTGAATTTGCGCTTAGTGACGTCACATAATTTACTTTCTATTTACTTTCTGCTGCCATTGTTAAAAAAACTGCGAAAATACTTAGCTGAAACGAACTGACCGTTGATTTAAAACTACGCGCAGTTTTTTGGTAAATTCGTGATCGTCCCAATATATAGATAGTTGTTAGCGCTCATATAGTATTTATAAGCAATATTAAGAAATATAATAATTTACAAGAACATAAAGCTATAGTATTTATAAGAAAAAGGATTGTCGGACCCCTTCATCACGCTACACCAATTTTTCCTTACCTAGTTTTATATCTCTCGGCACGGGAAAATATTTAGGAAGAATATAATATTTGTACGAGCTAGGTACCTTTTTCAGCCATTCCAGCTCGCGTTTGTAATGTTCTCATGGAGACGGCAAGTCCGACTTGTGCCCAGTGACGTTACGCACTCTAGAACGGTGAGGCGCGATAGTATCAAAATATGTATAACTTACAAAAGACACAACTTTTTATTTATCAAGATATTCCATTTTTTTACCGTTTACATTTGATATTTTTGGGACTACTACTGATATTATTTTTAAAAATGGAAACTTCGTAATAATAATTATGATATAGGTACTCATAGTATATAATGATCGTAATATAAATCACGTGCATCTAGTGATTTCCGTAAGTATTGTATAGTACGTTGCCTAACATTAATGAACAAACATTAATGAAGATCCGTTATATTATATAAGTACCTATTTATGTTTTATTATTTGTTTTGTATTATAATATATATGTACCTATTATATACAATATGCAATAAGAGTAAACATATTTAGCTAACTAAATCTCTATAGATGTGCGGCATGAAAATAGTGGTGCGATACCTATTTATAGTTTGTAACAGATATATATGAGAATGGAAAAATGCCAAATTGTCAAAGGGAAACCCGATGTCTTTGACGAGCGGTGCGAGCCGACTTTGATCTCATCAAAGCCTAGCCGCATCCTTTGACGATGCGGCATTTTTTCATTCTCATATATATATGTTACAGACAATACCTATGTGATAAAAACGTATGCTGAATTTAACTTAGTACAGAAAAGCATTGTTTTATTTACTGATTATTAGGGGGTTTGCATGAAACATATTTTTTCATAATGTAACTCCGTTCTACAAATTTTACTTGTCTGTTCAACCCCGGCAATTATTCTTTTTTATTGTAATTAATTATAAACTTTCTCTATCTTTACAATATAAAATAATATAGTAGCTCCAGTTATTTAAATAAATTATAGAAACAAAAGAACAGCACTACCAGTTCAGCAAAGTTATTAGTATAATGCAGTTAAGTGATGGCTTTGCTCTTTGTGTGCTACAGCATTCATTGTCAGTAGTAAAAAACTGAAACAATAGATAACCAAATAGAGTAACACAAACAATTATTTCGAAACCATTACAAAAACAAATTGTCGCAGAGTTTAAATTATAATAAACGGGATAGATCTTTACAGATATCCTTTAACTCATGCTCGCTGTATATTAACAATTTAAATTCAATGAATTTTCTTATTCTCTTGCTGGAAAAAATTATGAATACTGAATAAATTCAAATATACTCGTAGTCAATGTAGAGATAGGATCAGGAATTATAATCAATCCCGCTGATGTATTGTTTTATAAATAGTTATCATTAATTTAAAGGTAGGACTTTAAAATTAATTACAATTACCTACAGACAGCAAACCCGGTGATGTCAGTTAGACTCTTATGATTAATTACTGAATAAACTGTATTAATTTATTTAATTATAACAACATTTTATTAAAATAAATCATCCATATATTACTAAAAATCTGTTGACAAAAAAATGTGACCTGAAATTTTAGAATTAATTACACACTAAAAATTAGAATTTTCACATAAAATAGTATATAAATAAAGTATAAAAAATCCATAAACAAAAATACCTATGATAACACTATGCCTACACATAACGATTTTCAAATGAAATAATAGCTGTCTATAGGATATTTAAAATAAAAACGGATACACGGCGTAAAACATGTGACATGTGACCAGCGAACATTGTTGTCAAATCTGACAGACTGTAGTAAGGGATAAATATATTTCATTCGCATTTTGAGGTTATGGCGAAGTAAACATATTCTATAAAAATTAAATACAAAGGATTACTTATTTATGACTCAATTTCTTATGAGAAAATGACGTAAAAGTAATAAAAATTAAATTACTGAATATCATTTATAATGTCAAATTGGTGGTTATTTTTTTTAAATAAAAACATTACTTACAAAGTAATGTTAACAGTAAGCTACAAGCTTACTGTTGCTTAAATTTTTCTCACCACTCCAGGTATACAAGTTTACTATATTTTCCAAAAAAATAAAAGTCAAGATCGAGGTCAGTATTGAAACATTGTAAAAGTTTAATATAGTACAATAGAGAATAGGTGTAGCTTATTATGTTACAATGTTAATATGGCCAATAACAGACTTTATCCTATTATATATATTTAAAAAAGGCTTTGGTCCACGATGTATTTGGTATTTTAGTTAACAACATCCTGTGATATGATCTGTCCATAACGACATATTGTCCATAACGATTAATGATAGGGCTAGGTGAAATTTTTCAAAAGCTGATTTTCAAACCATTGCACTGTAGAAAAATATGCTGATTCATTTCACCGTGGTAGTCTGGTTAGCTGTGTTATCGATGAAAAATAAGGCTTTTGCATCATCAACAAATCCATTTACATCTTGCTAAGAACGACTTACCGTATCATTTTGAAAATTCCAAATTTCACATATGAAAACAATAACAAAGCTTATTCTTTTCTTTTATGTAGTATCTCAAAAATAAATTCTATGTCTGTTTTTATTTAAAACCAATGTCTTTTAATAAACTGTAGAATGGCATGCGGCAACCATTAAACAATTAATTTTGCTTTAGTTGATCCCATTGACATAAGAGAGATGTGTTCTTCTGTAACATTATAACTATATCCCTGTATTTATGCAACATTACAAATTTATTTTGCTAGAAGCATAACGTTTGGCGCTAGATACTATTAAATTTATAATATTTATCTACTTACTTCTTTTGTATAAGTCATAAATAACATTCCGAATTTCACTAATATGAAGTGTTACAATGACCCTCTTATTATAAGAACGTTTTTTGGTGAAGGCGAGAGATGACATAAGTTCGTTTTTTTCACTGCTTGTGAAACCTAACCGTAGACATGTTTAGTTTTTAGAAAGAAGAAAAGTGAACAAAGCAAATTTTTTTAATAATAATCAAATTAACTACAACATTAACTACAATAATTATCATAAAACTTATTACTGCCAAGTGCCGAGTGGAGAAACGGTGGCTACCTCACACATTTTCAGACGATGTTACCAACTGTATTGTACCCGCCAAATTCAAATTCTGGCGATGTCAGGAGGCATTATAGGAGCATTGGCATCGTTGACACTGTCTTGTTACGTCAGTGATGACGCGCATCGGTTTTTGTTTTGAATTTGCCATATCTACCTACATTCTGCATGCAAATGTATTGTGTAAAATATGATTAAGAACTGGCACTAAGAACACATACTGGCAATTGCAAATATTGAGTGCTGCTGATGTAGGATAGTAGAAATATACAAAGCAGAAGCTGTTTCTTCCAGACCACTTCTTGCTATGATTGGTTAACTTAGAAGGTTCTAGAGACTTGTGCGGAAGAGCATATATTTTTTTTTGCTGGCGGCCAGAAACAACTTCGGTGCAGGAATGTGGTAAGTCTAGGAAACCTCACTAGTAACCGCAAACCGAACTCAGGAGAGGTATTGCAGCAGAATAGAATTCTCCCATATTCTGGAATGTAATATAGAACGTGTATATGTATAACATATGTGCTTCCCGTTTTTCCAGAATCGATATCAGTTCACAATTATTGTTTTCATAGCTTTTTATTTCAAATAATTAATATAAATCCTACATTTATTTTGTGTATGACCCCCATTTTAACAGAAACTAAAATTTTACTTTTACTGGGTTTTACCAACTTTGTACTACTGTGTACCATAAAATTTTAAAATGCTGCTAAATGTACTAAGGAAAATAATCGAAAATATATTTTTTGTCGTGCACCAATGTTTTTTTTATTATTGTATACTATATTATACTAGTTGTACCAAACACAGTACCACTAAAAAAATATCCTAACTTATGTTAATGTGTCTTAACTTATGTTAATGTTAATGTTAATGTGTAATGTGTCCGAAAATTGCGAAAAAATGTAAACATTTCTAGTCCCTCATTCTTCGAAATTAATTTTTCTGTTGTACCACATTGTACTAGTTCTTGCGAACACTATACCGTTAGAAAGAAAATGGCGCATGTGCAGCAGAATTGTCAGCAGTAGTCTTAGTAGCCCCTTTTTTAAAGATTAGTTTGAGATTAGGAGAACAGATTAACATCAGTGCTTTTTAAAAGAGGCATATTTTATGGATGGATGTTCTCGTACATTATACGTGTAACTACGCACAAGACATTGTAATTATTTTAATATCGAAGAAAATTCGATAATATTTTAAGGGATTTTGAGAAACCTATTAAGTTACTGCCTATTATAAAGCATTGCATTATTACGTAATTGAGTTGCATAGTTTTCAAAGAAATTGAAAAAGAAAAAATAAGTCTTTAAAACTGTGTTATTAGTTATTACCGTATACTTACATGAAGTTTATTTATACTTCAGTACTATATAACGTACAACATTAAACATGTACTTTTAATTACCATAATACTAAACTTTCCCGTACTAATAAATGAATGAATGGATATGTGGCTGGTTTTCTTACAGTAGTAGTAGTACAGTATACAGTATAGATTAATATGTTGTGGTAGATACAACACAAAAAAATTTTCTCGAAAACTAGGCAGAGGCTACGATTTTTTCCATTTATTTCGAAACTATGCGCACTAGATTTTTTGCTGTAGTACAGTGTTCGGCATAACTAGTATAATGTGGTACAATTCATATATTAAAAAAATGGCAGGCCAGAATTTTTCACATTTTTTTGTTACATATTATTCGGAAAATATGCAATTTGGAATTTTTGTACAATACTATATTATGTAGTATTTTGTACAATGTACAATAACCAAAAAATATTTTATCGAAAATTGGGAGAATAGAAAATTTATAATTTTTTCGTATTTTTCTGACACTGTGCGGGTTAGAATATTTTTTATAATCGTACAGTGTTCAGTACAACTAATACAATATAGTACAAGCACGTAAAAGTGCAAATTTTCGATTATTCTCCTTAGTACCTACTCTTTACATCATTAAAGTTGGCGGTTATGTCACTAAATTATTCTAAATCTACAACATACGCTGTTCGAATGTTCTTCGTTAAAAAATAATAAAACGAGAGAGAGAGAGAACAAAAAGAAACACATTATATGTGACAGTTGATATATCCGACTAACGTTTGTGATAAGTTGCTGTACGAAAAAAATAGAGGCACGATTTCGTACATCGTAACTCTAGCGAGAATAAGATCGATTTCCTTTGACTAGCGCCGTACGCCGTACCCGCACCGTACCGTTTCAAAACTGATAGGATTTGGTTATCTTTCAGCTGAATTCAATTTTTCTTCAGTTTAAGTGCACTTATGGACACCCGCACTAAGCTGCCATTCTTAAAACGGGAAACCTCTCATTGCTTAAACCACGCTTAGTCTCCTATCCATAGCCTTCATGATGTTAACATGCAAATTGTAGGTTATGTAATATATTTACGTTTCTCATCGGGGAACTAGTAAAGTTTGTATCCATCAGGACGAGTTGTTTCAACCCACATTTGACAGTGGCGGCTCCTCGAGGTGGGAGGTGGCAGTGCCCACCCTAGGATTTAAGATATAAAAATAAAAGAAAAAATATTCAAATAAATTTTTCAATTATCATGTAGAATGTTCAATATGTTATAACACAATAGCATAACAGATTTGAAAAGTCTTAAGTAAGATTATACATAGAAAGTATATTATTAATCAGTAATCACATTCCGATTTAAATTTTGCGCGTTACACACCCGAAATAAATTAGTATTACGATATGCCCATAGCGCGACGGAGGGAGACTTGCTAATCGTCCCTATGGGAAAGACCGTAGATGAAAAACAGGCCTATAGATTGTGCGAACGAAACGGTAAACGTGTCTATAAGGTATTATAGGTAGTATTATAGGTTGTATCCACCCTGAGACAGTCTGAGATGGGCTAGCCCGTGGCCTTAAGCCGCGCCAGTCGGCCGTCACTATTCTGAAGCGGCAAAGTAACTATTTGCTGAACTAATAAGTTTTGGCTTAAAACTTAATAATAAACATTAAATAACTTGCTTCTAGATGAAATACTAGATGAAATTTCAAATCCCGTGAAATTGAAGTGATAGGAATTATAATAATAAAAATTTTATTATTATAATTACCACTAAATTGTACGGGATTTAAAATTTTATCTACTATTAGAATCACGGTATTTAATATTTATTAAAAAACAATTAATCGAAGTATTTATTATAACCTACCTATAGGGTAGTTGTGTAGGACACTAATTATTTTGCCTATCCTATAATACGAAATTAATATGGCACCTTCATTCTTTAGCTTTTCAGCTATGATTTTTATATAATTATTATGTATCTAGTAATAACTAATCTCTAATTTTTCGGCTTTTCGTCTTGTCGGTCGTGATTGATGTGATTGATTTGAATAGGTACCTTACCTTACATACTGAAATATTTCTTATCCTATTCGTAATATTCGTATTTTGTTATTTTTTGCGTTGTAAACAATGGCGGGATCATCAGGTGAGTGTGTAACTATGCGAGTGGTGGTACGTTCTGATATACCTACGAGCTGTCCTTTATTTCAAACACACAAACTACTCACATCAAAAATTCAAGAAAAAGTTTATTGTTTTCAAAATTAATTCCAAAAGTAAATTGACAAACTGGAGTTAAATAAAAAAATCAAAATACGGCAAGGAAAATTAAAATTAGTTGAACCATTGATCGTAAATTTGACAAACGAAATACTGGTTAACCTATAAGAAATATTTAACAATCTAATGAAATGTATTTTGTTTATTGCAATTTATTTATACCAACAATAATTCGTGAATAAATATTATTATTTCAAAAAGGTATCAAATTCCAAAAATCATTCTTGTGAAACCCTGTAATTTTGTGTAAATAGATTTTTCATTGATATTCTGAAGTGCCAGGAAAACACATGACCCTGAAAATTGTAGAAAATTTATTAAAGCTTCGTGGAGCAAACTTAATATCAAGATTAAATTTGCCTCCCCTACCTGATGCTCTAGTCACGAGGCGCCACCACTACCTTTGAATAGTGCAATAGTGCAATTTTATTTGTATGGTTTACATCTATAACGTAACCGCCAACTTCAAAGTTGTGAAGAGTATATTATGGCATTTTGAAGAGATATCTATGGTACACAGTAGTTGTCGCAGCCTAGTACAAGTAAAATGATTTAGTTCCTGTTAATGTGGGAGCTTACTTAACATACGTTATATTATTAAGTAATATATTATTTATTACTGATACACCATACAGTGACATGAGAACCAGTAAATATTTTTATATTACTTACGTTATTGTATTATTTTAGGATAATTGTTTATTATTATTTTAGGAGTGAAAATATTGCTTGGGACCTTAATAATTTCACAAAATGTAACAAAATAATACTTACATTGATTTTATAAATTCATAAAATTGTATTCATAGGAGAATTAGTTAGTTTCGCTTGATAGTCCAGCTGCTCGAGGTAAATTTAAATCTTAATTCTCTTTTGTAGGTGGTTAAGAGATACCTGCTGAATCCTTGCTAAAAGCAACTCGATCAAGGCAGTTTGTTTACCTCAGTGCCCGTCCACCCACTACCGAATGGGTACCATCAACTCATGGTAATATCCCGTGCATACCATATGGTTCTGTTTTTTTACCTTAATTTTTAATCTGTACAAATTTCATGCTGTATTTATTTTCACCTTATTTTAATCCAGTGAAACATTAATTATTTAGATGATTCGACGGTTTAAACTTGCCTAAAATGAAATCAAAAGTACGGCCACAAAAGAAATTTAATTAGAAGGTAACAGGTGGAGTAGATTAAAGATTACTGACCTTGTAGATTGAAAATATATCCTCCATATAACAGGTTGATCTTCGCCGTTTCGATGCATCGCGGTACAACAGGTTTGTTATAGGTATACAAAAACCATGACATCTTTTGACAAAAATATGAATGGTACCTACCTAAATTAATTTCTCTTTTCTGAATATAACCGAAATCATCCACGCGCTGCATTAGAAGCGTGGGCAGGTAGGTATATGCTGAAATATGATGTATTGAATTGTATTGTATATTTTTATTGTCTCTTTTGTTGGCACTGAATTATCACAAACTGGACATACCTATTACATATATACTTTTAGAAAAGTTATTTTGTGAAAATTAAATATTTGAAATTTATTACTGAAATCTTTTTTCGAATAAAATTCACGTTTTCCCGATGATATTTTTTTTATATTTTAGAAGCAATCTGCGACAAATTGACAAATTAAAAATCTTGTCAGTCTAAGTCCTTTAACTTTAAGCAGCTTCAAAAGGTAAGCAAAAAAGTAAAAAATTAATACTAAATCAAAATAAGAAAACATACCAAATTATTATTATATATAGCAAAGTTCACCAGCATAATAGGCAGGCGAACAGTTTAGTATAGAAATAAAAATGTTGCACTATTTTGTCATAATTTATAATAACCACAAGTACAATTATTTGATTTTATATTAATTTTTATAATGTTATGCATTATTAGTGTAATTACCGTTAATAATATTTGTTATTTTTATAATTAGTAAGAATGTTATGTATATTAGGCGTCAGGTAAATAGTTCACTCTTTAGTAAACGTTAATTATCATAATTTGATTTTTTTATTCCAATTTTGTAATAACGTTGAATATATGTATTAAAATGTACAATATTTTTAAATTTCAAACTTTCGATACTTGGTTGCTTCTTCAGAAATTATTAATTGAGATTGATATTGAAGTTAACAATATTAATAGAATATATTGGAAACATTTCTTGCACTTTTTGCACTAAGATAAACAAAGTCCAGGATATTTCCGTCAAGGAGAAAGCATATATCCACAGTGATATCACACCAGGGGCGGCCTGGCCAGTCAGGCGATCGCCCGGTGCGTGGGCCTCACGCGGTGGGGCCGAAGTGAATATCTTTTGAATGGTTGTTTTTTGCCACCACCTAACTAAAAGTGGGCTGCGCAGCATTCGCATGGGCAAATAATACTTTAGGTGATGCGAGATTGATATAAATACAGAAATGGAGCCGCTTAGAATTCGACGAAAAAAAATTATGCCTGGCGAGTTCGGATGGAATGAAATTGTAACAACAGATCCAGTAAAAAAGTTTGAAATATGAAGTACACAATATTGTTATGAGTACAGTCATCCAAAGTTTAAACGGACGTTTCAGCACAAATAAAGACATATACTCACTAATGGCAATATTCGGTCCTTAACATTTCGATTCGGTTTCTAATGACATAAATTTAGAGATTTACGTTTGTTGTTAATATTATTAGTATCATCATAGGTCTGGCAAGTTAGCGCCCGGGCCCTTTACCGGTAGTACCCAGTCCGCCCGTGTGTCACTCTGTTTAAATGCTTATGAATTCTGCTACACAGTTCAATATTTTCTCGCATATAGCTAGGAAAAGTAGTTGTTTTAATAGATTCTGCCAGATTGCGCATCTCAAAGTTTAATATCATCTAAATAAATCTATGCCTAACACTTTTACACATCAATATGTTTAAATAGAATAAATTTAATTAGTCCACTAGGTAGTTATTTTATTATGAATGTGAGCATTGCCTATCACAACTAATGTCATATAAAAGTGATACTGTAAAAATAGTAGGAGGTATTAATGGTAAATTAAAGTAAATGGCCAAGTATAAATGTGAGAAGAAATATTTATTTAGCGAAATATATGGTTAAAGTACGTTAGTCTTAAAAATTGCGACACAAATATTAATCTGCAGTATTTAAACAGAAAAGTATTTAACAGACAAAAATAAACATTTGCATATATAGGTAGAGAGGATATGTAAAAAGATAATTTTTTTCTTGTAAGTGACCATGAACCTCAACTTGAATAAATCATTGAATGATCCGCAAATATGCAAACACTGATATAAAAAACACATATAAAACCTACTGAGCAATATCCTCGAGAATTTGTTTGATAATTGAACAAATAAAAGTTGTTTAACATAAAGTTTATTAACCTGGATTTCGTGAACCTGACCTAATCTTGACATCCTATTCAATAAAATTCGAACAATACCACAGATTGTCTTTATCTTCAAGAATAACCTAGAACGGGATGATAACGTTTTTAAATACAATATGTAAATTAAAACGTACGTGCTGATGGCTATCTATGGTAAAGACCCCATTGCTTGTGTGAACACACGATGTCAGTCAGATTTCAATTACAATCTGAATTATTGCGAGCTTCATTAATGCTAGATCTTGATAAGGCACAACCATGATCGAAGAAACATGATGATGCATTTGCAGATACTACTCTTCTACGAAAGAGAGTTCAGGATTATTCTATAACCACTTTTTTAGACCGTTACGGCAGACCAATTTAAAATATCTGTAGTGCATATACCTCTCGGTAAGATATAGATTCGCAATCCCAATAATTGAACAAATATTTATTATTTCGATGTAGTTCATCGAAATATAAATAATTCTTAAGTTATTGGGATAATTAAAATAGTATTTATAGATGTATAATGGACAATACTGATAATATATAGTACATAATATAAAAATTGTTTTTTATAATAATTAATTCTCACATACTGAGATATGAAATTACTAATGTATGAAAGCATACAAACTGGATAAATACATAAGAAATTACAAATTATAAGTATGTTTTTAAGTCTGTGTAAACAAATAGGTACACATTCTGTATGCGAATAGCAAAGAAAGAAAGAACTGAAACACCTAATGTCTACCATAATATTATTACACATTAGTTATGTTTTCTATAAAACTGAAATATATTTCTATTTTTCTTACTTTTGTACAGTTATCCAGAAGATGTTAAACTTTAAAATGCAATTTTAATAGATTCTACAAGATTTTATGCATTTTAAAGTTTAACATCTTCTGGATAACTGTATGCCTAATGCTTTTATATAGGTATATTATGTTCAAATAAAACAAAAAAATATAAATAGTAGAAGATATTTGTATAAATGATCAATAAAACAAATCGTACATCTCTCTGAAGATCCTCAACGAAGGTGAAAGAATTTGTACAACTTCTAAGTGATTCGTTTTCGTACATATGTGCAGATATACAACGGGTAATTGTGTCTTCCTTATGATTCATTATTTCCCTATGTAATGAATTGCTACAAATCCAAGATTTCTTTTCACAAAACAAATCTGTCTGTCTGTCTGTCTGTTTCTCTGTCTATCTGTCTGTCTGTCTGTCTGTCTGCATGCCTGCCCTGCTGGCCCGCCCGTCCGTCCATCCGTCCGTTATAGTTCAGTC
The DNA here is from genome assembly GCA_964058915.1 of Tetropium fuscum. Classification (NCBI taxonomy): domain Eukaryota; kingdom Metazoa; phylum Arthropoda; class Insecta; order Coleoptera; family Cerambycidae; genus Tetropium; species Tetropium fuscum. The sequence goes on along the minus strand of CAXKVY010018526.1, from coordinate 247,425 downwards.
AACAAATGCCTCAAAAAGGGGTGTAGAGTGCGTGAACGATTCCTTCATAAACTTTTTCAGGGTGCTTAGGGAGTGAACATACTAAAAGTCGTAATGTCTAGGAGGTGAGCCGAAGAGGGGGCGGGCACAAAGAGGGTCCACTTTTGGGTTTTTTGCTTATATGTCGAAAACGGTACGCCGCACCGTAGGGAAAAATTTTCTTATACGAAATGAAATAATACGAAATGAAATAATACGAAATGAACGAATACTCTTGAAATTCTCTACAACCATCTTTGTATAGACTTTTCCCAATTGACAACCGTTTTCGATACACACGCACCGGAAAAGTAAAAATTTTCGAAAATAAGATTTTTCTTTGGTGACCTAGATAGACCTCGCTATCCTTTTGATATCTTCTACTCCTCCCACTTAAGACATCCTGCTGCTGAAACCCGGTCGAGGGAAAACCAAAACAATGGCACTGTCTACCCAAGAGATGGGTATTGTGGCATGGTTTTGAACAATCCTCCACTCATGGCGAGGTTGAAGACGCTGGGAAGATGTGTTTCCTCAAATGGTGTGGGGCACCAGCCAGGCAGACCTCCCTCAATCAGTACCGCTTCCAGTCGTTCATGAGCTCAGTCGCAAATATTAAGCCTGACTCGAGAGTCGGGGTGGAAACATCTAGAAGACATCCTAGTGCCAATTACCGGGTGTTTACTGAAAATGATATTTTGCCGCTGCACCAAGGATTGTGGTAGTGTCAAATGTAGATGCCGGAAAGTAATGCTGAACTGTTCTGCGGCATGCCTCCACTGCCAAGGGAATTGCCTCAACGGCGTGTTTATTTAGTTTATTTAAAAAATATATAAAGTGCTCTACTTAGTCGGAATTAAAAAGCCTTCTCTTCGCAGAGTCTTGTCAATTTAGTAAAACCCTCAGTAAATATGTGTCACTACGATCCCACTTGTAGCACATGGGGGCATCGGGATTCAAAAGTAGCCTTCTCTTTGTAGACTGTTGTGTCCTAAAGACCAGTTTGACCAGTATCATTGCTTACAACTAATAGCCAACGAGCTGTAAAGGTTGAAGAATATGGTACGCAAGGCTCTCCTGAACTACTCGGTACCCTCAGTTTAGCTTTTCGTTGTGATCTGTAGAATTTGTGACTTCGAGAATGTCACTCTGAAAGGACGAAATGTGAAACCTGTCTGTCGACTAAAAAATCAACTCACCAGAGACCCAGTGCCATTTTCTTTTTGCCTTCAGTCCACGAGGTCCAAAATTATGGGCAAATAACCGAACATTTTTTAAAATTTAGAAAGACCTATTCCAACCTAATTTCCCAGATGAAAAGAGGACCATAATCCAATCGACAGACAAAACTATGCATCAGAATTTTTTGTGAGCCACTTTGAAAATTGGGAAAATTCAAAAATTTGATGGTTTGCCACCTATTTTTCGGAAGTAGCGGGGGAAATGTCTGTCAACCATTTTTCTTGCTAATTGGACCCATAAACAGTGGTGAAAAATAATCGATAGAAAATTTCATACATTACAGCTCCTTGGCTATAATGGACCACTCTTAATTTATTATAAAGTTGTTATAATTAAAATGTACTTTTGATATATTTTTTGCTGTATTTTTATGAAAACCATGGAGCTTTGCAATCTAACAGTTGTATATTTATCTAGTGTCTTTCCGTTTCATCATTATTACTGTTAACATAATTGCTTTTATAAAAAATAGATTGTGAAGAAAAGTATATAAGAATATGCAGAATTATTAATATAACTATTATTATAGCTAACTTTAGCCTACAAACTAAGAACGTACACAAACGTTGTTTAATAAACAACGTTTATTTAAGGGTTTACGACGCATTTTGATATACAGAAATAATGGCTTCAGGATCGGAATACGAAAGTTCAAGATACCTTCAATAAATTTCGAAGCCATTGATTACTTTGAATTAATAAACTGGTAAGATACATATACACAGAAGTTCCAGAACCGCCAGTAATTAAATAATTTTCATCCGAGCAGTTAGAAGAAATGATAAAAAAATATAACATTCCATTCGCAAGCAGTAGAACGTTGTGGACCAGAAGCTAGGGATTGCTTTATAAGATGTCGTATTGCCTCCCGACAATCACTACCAAAATTTGAAAGCAAATCAGACTTTTTGAGGAATACCTAATTTATGAGATATTAAATGGAAGAGGGTTGGAGTGTGGAACTCGACTTGCAGGCACTGTCCACGTGGTGAGTTCTTTGTTGTTTTCTATAAAAGACAAGCGAAGAGCTGCAAAATGACCATTATGACCAATAACAGATACAACATATTTATGTTACTGAAATTTCCAAATTTTTAATCCCTCTGGGCACCGGAAGATATTTCCTTTTAAGCCTCAATGTGTAGCAACTTTTCCGCATATAGGACGAACATTTAAAAAAAAATTGGCCGGTTTTCGATCCACCCTAGTGTTTATGTATACATTAACATTGTTCTTTGAAATTTATTGTATAACTATATATAGTTAAATATTAGGAAGAACAAAGTTTTCACTCTGCTACATTTTTCAGTTAACAAATTAATAAAACTCAAACTCGCATGACAGTTACGAATTAGAATAAATAACATACAAAAAAATTAGCAGGTATTTTTAAGAATGATATAAGCAGGAAGGCACTTATAGGAAGAGTTTATATAGGTATTCAAGCGACGCCTATGTACAAGCCTTGAATCTTTCATGGTTGAATTTGATTATTATATGAAACCATTACAAATATAATCAGTCTCTTTAAATGCATAGTTCGATTAATCACATCTACTAGTAAAAAATTAAAAAAAAGCCGTTGGGTTTATAATAAAAGAAGTTTTTTTGGTAAACTGTTGAATTATTTTTCAACGCGTAACGGTATTACAAAAATTTTAAGCAACTGTAAACCTCAACGTTAAAATCTTAATCTATTGAAATTGAAACATTTTTTATAAAATTTTAAATAGTTCCAATTTTTTGTGTTTTATATTTAGGTCCAGGTACAGAGTTACACCAAGTATCGAAAAGTTTAACAAAAACATTGACTACTAATGTTAGGTAATAAATTTAATTAATTTACTTACCATAACATTAGACGGATTTTACTTGGAGGGGAAGGGGTTTCAGAAAAAAATATTTTAAAGAATTGTTTCTGAACTCAACTATTTCACATCAATTTAGAAACACCCTGTATATTGGGTACCATACGAGTGTGGATCAAAATGTGGAGTACATAATGTGTGGAAACGAACGATTGATCGCTTGAACCAGTTAGTTTCATAGTTATATAATCACCTATGGAAAATTATATATGTAACGCATCGCACAAAAAGTGCATTTAGTCGAGGAAATAAAGCACTAAAAACTGCTTAACTATCGATTTTTTGAGCAGTTAAATGGAACTTAATGCGGTTTTGTGCGTTCTATTCGTAAGAGCATCTACGAACTTTGTGAACTAAATTGATCAATTCATTTAATTCGTTTTGAAAAAAGGCATTTTTGCATAAAAAAATATGCATTTTAGAAGTGCACTCGGTAAATATTGATGGAAATGGGTCCAGTTTTGCTACTTGGGGGGTTTTTGAAGTCGTAGAACACGAATATCACGACGGTGGATGGGTGCTCTAGGTGGACAGTATGACCGTCGTCTCCTGGAATTATTTTTAGTATTATCTTGAATGCATCAATTTTACTGGCGACTTATGTTTACAAAGGCGACTTATGTTATTTTGGCCATTAAATGCAATAGCCATTAAATACAACCTATACCTATAAGTTTCAACGTTCAAACTCATCAGGTATATTCGGCTTCCTAAAGGTCAGTGAAGCATTATACATTGCTAGTAGTACTTGATAGCCGTGTTCAACTATGACTTCAATAGACTGACCAACTTCCATGAATTTTTGTGCATGCATGGCAAGATCAGGATTTTTTTTGGAACGCATTAAAAAAAATGATTTTCCCTTGATAGGTGGCCGATACTGTATCGCAACCTGTAAAATCATGTAGAAATAAAATATTATCCCAGATGGAAGGTGACATAAACTCTTCAAATAGTATAATTCTTCTGCTTTATTTGGTCGAGCGGGTTTCAGAACGAAAACTTCATAAAGGGAAACATTCCCGTTTTTCTTAATGCATAAACATGTTCTATCATACTGAAAAATAAGATAAGATGCAAAATTTAACGCCTTAATTTCCAATAATCAATCTCGCACGCGAGCGAACCGTTTCAAACAGGTTCAAAGTCATGACGCCACAGCCTACAATTTACAAATGACGAGGAGACCGATTCGGTCGGCTACGGGAGATCTCACCTTCACCGCTTGATTTCATATTTCATTCGGCCGCTTTCCGGCGCAAAGCCTACCGAATATTGTAGGTTGTGACGTGGCTAGTTTCGGGCCGTTTCCATTTTATCGCTGTTTAGATTCTTCATAATGATCGCGCGGAATTAAAAATCTTGTTTTTTGTGTAGTACACGTTTTATTACAACGTTACGCTATGTTTTTTAGTATTATTTTAATATTAAAAATTTTACTCATGTTCCCTATTGGATTGAGTGAGGGCAGCGAGTAGAACTAGGACGCCAGTATCCTCTGTGACAACAACCACTTTTTTATTAATATCCTCTGCTATTTTTAATGCAGTGGTAACTAGGGCTCTATCTGCATCAGCTACACATTGCATGAAATTAATTCCTACTTCAGTAAGTATGTTTCGCAACATTTTAATGATATGGTACTTGGTTTTAAGTAGAAAATGTTTTTGATTTATTTTTAATATCATATTTTCATTGACATAAACGTCAGCTGAGGCTTTTTGTTTTAAATTTACACATTTTTTATAATATTTAAATTAATAATTAAGAATAATATATTTAAATCCAGGTAAAAATGATGTTAGATAATTCCAGGATACCACGTTCATAGTGTCCACCCAGGGCACCAAGTACCTCGGGGACCATTGCCGTCGTGATATTTGTGTTTCAGCGACCCCAAAATCCCCCGAGTAGTAAAACTTGTCTCATTTCCCTTACTATTGCAGCGATTTTATTATACTATTATAGCGAGTTGCAAATTTTTTATTTATGGTCTCTACGAGATGCACTTCTAAAATGCATATTTTTATACGCAAAAAGGCAATTGCAAAATGCAAATGCAAAAACGCATTTTCAAAATTAATTGATCAATTTATTTCACAAAGTTTGTAGACGCTCTCACGAATCGAACGCAAAACACCACATTAAGATCCATCTTACTGCTCAAAAAATCGGAAGTTCTTTGCTTTAATTTCTCGACTAATATAATTTCGCAAACTTCACAATTTGTCCAGACAATAATTGCAAATACTTCGCTATCGAAATGTTGTGAATACATAATAAGGTGGACATCCAAAATACTAGAAATCATCTTACCAAATTATCTAAAACTTCACATAAAGTACTTAATACATTTTAGTTTTATAGAAAACATAATAACAAGTATAATCTGCAAAATTATATTACTTACTAGCGCGAGTTACTTACCCGCGACTTCGTCCACGCGAATTTAACGCACGTTCTGAGCCCACACGACAGGAAGCCTTTGTGATATTAAGTCGTGGGAGGGGGAAACGGTGCCATTGTGTGCGGCGACAGCTCGTGTATTGCGCGCCGTACTAGACACTGCTACTTTAATTTATGGAACGGGAGATTTGTGTTAATAGTTAAATATTTATTAGTGTTTATATTGGATTATAGTGGATGTAGGTATACTTCTCTATTTGAACCGGATTTTGATCACAATTTCATTGATTGTAATTTGTTTGCACAGAAGTTACTCTTTATAACATCAGCTGTCTGCCAGTCCCGTCAAAATCCCGTCCCGTCAGACAGACAGACAGGCTGACTGACACACAGGCAGGCAAAGAATTTAAAAATTGTTTTTTTGTTATAAGTACATACCGTATTTACTATCATATGCATTTAGTAATAAGCCGTTATTTTGACACTTCAACTTTATTTATACGTATTAATTACATTTGGAAAGAACATACTGTATAACGAAAGAATAACAGACTATCACGATTAATTAAACAGAGGTGTGTAATGATAAGGAATATATTTAAATGAATTCCATCTTACAACAGACAAATCTTACAGGCAAGCATACAGTGACAATCTTACGATCTTACAGTGGACAAATCTTTACACATTGAAATGGGAGAATGTTAGTTTTTTTTCAAAAATGGTTGGGTTAGCACCCACGCCGTATAAAGTTTTTTCTTGTTTATTTTGATGTACCTATAATATCACTTGTTGAAATTATAGCTGACAAACCTCTAATATATACTGTGGTATTAGTAGCATATTTTAATTAATAGGCATCTTAATTACCTACATAATAAAAAATTTTCACATATATATCACATAGTATTACGAGGGTCATTAACTCATCAGTAATCATGATATTAATATTTAACTAAAGTGGTCCTACAGGTCCTTCAAAATGACCAACTTGCCCCTGTGTGATAAAACAATAAACAATTATTTCCTATTTTTTTTGCAAAATAATTTGCCATTTTTCGCAAATTCAAAATTGCGGTATGCGCTGACTACAATATATTTTAAAATCATGCAGCCATGATTTCAGTTCAACGGTTATAAACATCTGTTTATAACCGTTTTTCCAATCAAATCCATTTTTATTCACGTTATGATCGAGATTTGATCATTATTGTGTGATGTGATGTGATCATTATTGTAAGTATTCTGGATAACAAAAATTATGCCATGGAATAAGGTATCACAAAATGTGTGCTTTTCCGAGAGGTGAATATTGCCTATTAAGTATGTGTCACATGCTCAATAATTTATATAAGATTGGGAAGTACTGCTTTGTCTTCTCATAACTTTTAAAAATACTGTGCAGGACGAAGGTTACAACTCCCGGATGGACGCCCATGAATTTAATCCCAGATATTCAAAAGTATTAGCAGGTGTCAGAGTATTTCTCAAGAGTCATGCGATGTATATACGCCCTCTCTCGGTTTACTAGATCACTGTAAATTTGCAATTCGCCATGCACTACGCTACGAGAATTATAAGCTGCCGTGCACTGCGTGAAAACCTCGTATTTATTGCAGGATAATCGCTTTATTCTCGTTCCTCTTTCAAACAGACATCTACAGATAATATTTTGTACTTAAAGTATTTAAGAATCCTGCTAGTTTGCAGGAAATTATACAAATTATTACATACAGTTGACTTCAGACCGCGAGCTACAAGGTAAAGTAGTATGACGTGCCTGGCTATAATGCAGCGTAATTTTCGAAAAATCTGTAGTTATTTAGGATATCTGGGACTCTAAGAAGATGCGAACTATTTTTATGTAAATAGAAATAATCTAATTGTCATATTCAGTATTACATTGTTGCAAGAGCTTTTCAGTTCACAGATATAAGATATAAGCTATTGTCCATTTGGAAATAAATTAAAGAGAGCCAAAAAACTATAATCGGACAGCTTTAGCGAACCCATACGACGCCGATGCCTGGCCTATTATATAACTGAATACTTATAAGAAAAAATTTCTTTCCAAACAACTATGGTGAAAAAAGAACTTTTGGAGATCGTTAATGTTAATAAAGGACCAAAAAAAATACAATATATATCAATCGATAAAGAATCGTCAAATACCTGTATTACGGTTACCATCCTATCACTGCGTACTTAACCCTATTAAATCGGTATGAGCGCGGGTAAACGGTGAAGTAGCCCGGAATAATAGGAAATAAGTATTATTATTTCCTTTAGATTAAACGACGCGACGTCAAGGTTTTGATAATAATAATAATTATTATTATTATTTATTTTCCAATAGACAACTTTACATTCTATAAGACCTGGTCATAAAAAACTTAATCTACAAATCTTAATCTACAGATAAAACACGCGACACATACATAGGAGGCCAGTCGGTACGTCGCGTCGTTTTAAATAGGTCTAGGTGGAAATAATTAGGGGCAAGCTGAATTATTTTTTATTTTCTTTGTTTTGATGTGCTGAATGATTATATTCGATTTGCACGGTTTGTTGATCCCGGATTTGGCCGCCATTTTGAAAAAGTCGATATAAAAACCACATTTTTATGGATTTTTTAAAATATCTCGGTCTGGGTGCATTGTAGGAAAAAATGCAGGTAACCAAAAATAAAGCAAATTAAATTCTCTACAGGTTCTCTTTAATAAATTCTAATTAATAAATTTAAAATAAATTAATAAAGGTTCTATTAATTATTCTCGTAAACTTATCAGTTCTAAAGTTATAGCAATTAACATCTAAGGCTTATTTTTAAATACATCTTAGCGGTACACAGTAAACGCCATAATAGTACTTGATGGATATCCGGAGAAGAACAACGAAAACTCAATTAAAAGTGCTGAACGCTTTTGTCGAATAAAAAATTGCTCCATAGCCGAAGTAGCTTTCGATGAAACGGTGAAAACTACTACATCTCAAGCTAAATTTCTGTCAAATAAAAGTAATAAAAGCAGGCTGATTTCAATGCTGTGTAACCGGTTCAAAAATGAAGGAATTTTAGTAAAACTACTGGTTATACTTACTGCACTATGCGAGTCTCAGAATAACATCTACTTTTTAAAGCAAGGAAAGGGAAAAGCTGGAACCCTCTATTCACCCTCTGCATCAATATTGGACACGGCTGTGAAAGAAAACATTTTTTTTTACATGCATTTAGTGGGTGCGACACCACTTCAGCAATTTACAGGCAGGGCAAAATGAAGTTCCTTAAGGTTCTAAGAAATCAGACAAGTTTAAAAACTGCCATTTACTGTTTTAAAGACCCAAATGCAACTCCAGAAAGCATAGCCAAAGTTGCAATTCAATTTCTTCTTGCACTTTATGGGTCAAAGAGCGACCACACATCACTACACATTTATAGACATCGATTTTTTGCGCAATCTATAACAAAGAGTTTATTTAATCTTGCATCCCTTCCTCCAACCGAAGATCAGGCTCGCATGAACTCATTTCGTACATACCTACAAGTCCAAAAATGGTACGGTAACGAAAAAATACCCACTGACTGGGGTTGAAGAAATCAATTCTCGATTAGAAGAATTAATGACCAACGAAAATATCGAAGACATAGACATTGAACAAGAACCAGATGAACAGTTTGATGAAGAATATATTGATGAGTCAATTGATCAACCTTCTACGTCAAAAAAAAGCAGACAGTGAAAATACATACATCATGTCATATGGATATAAAAATAGAACATTGCAACGGCAAGAAAGTGGATTAGGCCTATAGGGGAAATCACTTAAAACAAAGTACGCCGAGTGCTCTACCGCCAGGTGGTGTGGAAACGAGCACGAGAAAAACACAAATTTGTACTGGGAAATTATTCAAATTTACATAGAATTAGTTTCTCATATTAAATGAACCACTAGAAAATATATGCTTTGTATTTAAGCGCCTGTATCTCGTTAACCTGTTCATGCTCGAAATCGGTGAATAGGACCTTTTTTGAGAAGAATTTAAATAACTTTCTTTTTGGTCTCTTGCAAATTTTCTGTACAGTGCACCCAGACCGAGTTATTTAAAAAAACCATAAAAATGTCATAATTTGACAGGATTTTCCAATATGGCTGCCAAATCCGGGATCGATAGACCGTGTAAATTTAGTAGAGTATTCAACAAAGCAAAACAAAGAGAATAAGTATTATTGCAGCTTGCCCCTAATTATTTCCACCTAAAACTACTTGTCGACTGGTCTATAGTAAATACGAGTGTAAAAAAAGACAAAAAGACAAATAAATAGGCAAGTAGAACAATAAACACATATGTAAAAGTTTTTTTAAAGTTTTTTGCCTTGTATTAATTTCATGAATTTAATTATTAGTGCAAAATTTATTTCTACAAGAATGATTTAAAAAACACTGTCAGTACCTACATCATCTTAAATTTTTCTTTTGACAAACACATCTGGGGACATAGTTGACACACCCCAGAAGCAGACGCTATACACAATTCTACAACAAACGTGTGCAATATGCATTACATAAATTGAAGAGTTGTTGCGTGAAAAGTACTGTAGGTACGTAGATTACGAAATAGTGAACCGATTGAATTTAATTCAGAGCACAGGTTTGACCAATGGGTTTTGTTAACCGATTCCTTGGAATGAGTTACAGCAGATAAATATACAGAAGTTGTATAAATCGCCTACTAAAAAAAGAATCTGAAATATGGGAACTCGACGATCTTATTGGCCATAGCTACAGAACCTATCATTAACCCAGATACTGCTAGTAACTGTCCTTTTAAAAGGACTATTCATATAGACATACGTACCTGTATCGTCGAGTAGATCGTCTTATGTCGTTGTAGCAGCATGTCGCTTTCAAAATTTTCGCTTTTTTTGTGGCTATTTGTTACTAAATATAAATATTGTTTGTCACTAAAAACTTAAAGTAGTATAGTTGTATCTTTAATATTATTATTAATTAATCAAAAAGGTATCTACTGTGTTTTGTGTTCCCACAAAACCTTTCAAACAGTACCATCCTGGTAAAAGGACAGCGGTATAATAGCATATCTTTAAAATTAGGACCTACTGCAAAAAACAAAAGAATATATGAAAAATCCAACTCTGAATGAGCTGTTGGAGGAAGCAGATCACATTGACGATTATGCGAGATTACCAGATGCTACGTGAAAAGATGAATGTACATAAAAAATAACATTTTCCTTTCTAAAAAGATTCCCTTTTTCTTTTTTTATGATGAATTCTAACAAATGATAACTAATTACATCAAAAAATATATGCTGTTCAACATAACAGAACTGGTGAGGTATCAGTAGATGAAATAAAATGGTTTGCTGGAGTATTTTCTAAAATGCTTTTCTCATTTATAGTGGCTACAGCAGTATTTCAAGTAGATCATTATACTGAGAAAATAGTTCTGATGCAAATCATGGAATCGTATACGAAATCGTTAAGAGATGGTACGAATTTTTTTTATGTAAAATCTGTATTGTAATGACAATACGAATCTCAACTTGGAAAACAATTTCTCGAAAATTGTTTGATTATTGGAACACTTTGAACGAAAATTTATTCATCACATTACAACCTCTTATTTTACCACTGTCCTTTAAAATGGACGGTGATTATCAGAAAAACTATTGACAAAAGTTTCTATCCAAAAATTATACTTTTTAATAGTCCTTTAATTAAGTTTCTATCCAAAAATTATACTTTTTAATGGTAATTTAATCCAAAAAATATACTTTTCTATAAATATGTGTATCTGGGTTAATATAGAAGCCGAAAATAGTTTGTTAAAATCTTCAGAGGAAGTCAGTTCTTCTTCAGTTTTTCTACTTAATTTCAAGAGTTTATAGCTGTAAATTCAATTTTGCTGCGATAGAAGTGACAGTAACATGAATATTGATATACAATGGCAAACAAAATACAGATGGCTGAAGACGTTAAGACTAATATTTTAAAATATGTTGGATTGATGTAGAAATACAGTAAGCGGTGTGTCTCATTATTATCCGTTTCTATAAACGTGAATGATTGTGGTGATCTATGCCTATAATATCAAATCATTAAGTTTGAATAAGGTTTTTTTATTACCTATAATCTATGCTATAATCACATGCCATAAGATAGGTACCTAAATTTTCCAATAATAATCAATTTTAATTATGTAGGTAAGTTACATGAGACTATATTACCGACCATATAGTCATGTTGAGACTATAGTTATAACGGCGGGATATATTAATAATGTTGTTAGTCGAAACTAGCTAGGAAAAGTAATGTCGAAATTTCATAATTCTGCACAACAAGTTCTGACCCATCCGATGAAGAAGACGTTGTGACTATTTACTTGACATTGCATATTCCAAATCTGATGCTTTAGCTAATAGTAATAGTTCCAACCCCAACTAAGATAATATTTAGTTAGCTGTATAGTAAATAGTTAATTTAGTTGCAACGGAAATGTACACTGTTTCAACAAATCAAACATATTTGAAATAAAAATCCATGAATAACATGCACATAGGCAACCTAGCTCAGTGGTACGGCGAAGTCTATTTATAAAGGGCGATTTCGAAATCGAGATTTCGCTAAATTAACTTACACAAGTTATTAAAATAAACTGAATCTTTAATCTCTAATATGCCTTTTATAATTCATTACCACAACAATACCTAGCACTAAGTACTTACACTGAAGTACCGAATATTTAATTTATCGTAATTTCCAAGTGGAAATAACGATATTTTTTTAACGTGAATTTTGATCAACTCAAGTGAGACCTTAAAATAATTTGCTCACATTTTCATATGTAATATCGTATTGCTCAATTTGCAAACCATCTGCTGTATTTTTACTGCTAATTGCATGGATTGTTAATCAATATGTTATGGGAAATTTAATAAAATTTAACGCAATTTCTAAATTAAAATAATTTCACTTTTACATATATATGTATATACTTATTTCTTAAACATCAATTTGATATATAATTTACTAATTAAATATACTAATTAATTAACTATATACCAACTATATTATTTGAATAATTTGTTATCTATTCATCTGTTGATAGAATGTTTTCTTTTGTGTGGTTTAAATATCTAATTCAAATGATATTATTTTTTTAATTTTGATTAATTTAATTATTTTAAATTAATTTACCTATTTACTTTCGTTGGTAATTACCTATTTACTTTCGGGTAAATTTAATTTTTTATTGTTGCTTTCTCGCTCAAGCGTGGATATTCATACATATTTTTCTACTTCCAAATTATAAATTTGTAAAGATAAATCTGATACCTACTGGTAAATATTTCTTTTTATTGAATGACACGACCATGAAGCAATTCCTCCTGTGACCGAGCTGTGCTGAACATTCCGTATTTCTTAGACGTCAGACTGGAAGACATCTCCTCTGAATATATTGCTGCACCCGTTGATGGTTCATCCCAGTTCTGCTGGTTTCTCTGTCTCGTTAGCCTCATCCTAGGATCCTAGGGCACGTCAACTTTATACGAGTCGACCTCAAGAAGTCTGCCAGGAATGCCGCAATATTGTGTGCTACAATATTGTGTGCATCTGTCACAATATTGTGTCTTAAAATTTCTCCATTTGGAATTACCAGGTCTTGTTGTTTATTGTCTACCTCAATTACCAGTGTCACAAATTGCAGTGAAACTTTTAAAATCTACGTTAGAAGGAGCGTTCAAGGTCACAGTTCTAGGTGCTGTATACGAGCGTATAGATAGGCACATTGGTGTGGTGCAGGACATGGCTAGGCATCTCGAAGTGTCCTCAATAGCCCACGGATTGCTGCATTGCGTACAAAACCGTGTGAATCGCCTGGACACTATTTAGCAGCTCTACTGGATGCTAATTGCAGTAATGGCCGTTTTTATCTCTTTACTACTTTGTAAATGTTTAGTTGCCATTGCTTGACTGAGAGTCAATAATTATTTAAATTTTATTTTATTTTATCCATGTCACATTTTTGATTTTAGTATATTTTTATTGATTTTTAACAAATCTAACTTGTAAACCGTAATCTGTATACTGTAAACCTATACTCCATGTACTGATTTATTTTATAATATATTTGTTTTTATAAAACACCTTTCTTTGTTTCATTGAGCGAAAATCTGGAGTGCGTTCATTTTAACACGAACGGTAAAGGGTAAAGCATAGTGTTACGTCCGACACCGATCAAATCTGAACGGTTTTGAGAAATAGCCTTAAACTAACTTATTTGTAAGCTTGCCGCTCATCGCTGATCACAGGTCCTTGTTGCTGATGATGATGGGGGACAACTTGTCCATCTTAGGTGTTTCGTTCTCTTGTTCCGCGGTTTCTTCGGGCTCCGTTGCTTGGGCCGCTCTGGTCTTGGCGGTTGCTGTGGGGGCCTCTCGGGCTGCCTGCCTCTTCGCTGGGGTCTCTTCTTCGTCCGATGTGTCGATCATCGGCCGGTACTTTTTCTTTGACCTCTTTTTGGGCTGGCTCTGGCTTGGGGATCGTTTGGGCCTTGAGCTGCTCTGCTTGGGCCTCGAGCAGCCTCCGCAACTGGGCAATTTCAGTTTTCATCTTGAAGGGCTGCTACTAGGGCCCCTTGCTCAGACTGATAGCTGTCTCCTCCTCGGCATTTGTTAGGGCTGGCTGGTAAACCTGTGAAAAATAAGAAGTGGTTAATATGTCTTGGCAGAAAGTTAAAATTTGAAAAGCGTTGGTAGGCAGTTCAAAGATTTTATATCTAACGTCTTGTAAAATACGGTTTATGTGGTTATGTGCACGACTTCATAGTTCTTGGCTTCAGGTAATCATTCCCTTAGTTAGGGTCGAATCGCCTTAGGTAGTTTATGATCAGATGGTCTACTACAGCACAAACACATCCGCACACTTCGGACTCCCAACTAGTCATATGATTCATAGGAAACGGAGTGCTCCAGTGTCCGTTTCTTATAAGGTGAGAGCAAAGTGTCGCGCTCACTGCATAGAAAACTGAAAAATGCTTCCCGTAGAGTAACCTACCTACCTAACCTAGTTGTTTTCGGCTTCTGCTTCAAACTTCAAATATTAAATGTTTATTTCAACATTGTTAAATAATAGCAAAAAAAATGTTTTTTTTAAAAGATGTTAAATTTACAGCATGGAATAGTTTATAATTTATTAGAAAAAAATATGAAAATAAATAATGCCAGAAAAAAAAACAATTTCCTGTTATATGCTCTGAAAATTTGAGAAATTGTTTTTATAAGGTGTTCGGAAACACGATGTCAATGTTAATAATTATATTTACTTACATACAAGCTAAATTACACAAAAAGAAAAACTACTTCGTACACAAATAAATGGTACTCAATAATTTGGATATTTTATTATATTTCTTCAATAAATTATGTAACTTATTCTTTTAAACGTAACACAAATTAAATAATATTGTTTCATACGACTAATTTCAAACATAATTATTACATTCTTATTTCAACATTGTCCATTAATGAAAAAAGTAACAAAGCATATGTTTATAAAATATGTTCAAAATGACCAACTCCGTTTTCTAAACACAAACTTACTCGGGGTTTCATACGGTCAAAAACACGTTCGAGTTCATCCGGATTATGCTTTGTATTTCTTACTCAATTGTTGCCTCCAGCTCTTCAAGTGAATGAAGACGACTTTTAAAAAGATATTTTTAATTCGTCCAAACAGATATAAGTCTAAGTGTGTAAGATTAGGATTTCATGCCGGCCACAAACACCTATTACACGGTCATCATAATATGCATGTATCTTAGGGTCAAATATCTTAGATTCTGCACTGCAGTATGTGGTGGAGTTCCGTCTTACTAGAAATAGCCAAGTTGAGGTTCATCGTCGTGCATCGTTTCGAGGGCTTCTAGTAAAAGGGCACGGTAGCGTTATCCATTTATTACGTCCCGGAAAAAAAATCGATCCCATTATTCTTCACATAGAAATTGCTACCCATACACCAATCTTCTGAGGCTGTAACGACGTTTCAACGAAGTTAGTGAAGTTACGTGGGTTTTCGGTAGCCTAGATTCTATAGTGTTGACTATTAACAGCCTCATAAATGTACTCATGCCTCTTCAGAGAAAAATTTTAGGTCTAATAAATCATTATTGTTTAAATTTTCATTGAACCATTGACAATATGGTACCCATTGGTTGAGGTACGGTGGATGTAACTGTTGAACCACAGAAACTTTATAAGGATGAATGTGCAGTTGCTTTGTTAAGGCCTTGTGACAAGTACCAATTGATAGGTCTATACAAAAAAAACTATACGAAATAAAGAAATTATATAAAAATTAAAAACCCACCAAAAATATTAGAATTAGTAAGTAGTCTTTATTGATTGAAGATATGCTTGGAGATCGATATGAAGTCGAGATATCCAAATCATCCGAAACCAGTAAGACACTAAATGACCAGTAAGACGCTTATTATGACATTTTTTGAACGCTCAAATATTGAAAAATTTTAAACGTCACTTCCAAATAATGTCTCAACAAATTAAGTAAAGGTGTCAAATTACTTGAGCGTGCAAAACGTACTTTTAATTTTAAGTTAACCGAATTTATATAATAAAAATTATACCAGCACTGTATAAATGTTTGACCAGATAACTGTGGAATAGATTTTTGTGGACTTTGACCCATGAGCTGCCTAATATTTTGACATTTTCTGTTGAAACACTTGGTCTGCCTGTGGCTTTCCATTGCAAATTCGACGTATTTCTTCATATCGTTTAAGAAGCACTGATTTATCTTCAAAAAATTGTTCAATGCAAGTTTGTAAAGAATATGACCAACTACCATCTTCATTCCGTATGCCCCTTCGAATATGTGCCATTAAAATAAAGCCATCTTGTTCTGGTGTAAACGGCATTTTTAAACACTAAAAATTTAACAAATAAATAAACATAATCCTAATTTTGTACGTTCAACTTACTTAAAAACACTGAAGATATTTTTCATGTTCTAAAAAGAACTATTGTTTAATACAAGAAGATTAATTCGTAGATTACAACAATTTTTTAGTAAACAGAAATAAACTGATCACGTGGATTAAATTAAATCCGTGTACATCATATGGGTACTAAGTTAAATTTGATATGACAATTTTGGTGTACTGCTGCTTGAATAACGCCATAATTCAGGTCTTTCATAATTATATTATTAAATGGGTTATATTATCACTTTGTAGGTTTGTATAATAATTAAGTTGCCTTTATATCATTACTACAAGAAGATCTTTATTTATAGTATTGACATATAGCCTTAATTATTGTCCAACAAGTTCTTCGGTTTACCTAATACTTTTATTGCAAACGCAGTCTCGTAAACTGGAGTTAAATACTCTTAACTCCCATTAAACGTGTATCAAAGAGATCGTTTCCTTAATAAGATAAAACATACCTCACATGGATTTCGCCTTGCAACTGCTTCGTTTCACCTTAATTTGTAGACGTCCCTTGCATATAATCAGCTAATAGTTTTAAAGCATCAGATAGTGTTGGAGAGGATGTTCTAGTCCTGGCAAATATGGCGTAAAATCGGGCCGACGTTGATAGTGTCGGCATGAAGGAAGAGTGTTGTCCTGGTAATGGCCCCATCGATCACGGGTAACATGGGTAGACGAGCGCGGAGAGGCAACAGTGCTTCCATACACCTGATTAATAGTGGAGATGACCTAAATGTATCTAACTCTTACGCTACATAACGCAGAGGCGTGTAACAGTCGATTTTCACAATTAATTTAATTGTTAGACATATGTTTCAGTATCAGAACTATTTCTGTTGTTAGCAATATAAGATGATCAGTTTCAGAACTCTCGGAGAATCTCCAAAAACAAAATAATAGATAAATGTAATGCTAGAAATAAACAGAATAATTTAGTAAGTATATAATCGAAATAAGAGACATAAAAAATTTTCAAAGGATACCCACAATTGCCGCAATGGGAGATCGGGGCAGTATAAATTTTCTTATAACAATCTACAATCGGCACTATAAAGGCGCTTTCATTCAACAAGTTATTATGTTTTGATAGAATACTAATAACTAATCAATTTTAACACAAAACCCATCAAAATAATACACTAAGTTAAAGAATAACTGCATTACTTCTATTTCAAGAATTATTGTTGACCCCCACTTTACCACAAAACGTTAGTATTAGGCAATTTAGGCATCCAATGAATGCCAATGATGCCGATGTGACACGGCCGAGGAACGTGTAAAATGGAGTAAAAAGGATCCGTAATATTATTTGAATGGGAAACATTCTTATTCTGAATCACATTCACCATCCAATTATTTTATGATATGATGAAAGGTATATAGTGTTATAATCAATATTTTGTTATACTACATGATAATGCCATAATGTGATGGGCGATGTATATAAAATCATTTGCTTTTCCTTAAATTCCTGGAAATCGGTTATACTTGACAACGCTGTTAAAAATGCGGTAGCAGTTGTGAAGGGATCGATATAATGAGGGTTTTTACTCGGGTTTTTATATCTCATATTTCGATGTTACAAACTATACTTCTATGTTACAACTACGTAAGTATTACCCAAATGAAACATCCCTCAAATGTTGTAACTACATAATATTTTCTTGAAATAGAAAGTTGAAATTATTTGAATTTGGTAGGTAAGACATAAATTGCATTTCCAATGTTACTAGCTGCATCCGCTATATCCGTCAACAATAATCATTATTTAATGTTTCGAGAATGGAAGAACTTAGTTACGCTTGAAAAGTGCAGAGTTCATACAGTAAAAAGATGAAACCGTAAATGTAAAGTAAATAAATTCACATATTTGTCTATTCACTCTATTTATATCTCATTTTTAAAATGTGACGACAATGTAACTAATATATATATCTACTTCTAATTCCAACCAGAAGTTACATTTGAGCTAGAAAGGTTGCCCCTAATCAGAATACAGCGCAGGAATAAAGGAACCAAAAAACGTCGTTAGGTGGGTCATATGCATACACAAACATCGGTATTTCCATTTGCCATTTTAAGCTGGGAATAGAATCCACAGAGGAGTATCCGAGTATTAAAAAATTATATTGATCATATCATATTGACCACTAAAATAATATTGATCGATTAAGCGTCCAGGCTCAATACGTGTTTATATGTCTGTTATGATTGTGCCATTCACTTCGTCTTCATATAACAGCTTCCTAGCTATCTATTTGACGAAAAATGTATTCTGAAATTATATTATACCAGTAATACTTACCTATGTGAAAATGCTATTTGACAAAAATACTTTTCGACATATTTTTATTTATATACCTACTATTATTCTTTCCTTTGCCGGAATCTGTAAATTTTAATACATATAGGTACCTAGTTAATTGCAGTTTGTACATTACATTTTTTCAGTTACATTACAGGTTAATTATATACAACTTAATATTTTCAACTTCTTTGTTTTTGAAAACATTATTTCTGGGAAAAGTACCTTAATTGCATATCCTTCTCTTAAAAACGATTCAAATATAAGTATGTTTTTTGCGTATATTTAGCACTAATAAAAATGAACGCCACCACTGCTCCAGCCATCGTGTTGTGCACTTATTGCTGATACAGATGCATATAGTTGATTGTAACATGATCTCATTTAAAACGACAAAACGAGTTCGTGTTGCTACAACTACATAAAATATTCAGGTACGCAAATGCCCCATTATAACAAATTTCCACGAACTTAGATAAAAAGGGGAATTAAGGTAATGGTGTTCAAGACAATAGGAATGTTATACTATTATACTACCACCTAGTGATGTTAATGATATGATAATAAATTATCACCAAAAATAATTTAGGTACTATTTAACTAAATTTTTATTTATCAGCTATAATGCCACGTTAATTTTTTTTGTTCTCCGTCGATGCAGATGTGTTTAACAGAAATGAATAGATTATTATTAATGTATTAAATTAGTATTAGTAATTATCTATTACTAATTTCTTACGCTTCTCAGCGTGGCAGTGTGTTTTGCATGATTTCCGAATCATTTCTGATAATGCCGCCTACACAGACGAAACATAGGTGAAACAGAATTATTCTGTTTTAGAATTGAGGTGCCGTTTTTTATTGTGGGTGTTGGTGGGCCATACCTGGCAATAATGATACCATGTCCTTTCAACAGAAAATATCTATTCAACGCGGCATATATGCCATATTGCCCAAAATGAACGAGAATACTGTACTGTAGAATACTTACTCATCTGAATTTAAGACACTTCACGTTCTATTAAAATATGTATTCAACGCGGCATATATGCCATATTGCCCAAAATGAACGAGAATACTGTACTGTAGAATACTTACTCATCTGAATTTAAGACACTTCACGTTCCCTAATAATTTCTCTCTAGCAAAATATCGAAGAAAATGTCACCCCACAATTTTTTAACCAATCAGAGGCTTGTTTTTTGTTAAGTTACCAATGCAACCCAAAATAATTTAACGTGTGAAATTAATAAGTGGATTTTTTTCTATCATTTTCAATTCAAGTGAGCCCAACTTCAATCTGATTTGACCAAACTAATGTTTGACGAAACTAATATTTGACATAGGCAAAATGAAAAAAATTGCCTATGTCAAATATGTCATATATTAAAATACTCTTTTAAAAAAGGTCTAAAACAGGGACCGAAACATTAATGAGAAGCGCTATGGTCACTTTGATCGTGATAAGTCTAACCTCAAATTTTTACTATGTAACTTTGTGTAATAAGTTAATGTGTTGTACCTTTGACCACTTGTACACATTGTACCTTTAACCGGTCAGTGGTTCAATATGATGTTCTACTGACTGGTCAAAAGTACAAAATCGGTATATTTAATTTTTGCCTTTTTCCAAGAAATAAATCAAATCAAAAATCATTAAAAATTCAAAACAATAAAGCGGATGGTTTTTCCCACTCTATCAGACTAAATCTGAAACGAAAAGCAGAAGAGCTCCAAGCCGAAGCCCAATTCTTTAAAGAGTTGGTCACTTATATTGTTTTTAAATTAGCATACAAACAATTAATAAAATACAATGTTGCTAAAGTGGGTTCAGTAGAAGGCGTTCAAAGTCAGATACTAGAAAATCGTAACAGCTTCAAACTCCTTCTAAACACTTCTCACAAATAACTACATTTTGACGCCACACAAATATAACGACAGAGCTACTTCAAAACATACGCAACGTGGCCAGGTCTTAAATTAAATATAAGTAACATAACAACTATTTGGAACAGGTAAGAAAAACAAGAATTAATCTCACTGTTACAGCTGAGATTTTGCACAAATTAATATCAGTGTCTGTTATTAAACATAAGAATCGAATGACCAATGAGTAATTCTGTGTACCTTGTGAAATTTTTCTAAACATGACACAAGGTTAAATTGACTGAGCAATAACATTGGAGGTACGCTGTCACATGTAAATAAACATTACAGTATATATGCCTCTTGTGCCTCTAAATTTTCAACATTACTTGTCTATTATATTAATGGTCGAAGATTCAAGTTAATAAGAAACGAAAATATAAGATGTCTTCAACTTATTTATAAAATATTTATGTAACTAAAGTTAGTAAATGATATTTTATTTCGTTAAGAAAATTCACATTTTATTTAACATATTATTTATAATGTCGAAATATGGCTTAATTGACTGTCCTGAACAGATTGTCCTGTAATCTTTATAAGCTGTTTTTCACCAATTCCTGCTTTAGCCTAATTTAAAATAGCAGTTCCTGAATAGTTTGTGAGTGTTTTTTTTTCAATGCCTATTTTAACTGTTGTCAACTTAAACCAAGTAGAAATGGTGTTTCTTCCAACTGAGCCATTTTTATACCAACTTTATGCAATAAACTTATATTAAAGTTTTCATTAAGAGTTAAGAATAATTTGTAAATTGTCATGAATTTACCTCTCTTTTCATTATTTTATTAAACAGACGGACAGGACGAATCCTTGGATTTGCAATATATGCAATGAGCCACTTGCTATCATCCAATTTCCTTGAACCACCTAGGCCGTCTTTGAGAAAACAGATATTATTCTATTCACCCTGTGTATAATTTCCCAGGTCTTTTTCTTCAAAAAAAAATTATTACACAAGCTGCGCATCCTTCCCTAAGCTAGTAACCTCTCTAAGCTAGTTCATGACATACATCAATAAAAAACATACTTTCAAGACCATCGGGAGTATCATCATCACATGAATTTGTTGGATTGGTATTAATTGTTATATAAAAATTCAATTTTGAGGTATGAATATTTTAAATTCAAGTATAAATGATCAATAAAACAAATCACTATGAAGATCCTTAATGAAGGTGAAAGAACATGTATAACTTCTAAGTGGTTCGTTTCCATATATATGTCCAGATATGCAACTGGTAAGTATGTCTTCCTTATTATTCATTTATTTGCTTATTTCTCTATGTAATGAATTGCTACAAACCCAAAAATTTCTATTCGCAAAAAAACATATATATATATATATATATATATATATATATATATATATATATATATATATATATATATATATATATATATATATATATATATATATATATATATATATATATATATATATATATATATATATATATATATATATATATATATATATATATATATATATATATATATATATATATATATATATATATATATATATATATATATATATATATATATATATATATATATATATATATATATATATATATATATATATATATATATATATATATATATATATATATATATATATATATATATATACAGGGTGAGTCAGTTTTTTGTAGACAAACATTAACAGGGGATAATATTTTGTTGCAATTATTACGTACAGTTACAAATACGCTAGTTTTAAATGGAAATTATTTAGCAAACAACAACAAAAATTGAAACAGAAATTGGTACATGCACAAGTTTAATAAAACTTAAAGGAAATTTTTAAGACTTTTGGCAACTGCACAATAATCTATTGTATTGTAAGTACATTTGTAATTTAACAGATTTCAACATATAAAAGTATTGTATTTGAGTAAGGCTTGATATAACAAATATTTATTTTGACTACATTGGAAAAAGATAAAGAATAAGAGATTTCGGCTTTTTAGAATCCTTAACAAACCATATTTAGGTAGGTTTCGTTGAAAGAATTAAATATTTAGCCGATAATTATTATTGCTATTAAATAAATTACTTAATTTAGTACCACATCAAACACTAAAAATCAAAATAACTAGGAAACGCACAGAAATTTCGAAACAGAAGAAGGGACATTATTTTTGTTAAACTGTATGTAGATAATGAAAATAGCAGTTTTTTTTAAATAGTCTTTGGCGTAGAAGTTCTGTTTACGAAAGGGGTGGAGCACCCCTTCCACCCCGCCACTGTGCAAGTTTTTGAACATTCTTACCGCTTGTTTTATGCGCCTTAATTAATAGGCATTATCCCCCAAACATGAAAAAATCTAAGCGTCTGTTTATAAGTCATAAAGAAAATTCGAGAAAAAAAAATTATAATAACGACATTACACTGTCAGAGAAACAACGGCCAATATCTCGAAAACTGTCATAGTTAGAGCAAAATTACAAGAGATCAAAATTGTTACTAAGGGGCCGTTATTTTAGAAATATGTATCAGATAATGTCAATGGCGTACGAAAAAAAAGTTCACTATAGTATTTTCGACAGGAACAATACAACATGTTGATCCTATGCAGGTTAAGATATGTGTAAAATATTTAGTGAATATATCATTCCGTTCAGAAAATATTACACATTAATGTAAAAAAAAATTCAAGTTTAACACCCTGTATCTTCCTTAGGAAGCTAGATCGGCCATATCTTTATAGGCACTTTTCTTTTTAAAAACGTGCGTTCTATCCCCTGTTAAAGTTTGTCTACAAAAAACTGACTCACCCTGTATATATATATATATATATATATATATATATATATATATATATATATATATATATATATATATATATATATATATATATATATATATATATATATATATATATATATATATATATATATATATATATATATATATATATATATATATATATATATATATATATATATATATATATATATATATATATATATATATATATATATATATATATATATATATATATAGATAATTAAAAAAATAATATTACTGTATTTACAAAATAGAAAAAGTACGCTGGCTGGAGTTGCTTAATTTTTTTTTGAAAATGTGTAAGTTATGCCTCAGAAATTACCGGTACGAAGCCCTACGTACCAACTAAAATTTATAAAAACTCAGCAGGTTACTAGCGATCATTCATTGGAACGAGGGTTTCTACAATTAAATCTTCTAAATAACTTTTTACAATAGCTCACCCTTTTGGGTTCTATTGTTCGTAACCATTTACACGAAACTTATTCTCACTGCAACTTTGTGAGTACAACTTGATATTTTCACATCGATACACACAAAAACAATTACCGATTTTAATAGACTCCATACCGAGTAGATGAATTTTATATATAAGTATATAAGAGCGTTATAAGTATATAGTATATATAACTCAACTTTTTTAACGTTCTCTTACAGCACCCTAAACAAGTAGGTAGCAAATCTGATTACATTCAATTGCAAATTTTGTTAGAATTTTTTTTCTGATGTATACTGAAACTCGACTCCTGGAATAATCGGAAAAGTATTTCAGATTTATTAATGCAGTTCCGGCGCGATGTATGTAATTAGTTTTAAGTAGGTATGTATGTATAGTAAAATAAGATGGAGGTGTTATGTGTAGTGATGGGTGGTGACTTAGCAAATGTTCCGACAATTACCACAACTATTATATAAGTGTTTTAATATAAACATTATGTACTTTATATAATAGATGAAAATATAATGATGAAATATATGCACTATTTGGGCGCCTAATTAATAATATCAATATATAAACAGTCGTATATAACTGATTATAATTTTGTACGCATAAATCAAAATGAATCAACATTCTTAGTATATTTTTTAAATATACAGTAACGTAATTGAAAATAATCTATCAGTCGAAGTAAAATATATTAATTATATTTATGACGATTTTTTGAATTAAAACTGCGAATGCGTAGATACTCGTATTATAAGTCACGTAAGAAGTCGGATAAGTTTCTTTGATCCTAAAGTGATATAAACATTGTGAAGTGTCATAGTATATCTACATATGATTACAACTTCATCGATTGAATCTTGCTCATTAATATGTATAGGAATGTTTGCAAACTTACTTTGACTTATAGGCATGTTGCACCAGAGCGCTATTTGCCTGTTGGTATCTTCGTTTCCATTTCTAGCAGGTACCTACATAACCTAGAGTTATGATTTATCTCATAGGGACATAAATTATTGAACGTTGCAGATATATAAATACTAAACCACTTAGTCACTTTATGGTTCTGTTAATGACTAATATATATAGGTACTACTCGCATATATATGCGTATAATTCAGTTTCTTATACTTTCTTGGCAATATTATGCATTTATCTTCCTATCCCTTTAAGTAGGATGTACCTACTTGACGTACTAATAACTGTAACAAAACAAAAACCTAAAATTTGAAATTTTATACATTTTTAAATTCGATTTAAAAATTTAAAAAAAGTAAAAATTGTTAATTTGTGCTAAGTAAGCAATACCAGTGTAAATGGTCTAGAAGCAGAAAAACTGCATGAATAAGTGTTTTCGTCGTTTTTACAAGTAAGAAGAAAGAAGCTTGGTAGCGTCCCAGCGCAGTGGAAGAAAATTTGTTGTCTATATCAAACAAGAAAAGGAAATTCTCTCTTATATCAAAGAAAAGGAAAGTCTTTGACAGTAAATTGATACCAAATTAAAAACTACAGCAGCAGCAAGTAATAATAAATTAAAGGGTAAATAAAGCCCAAGGCGTGATCTCAGCGACGGCAGTCGGCATTCCAAAGGTAGTGCTGTAACATCCCGCTACATGACACCACCACCAGAGCCCAGCAGCATTTGTTAGTTCGTGTACCAGTGAAACCAAAAAATATTGTGTCAGAGGACTTGGTCCCATGTAATAGATTTAAGTTACGTAGGTTTTTTATCGCAGGATAGGAATAAGGTTCTAAGATTATGCTCATTTTTATTAACCACATCTGATAATGAACAGAGTCATATGCAATGAACTTCTTTCTTGTTTTGAAAATTAGTGCTCATGAACATTATTGAAACATAAATATATTGCAACATATATATAAAACATTACTGAAAAACTTCAACAAAAGAATTCTGTATACTTTTTGCAGCGTCGCATACAAAAACGGTTCACCCATGTGAATTTTATAGAGATAGAATACAAATGTTCCTAGTGCATTAAATAGAAATTCAAAATAAGATATATTTTCTGTCGTAGCCACTGACAAAGCAAAAGGGTAAAAATGGCTATCTTGATCAGAAGTTCCTGTAATAAGAAGAGAAAATCCCTGCCAAATTAGTTTATAGGTTGAATCAGCATGAATAATTTTTGTATCGCGTGCTAGATCCAACAAGTATTTAGTTGACCACACAAAATGAAAACAAATATTCAATTCATCACAATATATATATATATATATATATATATATATATATATATATATATATATATATATATATATATATATATATATATATATATATATATATATATACAATATATATATATATATATATATATATATATATATATATATATATATATATATATATATATATATATATATATACAATATATATATATATATATATATATATATATATATATATATATATATATATATATATATATATATATATATATATATATATATATATATATATATATATATATATATATATATATATATATATATATATATATATATATATATATATATATATATATATATATATATATATATATATATATATACAATATATATATATATATATATATATATATATATATATATATATATATATATATATATATATATATACAATATATATATATATATATATATATATATATATATATATATATATATATATATATATATATATATATATATATATATATATATATATATATATATACAATATATATATATATATATATATATATATATATATATATATATATATATATATATATATATATATATATATATATATATATATATATATATATATATATATATATATATATATACAATATATATATATATATATATATATATATATATATATATATATATATATATATATATATATATACAATATATATATATATATATATATATATATATATATATATATATATATATATATATATATATAGCCATGAGATGTTGATTTCCAGTTTTAGGAGGTTGTATAATTCAAGGTAAAAAAAATTGTACTTATATCTGACTATTATTTTAACTAAGAAAAGTATATATTTTGTTGTTTTAAGGGATACCTATATATATTTTGTAAGATTTCCATTGCTCAAGATATTCTAAGCAACAAATATACAGCATATCCTGTATTTCCTCAACGAGCATTTGTCGAATATTGTTTATATAGAATACTAATTATTATTTTGCGCTGTATGATTCATGCTTAAATTATCGCAATTGCAATTCGGGACATCCTGTATATATGTAATTAGATTCAAAGATTCAAATAACACGCCTAAATCCATTTTACAGAGTCAATTGAGATGTAGGTATATTGTTAAAAAACAAAATAAATATAAACACACCAACACCATTTGTGAGTATTTTGGGGAAGTATGAAAATATCATTGCAATAATCCCATTGTATGTTAATTTTCGAAACGCGCCCATCGATACTCATCGACCGCAATGGAAAAAGACCTGTACTGTATCATCATAATAATACCATTTCGGTCACGGGCGGGTTAAAAAGGGATATATTTCGATTTAAGTATATTAAAAATAAATACGGATTCGGACCAATCTCATGATATTCTTTTAGTTTAATTGTATTGTCTTGTATATTTTGTCAATTTTAAACTACCAACCAGGTCATAGATGTATTATTTTTAACGGCCCCAATTTACCTACATACTTACCGAATATACTTATCCAGGGTAACAAGGGCATGTCTTCACATAAGACCATTAGGCATCAGACGAGAAGAGACCTATTTTGCAAAGAAGCTAGTCAAGAGAAGCTATATCAAATAGCATACATGCGCGGACGGTTTCCGAGCGCCGTTTCATCTCATTTCAATCAATATACAGCATGTGTGATACCTTTTCTGACAAATGGGAATCTTTTACATTTTGATAAAAAAAACATGTCAAAAAATGTTGCTTGTTAGAAAGATAATAATGCAATAAATGTTGCCTTCGATATGCGGGGTGATCAAAAACAATAAAAGTATTGAATATCACCAAGAGAAAAGTCAGTACTTTTTTTATTTCAGCGAAAAAATTACGAAAAATGAAGGTTTCCCAATTGCAAGAAAGTTATCAATACTTTGTATAGTATATTATGATGCTGCATACTCAATAGCAAATACGATGCAATTACGCTGAATTCTGCAAACGCTATACACCGTATTTAAAATAAGAAAAACACATAGCACTCCAATAATAGGTAGTAGTTGATATTCGCAATCGAATAATTTCATTCCACAAATTGGCGAGAACGTAAGGCGCAACTGATAGACGCGGTTCTCAGTGATGCGTGATAGGTGCATTAAAGTTATATCAGAACTTTACTGGATTATTCAGATAAGTATTAGGAATATGTTCTTCATGTTCAGTTTATGTCTATAAACTAATCTTATTTTAACGTAAGACGCAACTTATAGACGCGGTTCTCTGTGATGTGATAGGTACATTAAAGTTATATCAGAACTTTACTGGAGTATTCAGATAAGTATTAGGAGTATGTTCTTCATGTTCAGTTTATGTCTATAAATTAATCTTATTTTAGGTGGGACATACCAAAATTATATATGGGGCAACTAATCTAAAATGAAAAAAATCTCTTTTTTATAATTGATATATTTCCCTGATGTTATCACCTTTTATTTTAAATCGAATTATAATCTGGTTAGCCTGTTTCATTGGTTTTGAAAAGATTGTCACAAACAAGACAAAAAGTTACAGATAAATTTTTAAGTTAAGTTCTTGCGTTATTCGTTTTACCCTCACCTCTCACCAATGGCATTGGTAAAATGGCATTCAACGATAAAAAATAATATAAACTATAAAACTCAAGTATTAAGTATTCCATTTACTCAGAGACACAAAGGTACAAAAATACATATAAAAATAAAACTGGTTGTCAAAATATTAAAAATAGGTAAGACAAAATAATAACACGTGATCTTAATAATATAGGGGGAAATGTCAATCTATTTACAAGCATCGTATGTTTAATGCGATTTATATAAGCAGACACACACACACACACAAGAGTTTTTTTATTACATATTTGCAAAATGACAGTTTTAGTTATTGTTTAAGGTTACTAGACTGTTTGATTAGTATCATAGGGCAGAACAGTCAAGAAATCCCACGAACTTGGGTTATTATCAGTTAAAATCTAATATCTATGTCAGAGATGGAGAATATTTTCTGTGATAATTTCCGCATATATAAAACATACATATTATTAATAAATTATAATGTTTTTGTTCATGTACGCCAGTGTTTTCAATGGTGGGCCGTAGGTGCAGTCATTGTAAAGTAATTTTAATATTTTCTTTCTTATTGTTGCCGTTATTGATGTCACAAGATAATAAGGTCAAGATTAAAGACAATGCGTATACACAGGACAATCAGAATTGAGGAAGTATATGAGTATTAATACTGAAAGGATCCCATTGAGTCTTTGGGTCATCATATAACACCCTTTTCAAAATCCCGACGCAATATTAATCATCTCATATCAAAGGAAATGCTAATATCATACGATATTTAGTCATATATAGGTAGGTAGCTATTGGGACATAGTTGTTTAAATGTAGTTTCTTTAATTGGCGGATGAGACTTTTTTTTCTCCAATAAAATAATGTCATAGCACCATCATGGAATAGAAAATTTAAATTACTACCCAACTACCCAACCACTCTCAATATTTCAGAAAGTTATCATTAGCTGGAGAGCAGCACTTCTGAATTCAATACATGGTATACAACTCTCGAACACACAAAAACAGACGACGTATTCTTATGTAAAGACACATTAAAAAACGTATTTCTGAGGTCGCGAGTCCATGTGGAATTGCGAAATGGAAGAAAATTGACTGTTTTTAATTTTTTTTAGAATTATTTCATTTTCGTATAATTTAAGTTTCGCACTCTCTGTATCTTTTATTTTTTTTCGTAAAAATCAATCAGTATAAAAACATATACCTAATAGACATTGATAATTAGTTTGTCCAGATTAACTGTCAACAAATATGAAGAGATCGGGTGATAAATGTTTACTATAACCGGGTTCTTAAATAAGTAAACGGTTTTTACCTTCGCTTCCAAATGAAAACTATGAATTTCCATTTTAGTAGTTGACAGGATGGCATGGATACAAAAATATCAGGCATTTATCTGTTCAACATTTACTGAGTTCTTTACTAAATATCTTAAAGTACTCGTAAAGTTGAAGCCAGAAAATTGCAATTTCATAATGTGCGTAGGCGATAGGTATGACATTAATATAGTTTAATTAAAATTAATGAAAGGATATGAAGAGCAAAATGAAATGGCAAAGAAAATCCTTTATACACTGTGCAAAATGGAAATGGGCATATGCCCGAGTGGAAAATATGCATTTCATCGTCGGTAAACAAAAGTAATTTATTAAATTATTTTGCCACAAAATTGTGCGACGAGCATTCAATTATTCCCGATGGCCTGTATATAATAGTGGTTGCTTGTATGTTTTCCGAAAATAAAAAAAAACATCCTTTGGACCAGGGAATTCAGCACGACTCTAAGTGATTTAGAATTTGACGAACATGAAGAAGCAGACACGAGAATTTTTGCATTAATAAATTTTTACAGAAATACGTTTTTAAGATTTGTCATCTATTCTGTAGATACAGATGTATTGTTGAAATTAATTAAGTGGAATTTGTTAATAACTTGTTGGCACTTTACTGTTTGTCTGGCTGTGACTCGGTAAGCTTCCCATTTAGAAAAGGAAAACGCAAAGTATTCAAACTACTAATTTCAAAAAAAGTAAATCGGAGCAGTCTCCAGTATTTTGTCGAAATGAATGAAAACGGCGAATACTTATGTAGTTACAGATGGTTTAGTACATGCATGCAGAACATTTTTTAAATCCTTATATAGTCGACCAACATTTACTGGAAGCATGGATCATTTACCAGGACATTATTTATTTCCGACCTTTAACACGGACATAAGGTATGAAAAGAAATTGCAGTTTTGTATAATGTACCTATTAATTTGAAATAATTGAATTTTCAGGGATTTACCACCCACGGAAAACGCCTTCCGCTTTCATATTCTGAGGGCTTATCTGCAGTGCGCCGTTTATAAAACTGCGTATCTAGTACAACCTAAAATACCTACCACATATTTTTCAATTTGGATGGTGCAGGAAAAACGGTAACATAATTCCAATTACAACGACTATAAATGCGAGGCCAGATTTCGTTAACATATATTAAATGTAGCATGGCGTGTATTTGTTTAAAATTAAATGCAATATGTTCAATAAGCTGTTTTTGTGAAGGCAAGTGTACCGGGTAAGTCTCTTAAGATTGACACCCCCCTTATCTCACTTTGCCTTTGCCTATTTAACTCATTCAAAAAAGGAGTAGACACGGTTTTTGATGAATTTTTATAATCTGAGCACATATATTAAAAATCTCGTAAGATATACAGTGTGGAAAATAAAACATGATTTTTTTAAATGGAACACCCCGCATATTTTCATAATGTCCTTAACCAAAATAATGTCCTTAATTTTCTGAATCCAAAAATGTGTAATTGTTATATAATCACTCCACCTGTTCGTGAGATATTACTAAAAACTTGTCACATTACGGGTGTCAATTATAAAATAAGAACATCAAGATACCTCTGGAAACAATGCATATTTGCATTGTTTATTTGTTGACAGATGTCATCCAGTTTTTTATGAGATAGTAGTTCACTCTCTTAGATATTAGCGCTTGCTCGGAGGAAGTATGTTAGGTTATTTCGAGAAAGGCTACCTCCTTCCAAAAATAGTTTTAAAAACATTTATGCAAATTTTAGGAATACCGAATCTCTGAGAGAAAAGAAAAGGGAAAGGCGAAGAACAAAAACAGGAGAAGACACAGAACTCAACGCGTTATTATATTTTGCTGAAAATCCATCCAAATCATCCTATGCCGCAGCAATAGAATTGGATATATCACAAAGAAGTGTGATAAAAATATTACATCGCCATAATTTTAAATCATATAGTATTTTGCCCGTTCAATATTTAGACGACAACAACCTTCAAGACAGGTTAACCTTCTGCAGAGATATACTTGAGAGAATAGAGGAAGATGATGAGTTTCTAAGTCATGTATTTTGGACTGACGAAAGTAGTTTTTCTACTGCGGGAATTTTTAACAGAAAAAATGCACATTACTGGGCAGCGGAAAATCCACATATTGTAAAAAAAAATAAAAAAACAAGGATACCAAACTGTAAATGTGTGGTGTGGCATCCACAAGGATGCTATTATAGGTCCTGTATTTATAAATGGGCCCTTAAATGCACAACGTTATGTGGATATTCTTCAACATCCAGTTGAAAATTATTTAGATAATATTAATTTAGTGGACAACAGATCTGTTATTTGGCAACAGGATGGAGCACCATCACACTCTGCAAGGAACGTCACCGAATACCTAAACAGAAAATATCCTATTTGGATAGGAAGGCACGGTTTTATACATTGGCCCGCTAAAAGTCCGGACATAACACCTATGGATTTTTTTCTCTGGGGTACGATAAAACAAGATATGTACGAAACTGGGGTTTTTAATAATATGAATGAGTTAAAAGAATGCATACGTGTAAAAATTGAGGAATTAAATCAAAATGGTGATATATTTCAAACGGTGAGAAGCAATTTTATAAAGCGATGCCAAATGTGTATTCAGAATGGTGGTGGTTACGTGGAAAATATTTAATTACGTTACGTGTAAATAAATAAAATTGTGTTATTCTATTGTGTTACTGTATTAACATTGACTTTTATTTGTTTTTATTAGGCTTATGTTGTTTATTGTTATTACTCGTTACTGTTATTGTCCCCTATATATTATTTATTTATTATCTCAATAAATGGCATTGTTTCCAAAGGTATCTTGATATGTTTTTTGTTTTATAATTGACACCCGTAATGTGTGTGATAAGTTTTTAGTAATATCTCACGAACAGGTGGAGTGATTGTATAACAATTAGATATTTTTTTATTCAGAAAATTAAGGACATTATTTTGGTATAAAAATATACGGGGTGTTCCATTTAAAAAAATTATGTTTTATTTTCCACCCTGTATATCTTACGAGATTTTTAATATCCGTACTCAGATTATAAAAATTCAACAAAAACCGCGTCCACTCCTTTTTTGAATGAGTTAAATCGGCAAAGGATAAGTGAGATAAGGGGGGTGTCAATCTTAAGAGACTTACCCTGTACGTATATAGAATAATAAAATAAGTGTTTTTGTTGTGTGTTAATGCAGAATTTTATTATCTAGTTATTATTTTGTGATTGTTATTAGTACGCCACGGTCGGCCGTGTGATCCTCAGTGGCATGGTCTACGAACCTAGAATTTAAATGCTGCGCTCAGCGGCGCCCTTTCTCACCCTATATTGCCCTATAATGACCACCAAACCTTTATAAACAACATTTTTTTTCTTTTCAAAATTAAATTCAGTCCTTAAACAACATTTCGTTCGCTTATACTAGTACTCTATCTGTCTATCTTTAATAATAAGAAAGAGTCCTCAGTACCAACTTTTGTAATGCCGCTCCGACAAAAATCGTGTAATGTGAAGTAAAAATATTTTGTATACAAAATTGTTTAACATTAGTATACTTTTATGTATGGCTATCAATTTGTCATAGTTTAAGGTACATGTGTCCAAATTTCAAACCAAGAAATAGTTACAAACAGATATGGAATGAGAAAAGTAAAATAACGTGTTTTCATGAAATTTCGTAAAAAATCTCGAAAATGTCTAATTTTTTCACATTTCGCAATTCCAAATTGAATCGCGACCTCTATAATCGAATTCGGCATGTTATTACACATAAGAATATGACTTCAGTTTTTGTGTGTTCGCGAGTCCTATAGGCGACTTTTATTTTGCATATTTCGAGCGCCTTGCTCTCTAGCTACATTATTGGTTGATTATTATGATAACATGCAGTTATCAACCAAAATACATAAATTGTTAAATTCGTTGATTATGTAAATTACAGTAACCCATAAATTTAACCTATGAAATAATGAGTCTTCTCTGGTGGATATATAGTCCAAGCAATGGGGGTTTCTATTCGCTAAAGGTCGTAAAGAAAAATTAAATTTGGTTTGATGGTAGACATAGTCCTCTGATAGTACACCTGAGCTTGCGACGTCGGGGTTTGCCGCTCGAGGGGTGGGGGATGAAAACTCTGCGTCCGTCGCGACGCTTTATGGGAAATAGCGCCGTTGTGGTAAGGAAATATGTAGAGAACAAAATTCTGCATAATTTTGGTCCTTGCCTCTACGGCGCGCCAAAATTGGGGGTTGATTTGCAATTTTCAACAAAATCGAAATTTCATGGCGGATTAAGACGAAGATCGCTATTAAGCAATTCTGTAATATTTTTTTCTGAAAGAGTAATGTTTTCTGAGTCTTCAGATGTCCGAAGTGACACATTTGGTCGTGTATTATAATAAAGATATGATTTTTTGATGCATCGTAGGGGCGGCGTACATACTCCGATAGGTGCATTTTTTAATTATCATTATCTACAGTGCGAATATTTCCTTATTATTGTTGACAAAATTATTATTGTTGTGCGTACATGATACAAGAAAATGTCATAACAACTCATTTCCACACCGCCTTTACAGTTGATTTTTATAATGTGGTATCCCCAAAAGCCTCATCCACGTTCGATATCTGATGCATTTTTTCCGAGAAATGCATCAGTTTTCCGTTATTTAACGTCAAATACGTCGAAAAGTTATTACAAAAAAAAACTTCTTCAACGAGCCATATCTCCCTTTATTTTGGAGCGCGTATTCATAGAGAAAACAATCTCTTTGGATTCTAAGAAGCTTCATTTTTGGCTATTACAAATTTTTCGAAATTTTTCGAAATTTTTCGAAAGTCTTTTACAAGACGCTAGATATAAAATCGTTGACTTGCCTACCAAGGCTTTTCAAATTTTAACTTTCTGCTAAGACATATTAATAATTTCTTATTTTTCACAGGTTTATCATTCAGCCCTAACAACTGCCGAGGAGGAGGCAGCTATCATAGACAGGGACGAGTTCCTGTCTAGTCCAGAGATGGCATCTCCAGAGGGCCCTGCTCAGTCCGAGCAAGGGGGCCTAGTAGCAGCCCTTAAAGACGAAAACGCCCAACTGCGGAGACTGCTCGAGGCCCAAGCAGAGCAGCTCAAGGCCCAGGCGATTCAGCTCCAAGAGCTGACAAACGAAATCGCCAGGCTCAGTAGGACACTGAACAGAGAGGCGGCATCAGAAAAGCCATGCCAAGACGTGGACATGGAGTCCAAGGGCCAGCCCCCGAGCCAGAGCCAACCCCCAAGCCAAAGCCAGACGAAAAAGAGAACCAAGAAGAAGTACCGACCGATGATAGATACATCGGACGAAGAAGAGACCCCCGCGAAGAGGCAGGCAGCCCGCGAGGCCCCCACAGTAGCCGCGAAGACCACAGAGACCCAAGCAACGGAGCCCGAGGAAACCGTGGAACAAGATAACAGGATACCTAAGAAGGACAAAGTGCCCCCCATCATCCTCAGGAAGAAGGACCTGTGGACAGCGATGAGCGGCAAGCTGACCGTAGCCAGGGCGAACTTCACCAAAGCGAAGCTCACAGGCGAAGGCATCCGCATCCAGCCCACGACCCCAGATGATTATCGCAAGATAGCGCGGATTTTCAGGGAACAGAAAGTGGAATTCCATACTTTCGCCCTCCCCGAAGAGAAGCTGCTACGAGTAGTCATTCGAGGGCTGCCATCCGGAATGACCGGAGCCGAGATAGCAGAGGATCTGGCAAAGCAGGGCTTCCATCCATCCTCCGTTCAGAGGATGTCAAGCCGCAGGACCAGCGAGAAAATCCCGCTGTTACTAGTACAGCTACCAACCACCGAGGAGGCGATCCTGGAGGTGTCCCGATGCTGCCACCTCGTCGTCAAGGTGGAAAGACAGCGAGCACCGAGAGAGGTCGGGCAGTGTTATCGCTGCCAAAAGTTCGGGCACTCCCAGAGAAACTGCACGGCCAAACCCAAGTGTGTGAAATGCGGCGAAGATCATCGCACTTCTGACTGCAAGAAGATAAGAAAGCTGCCAGCTAAATGCACCAACTGCGGAGGAAGCCACCCCGCTAACTACAGGGGTTGCCCGAAAGCACCTAAGAAGATGACGCAACCAGGAAAACACCAACAAGCCCCAACAGGAACATCAACAAACACAGGTAAGGGCACAAAAGCTACCCCCGGTTGGGTCTGCTTCTTGGGTCTACTAACCGGTTTTTCATTTGCAGATGCGACAAAGAAGACCAGTCAGGCCCCACCTAAAGCCGACGAGAGCCCCGAGAAGCAGCAGCCCATCAATATGGAGTTGATTGCCCAGCTGAGACAGGCCCTAAACCTCCTCTTCACGGCTCTTCCAACCCTGAATGGCCAATAGAGTGAAGCCTGATGCCCTGCAGATCGCCTCTTGGAACGTCAACGGTGTTAGAGCCCGAAAAGTAGAGCTAGAAGAACTTCTAGCGCGGACCAAAATAGAGGTGATCGCCTTGCAGGATACCAGGCTAGAGCCTGATCTCAGGTTCAAAGTACGAGGCTACCAGATACACCGCAGAGACCGGAACAGAAACGGGGGAGGCGTAGCCTTGCTGGTGAAATCCAGCCTGGAAGCCATAAATACCATAAATACCATGAGCAACGGACCTATTAACATCACGGCAGCCTACCTTCCCCCGCGAAGTCAACTGCTCAGCGAGAATATGGAAGCCCTACTACCACCTGGGGCACAAGGAATCGTCATCGGAGACCTGAACGCGAAGACAACGGACTGGAATAGCGCAAACACCAACCAGAGAGGACGCCAGCTACGAAGATACCTGGAGCAGCGCAATATCCTGGCGCTGGGACCTCCGGAACCCACCCACTTCCCCTCTCACGGAGGGCGACCGGACGTGCTGGACATTGCACTCATGCGCAATGTGCCTATGCAGTTCCACCTCGAGAACCTCAGAGAGGGATCCTCAGATCACGACCCCATCCTACTTCACCTGGGCATAGCACGGGCAGATAACGACGAATGGTTCACCAAGAAAAGGACGGACTGGCCGCAGTTCCAAGCCCATCTGCAAAGGTCCATTGCAGTACCCCGAATCGAGGACGAACCTGCAGTCGAACCAGCCATAGCCCACCTCGAGGAAAGTATAAGCACAGCGCTAAGCGCCAGCACAACGGAAAACAGCGTGAGACGGGAAGCAGACCCTACAGGAGAAATTTCTGAAGAGACCGAGCAGCTAATCAGGGACCGCAGAAGAACGAAGAAACGCGCTCTCAGGACGCAGGACCTAGCGGATAAGCACTTGGTCAACCAACTCAACCGGAGAGTCAAAGCAGCCCTCCAAGAGCACCGAGACGAAAGATGGCAGCTCCATCTAGAGTCCCTAGACCCCCAGGACAACAGCCTATGGAAAGTGCAGCGAGCCCTGAGGTCCACCCGAAAACCGATGCCTCCAATCCACGGCGAGAGAGGACTTGTTTACACCCGACGAGAAAAAGCGGAAGCTTTCGCCGACAATCTCGAACTGCAGTGTAGGGAGTTCGACCCGCCAGACGAGAACGAGGACCACGTAAACGAGGTGAACCGAAGGACTAGGAGGCTAAGACGACAGCCAGACGAGGACCAGATCCGACCAGCATCTCCAGAAGAGATCATCGGTATCCTGGCCCACGTCAACGTACGGAAGGCACCTGGTCGAGACGGGATAGGAAACCGGATTCTGAGGAAGCTCCCTCTTAAAGGAGTGGCCACACTTGTGGCTATCACAAATGCTATTTTGAGGCTCCGGTATTTCCTCTCCAGATGGAAAAAGGCAGACGTGATTTTCATCCCCAAGCCCGGGAAGGACCACCTCTTCCCCCAAAATTACAGGCCGATCAGCCTCCTGCCAGCGATGAGCAAAATTGTCGAAAAGGTCATCTTGGACAGGATTAAGGAGAAAACAGAAAAGCTAGAAGCCATCCCAGACGAGCAATTCGCGTTCAGAAGAGGACATTCCACGGAGCTGCAAGTACTGCGGCTAGCGGAGTACGTCACCGAGGGATTCAACCGAAGAGAAGTCACAGGGACAATCTTCCTGGACATCGCCAAAGCCTTCGACAGAGTATGGCACGACGGATTGATTATCAAGATGATGGACGCCGGTTTTCTGGTATCCCTCCTCAAGCTGATCCAATCCTACCTACGAGGCCGGACCATCCGAGCCAAAGTAGAAGGAGAGCTGTCAACTGACAGACGACTAGAAGCCGGAGTGCCCCAGGGGACCGTTCTCTCCCCACATCTGTTCAACCTATACACCGCGGACATGCCGAGGACGAACAACACCACCATGGCTCTCTACGCAGACGACACCGCCATCCTCGCCAGATCCTCGCAAGCGAGGCAGGCCACCCACTACCTGCAGGAAGCCGCGTCGCTTCTCGAGGACTGGTGCAACCGATGGAAGGTGGAAATCAACGCGGAGAAGAGCCAAGCAGTGCTGTTCCGGAGGGTTCGCAAGCAGAGGCCAACAGGACACGTCACCATGAACGACGTCAACATCCAGTGGGAGAACAACGTCAAGTACCTTGGCGTGACCCTGGATCGAGCCCTGACATGGAAGGACCATATAGATGCCACTACGAAAAAGGCAAAGTTCACCCGAGCCCTGCTGTACCCAATGTTAGCCGGTGACAAGAGACTGAGCCTGAAGAACAAGACAACCCTCATCAAGACCGTCTTACGCCCCCAGCTGACCTACGCATCCACCGCATGGGGATACGCAGCGAAGACGCACCTCAAGAGGATCCAAGCAGTGGAAAACAGCGCTTCGGACTGCAGTAGGTGCCCCTTGGTATGTGACCAACGAGGTCATCCGAAGGGACCTGAAATACAAGACGGCCACCGAGATGATCGAGGACCACGCCAAGAAGCTCTACGTCATCGCAGAGGACCACGGGAATCCGCTAATCCGGCTGGCCACGGACTACGATCCAGAGGAAGCAGGACCTCACAAACGGCCAAAGACCCAAATCCTGGACAACGGGTGAGTATATAATCACAATCTTATGTTTCAGCACGACTGATGCGAGAAGAAGCAGACGACACCGAAGAAAAGAACAGGACCAAAGAAAACGGATCGAGAAGACACTAAAACAGCCCAATCCAGTGACTGGCGAGGCCGACTGCCTTGCCAAACCACACATTCTTACCTTACCTGACTGAGCCAGCGAGCTGATCGCTGATCAGCTCTCTAGCTCCGTCATCCTGAGCTACAATGCTCATCCTCCATATCAACCCGAATGTCGCGCAGCCGGGCTCTAGTAAGCCCGACGAGAGGCAGGAAGGACTCCTCAAACACCCGACATGACACCCCCGGGGGTAATACACACCGGCGAAGAAAGTCAAGAGCGCCAGAAGCAAGGCTCTGCCGGTGGGGCCCATCAGCCAGGACCGGGGGAGGCTGCGTAACTTCGCGTGACACTGATCACATTTGTGGGGAGGGTCACGTGAAACGCGCGGCTTACCCCTTACGAGGCGGTCTCGGCCTACATAGATATTAGGGGTAAAGAGCGATGGTACGGCTCGGCCCCCTCTTATCGAGGTCACATCTATAGCCAAGGATATTGGCGCGATATATTGAAAAATATTTTATACATTTTTTTTACATAAAATTTGTCCCTACTTATTTTTACCTTATTTTTCCGTGGTAATTTTGAGTGAAACAATTTCTACCTCTGAGAAGGGGTAGCATCCACCCTCAGGGTAATAATTGTCACTTTGCTCATTGAGCCATCCCCTAAATACTCACTAAATTTTACGTCAATCGGTCGAAGTACAAACAATTTTGAGAGGAAAACGTTCAATGACTGCACTACCTGCCACGCTGCGTCTCAGAATGCCTTTGAGTTTGATCTGTCAAGAAACATTTAGAAACCTTCTTTTTTTATTTCTTTTGTATATTTCAAGTCATTTTCTTTTAAACATCAACAAAAAATTATTTATTTTGAAAAAAAAAAACGTTTTTGGCCCCATTTTTTTCAAAATGCAGGTATTTACGTTGAGATTTTTTGGTGGTAAAAATTCAGAATCAGCGATCCAAAAAACATAGAGTTGACATATAAAACTAAATCTTCCTATTTTTTCTGTGCGCCCTTTATTTAGTCTCTATTGCCTGGAGTAACGACCAAATGTATCAAATCGGACATCTGCAGACTCTCAGAAAAAAAATTACAGAATTGTTTGGTAGCGATGTTCGATTCCGATTTTGTTGAAAATTGCAAATCAACCCTAAACTTTGGCGTTGGTCGCAGACCGTTGGTCGCAGACGAAAAATGTAAGAACCAAATTGTGCACAATTTTGTTCTCTACTTTTTTTTCGATAGCACAACGGCGCTATTTTCCGAAAAGCGTCACGACGTAGAGTTTTCATCCCCTCACCCCTCGAGCGGCAACCTCCCAAGGTCGCAAACTTAGGTCTCCTATCAGGGAACCTATGTCTACCATCTCACCAAATTTCATTTCTTTCCGACATTTTGCAAATAGAACCTCTTTTTTTTGTACCCATTGCTTGAACTTATTCATGCTTCATATGTTAGATAATTAGATACACATTACACATTTTTGTGTAATATTCTCAAAAATTGTATAACTGTTCATTTAAGGTCAAATGTGGATTATAGTAGGACATTTTATTTATTACCAGGTACCAGATATGTACCACAAACAGATTTTGTTGTTGTTTTAGTATTTTTTGCATATTTTTTTCAAAATTAGCGATAACAGCATATATTTTCTTTTTTTACTCACCTTCTTATCTGTCATAAGGGACATCTACATTTTTGTAACACATAAATCAATAATTTCGAATATATAAAATCATTTAAAATATATTGGCCAGTATGACTACTCCGGCATGCTAAAAGTTACATTATTGTGTAAATAAAGTATATTTGTGTTTGTGGGTGTTTTTTTCTATTCTGTTCATAGTTTAGATATAGAAATTTCCATTATTAATTGCAAATTTCACATTTTTATAAGCATTTAAAGAGCAGGTGTTCAGATTAGATTTGCCTTTAAAAATACATTTCTCAGTAGATGAGAACTAGCAAAATAAGGAATAGAATCTCGATTCCCGAGGCGCTTTACTATATTTCTTACTAAGTAGATAGTACATCCAAGAAGAAGTGAACTAAATAAGAATCTTTAAATTTACATAGTTACCTGTTTTGAATATTATTATAGTGACTTTTGCTAAATAAAGGTTGCGCTGTTTTATGAATCTTATCTTGAAATGTTCATACATGTTGCTTTTCACATGGTATATTTTTAGTTAAACCAGAAATATTTTTATAAAAATTGTAGGTATGTATTCGTTGCATAAATTAAATTTCAACATGCAGTATTTTTTATTGCAATTTTTTAAGAATAATATGTTAAACCACAAAGACAAGTTTAAAATAAATTGCACGATACGACAGTAATTTTGAAGAGATATATAGATGGCAGAGCAATAATTCTTTTAAAAAAACGAGCAATAATTTACTACGGTCTCGCTAACTGCTTGCAGTTAAGAAAATCATTTAAATCGAATATCATGAGGTCAAAATGACCCGACCCTCCATTGTCCTCTGGATAAAGGATTCAATTTCGTGTACCGTAAGTTTTAAAACACTGTGACACATTTTTCATGTCTACTCATATCAAGACTAATAACAACATGCTCGTATCTTACCCAATAACTCTAAATGTACAATTAGCCATACCTTCATGTATTCATATATTCATAATGTCATGGATATCCTGAAGTGTCCTGAGAACTACTGAGAAGCATATGCGGTGACTTTATGTTAACAAAGGCATGTAACAATCCATTAATAATAATAGGTCACTAACATAGAACTCAACTCCTCCACGGCAAAATAAATAATACAATTATTATAATGAAATAAATAAAGCTCGATCCGAAATCCAGTATGAATAATTCCCACACATTTCTGTATTTATTTATTAGCTGTCGCAGTTAATTCAATCAAAGTTATTCGTAGATTAGGATCTAGTAGGCGCCACTTGCGTTCGATCTCGCTTAGACTAGATTTATTATATTACTGCCTACCGCAACACCTTTGTCAAATGTAATTGGTTAAAATAGAATTCATACAAATATAATAATATAATATGGAAAGGACAATAACAAAGTTTGACAACACATTTAAAATATTCATCAGATAGTTCTCAGACAGACTATATTCCTAAAATGATATCACATCGTTGATTGAAAGATTTCTTCTTCAATCAACGGTCACATATTAACGGTTTATATTGATTACTTTTATTATTCTATTTATGAACATACTACAGAATCATAGGCCTTGAAAATAGGGGTTAAAAACATTAGATTGCTCCGAAATGCTGTACCGAATATATCGTCAGGAGATGATTAAAACTATTAAAACATTCCCATCTAGTTTAACCTTGTTTAAATTTTTATTTATTCATAGAAAAACTTAAAATTTGTGCGTTAGATTACCGTCAGTAACTTTAGATTACCTAAAAGTGTTAATAAGCAACTTGTAGATGGATGCTCTCAAGAGTATGGAATTAACAAGATAAAGTGTTGCGATGAATTGGGATAACAGTCATTCTAATAGCACCATTTATTGCCTGATATTATAAAGCCCACGAATAAATTATTAACGGTTCAGTGAACCAGAACAATAAAATAGGAATTGATACGTGTATACATATACTACTTAATTCCATGGGCAATAATGCATTTACAAAATATCATGTGAACCAAGAAAACATCCCGTACGCAGTACATAGTTATGATGTTTTTCATCTTTTACGAACATGATTTGGCTTAGAGCTTAGAGGAACAAGCTCTTCAGTATATGGTGTTCAGTGTACGATTTATACAGTATTCAAGAATATTTCATTATCAACATAAAATATTAATTTTTCTAATTTTGACATGTAAAGTGAGAATTTTCAAAACCCTTTGACGTTAGGAAACGTCTTATTTTTCAGAACCACTTACGAAAAGTAAAATATTACGCAACTGGTTATATAAAGTTTATTATATAGTAGGTTATTTAGACCTGACAAGCTATGTAAGTGACGAGCTGTCATACCGATACAACCTACTGCATTGTTTTTAAACGTATAAAATTAATAGTTTTCCTTTCATAAAATATAAAATTGGCGAAAATTGGAAAAAATCTTGTATGAAACACGTTGAGAAACACTATTTTGTGTAACTGGCATCCTTTTGAGGAACTCGCTATCCCTCGTTCCGCAGAAATCTGCTCGTTACAGAAAATAATACTTTTCTCAACTGGTTACATAAATAGCAATTATTTGTGAAATATTCCAAACAAATTGACGTGTTGAAAAAATCAAATACACGACAACACTTAAATCATTGATTATTACTACAATCCTATCACTATTATCCTATCAACTATCCTTCAACCAGTATCCACTGTAATTCCACCACAAAGCA
Organism: Tetropium fuscum; assembly: GCA_964058915.1. Taxonomy (NCBI): domain Eukaryota; kingdom Metazoa; phylum Arthropoda; class Insecta; order Coleoptera; family Cerambycidae; genus Tetropium; species Tetropium fuscum. Next base: position 203,753 of record CAXKVY010018526.1, on the reverse strand, counting down.
CAATCACTAGCTATCACTAGTATCTATAATCATAATCAATTAGTCTCTACAATCACTATTCAATTCCGCACACAATTTTTTAAATCAGAGCAGAGAATGGCGAGTTTTTTAAGAGGTTTCCGAAGTAGGCCTAAACAAATTATCCTCATCGTAAATAACCGAAAATTAGTATCCGTCGATAGTGTTAACATCATCATAAGCATTGTCATATTCTGTAGTGTTAGCTTTCAAGCAGGCCTGCCCTTGACAATAGGAGCACATTGTTGAACACAGTAGGCCAGTTTTCACGCAACCGCATCTATATCCTCATCCCAAGTTGCAGCTGCATGAAATAAGTGTTAGAATGGATGCTAGAGCTGGTGCTTTCATTGTTGTGACTGGCGCTAAGATGCTGCCAACTTTTTTTGAGGTCCACTTTGTGAGATCCAATAACTTATTTATCCACGCTTATATTTGATGAAACACACATGCCGTGCTGATGTGCAGCAGAGGTCGGTGGCAGTTCTGACAATAGCACAGTATTGTATGACACCCAAGAGTTTATGAAATAAGATTAACCGGTATTTTTTTATATTTTGCTAGGCAAGTCGGGCTTTGTACAAGGCGAAAATAAATTGCTCTCCTGTGTTTGCAATTCCTTCATGGCTCGCTTGAGGGTTGTTGAAGACTTGCACAACGATGTTTTGAGCATTATTTCATTTGTTTAATGTATTGATCGTTTGGGTTTTCCCCTAGCAAATATTTTTTTTTCGTGATCTTTAAAAGTGACGGTGTTGGTCGTGAGAAGTGTAATTTCTTCTGCTTGTGCTGCACAGTTCTTCTTTAGAAAAACCACGTTTTCATTCGAATGAGAACAGGCGATGAGAAGGACCAAGCAAATCGACAGCTTACACGATACCGGCTGTTCCGCACTGATCAACTTTATAGTATATTCTGTGAGTCGGACGAATATGGAAGTATTTTAGAATGCGACCAAAGCACCTTCCCCCCCTCCCTCGCTTTCGAGGATGCTGAGCACGATGGCGGTGGTTAAAATTTTTTTTGAGTGAAGCAAACCCCCGAAAACGGCTAGAAACCGCCCTCAAACGGGCGAATTGAGCATTTCTCGTGATCAAAGAAGAAATCCGCGCCAATCCCCCGTTTTGCATGACGTCGGAAACGATGGCGATGCTGTCTATCATCCCTGACTTGACCCCATCCCCTCAACGGCCAAGAACCACGCTCGACGGGGGTGAAAAGTGATTTTCTCCTGATGAAGGGAGAAATCCGCGTCATCCCCCGTTTTCAATGATGCTGAACAAGAAAAAAATATGAGCAACTCAGCTCGACACCCGCGTACCAATCTAAACTACCCCTTTGATGCAAGATTTTATTAAATAAGGTAAGGGATCGAAGTTAAAAAATCAGTTATGTAGAGATCATTGATTACATACCAGATGTAATTGCAGGACTCTTGCGTCGATTGTTTTGATGGGAAAAAACGGGCACATGCTAAAATATAATAATACTAAATTAATAATCTATGATTGCTATTAATTATAAAAAAAAATATAATATGTAGAGCTTTTGTCCGTTACCGTTTCTAATATTTTTTTCTTGTTCAGCATCCTCGAAAACGGTACATGACGCGGATTTTCTCGTTCATGAAGAGAAAACCGTTTTTCACCCCCGTCGAGGGTGGTTCTTGGCCGTTGAGGTGGTGGGGTCAAGTCGGGGATCAGTGACAGCATCCTCATCGTTTCCGCCATCATTGGAAATGGAGGATGCCGCGGGTTTCTCCCTTCATCAGGAGAAAATCACTTTTCACCCCCGTCAGGGGTGGTTCTTGGCCGTTCAGGGGATGTGGTCAAGTCGGGGATAAGAGACAGCATCGCCATCATTTGCGGCCTCATCGAAAATGGGGGATGACGCGGGTTCTCCCTTCCTCAGGAGAAAATCACTTTTCTTGCCGGTTATTTCCGCAATTAATGGAAAAACTTCAGACGAAGAAATTGGAATAGTTACTGTTTTGCTGCGCATGCTGAGGGATGGGGAAACCACTTAAAAGAACTACCTATAGAGTGGTGTGGAAATGAGTAAAATTTGAAAATAAAAAATCCGCATTAGTAATCGATAGCCCGATGTCCGCTCCACAGATTCAGTTCTCGTGACTTTTGTCGCTCGATCAATACTTTCCGCGTAAATAGCCTAAATTTCGCAGAAAACAGAGCGCTCTGACCTACCCCCAACTTGAAGCAGCATTTGCGCGAACGGTATTCATCTTTCGGAAAAAAATGTTAGAACATTTTTTGTGTAAAATTTAATATTTAAACGGTAAAACTGAATATTTTTCCCTGAAAGCATTTTCGCTGAACATTAATGGCAAATTGTATACGGGGGTAGTTTTTGCAATGTTAGACGATGACGCAACCACAGTAGGGGTGGAAACCTTTCGTCAATTAAAACTATTTACCTTAAACAACATTTCTGCCATATTTCAAAACTTTGCTAATTTTTGCGTTCATCAAACCTAATTAGCCTGTACTATAAGGATTAGTAATTTATTAACCTGTACGTATAATTACTTTACACTGACTACTTTACACTAAATTCCTTATTCCCCGCGTTAATAATATATTCTGCTGTCGATACCCGTTGAAATGTTGTCTGAATATTAAACAGATGAAGGGTAGACTTTGTTTTGGCATAAGTTATAAATAATGTAGAAATCACCTGCTGCAAGAATTCCTATCAAACATGTGACCTTGAAACAGGTGTATTTAAGATATTCCTGCAGGTGCCCGCTTTTTATTCTTTTTGCGCTTTCAAGTACAATTTAGGATTGCCAAGCCAGGAAGACATATTTCTTCTATATAGCGAGCTACTTGTTTGTTATGGTCAATCAATCTAAATTAGGGTTTGACCATATATCTCAACCATATGTATCTAGAGCTGACAGAAAATTAATTATTAAATGTGGAACAGAAATCGAATAAAATATAAATACTCCATTATACAACTACGCTAGGAAGCAATTTGCATAAGTTGCAAATGAATGGAGGTCAGGGGGCCGACAGGGCATCGTGTGTGACTTCCTAAATTTAGTCCATTTTAAGGATAAAATGGCGTGAAAGGAGTGTTAAGCATCAGTATCAACATTAAGCTAATATTTCTTGGTAAGATACGAGAACATAGCCGCATGAGACCATAACACACCGTAACGGTACTCACTGCTGAACCGAAAGCAAGGTTCGGAGGTCATTCGATCGTTTGCCAAACTCAGGTGAAGTCACTGGCCATGACTTTGTAGTACAGGTATTCTATTCTTCTTACGTTAGTCCAAACAATTTTGGCAGGTTTCCTAAAATACATATTTTATGTTGTACCTTCATGTGATTTAGGATGTGAAATGTAAATGTTTGAGTTAAAACGTTTTGATGACGGTATTTCCAAAAAATATGTCTTTTCACTTCGTCACTTTGGTCAAATTTATTCTAAAATATTTATGTAGCAAGCCTTGTTCTCATCTCTCCAATCATTATTGAGGCAGAATAATCAAAAAACGTTACCTGTATAGTTTATAATAATACATAATAACAACAATACCTATGATATGAGAATAATAATATGTTGTGGGATATTAATTTGATATTTTGTTAATAGTGAATTAGTCTCTGGAAGAATTTTAGATTTTGTAGTGCCTATCAATACATCAAATATAACGGAAGAAATATTAATGAACTATTTCTTCTACTTATTATACCTAGGATTACTAGCACTGTCCGTATAATTGCGTATCTTACATTGTTATGTGTTATCTGGTATGTATTCATTACATCTTTAAAGCTGGCGGTTATGTCACTAAATTATTCTTAATCTACAAAAATACGCTGTTCGAGTGTTCTCAAAACAAAAAGAAGTCCATTATATATGTGAAATATTGATATATTCGACTAACGTCGTTGGAAGCTGCTGTACGAAAAAGAAAGGGAGGGCACACGATTTCGTACATCGTAACTCTAGCGAGAATAATATCGATCAACTGATCGATTTCTTTTGACTAGCGCCGTACGCCGTACCCGTAGCAGCCTTGCACTGTTTCAAAACTGACAGAATTTGGTTATCTTTCAGTTGAGTTCACTTTTTCTTCACTTTCAGTGAAGTGAACTTATGGGCACCCGTACTAAGCTGCCATTTTTCCGACAGAAAACCTCCCATTGCTAAAACCACGCTCAGTCTCCTGTCTCTATTCTTCATTATTTTAACATTCAAATTGTAGGTTATGTATTATTTTTACGTTTATCATTGGGGAACGAGTAGAGTTTGGATACATCAGAATGAGTTATTTCAACACAAATTTGACTAGTGCAATACGGATTTGATTCGTATAGTTTATATCTATGCCGTACCCGCCACCGTTAAAGATGTGAAGAGGATTGCTCTCGATATATATATACAGGATTTTTCACCAAAGGTTGCCCATTAGTCCCCTGTCAAATGTACCAAGGAGGCGGTGGGATTCTTGATGATCCTTGACCCTTGAAGTGTGGGAGTGGTCTCAATCTCTCTGTTTGACCTTGAAGAAACATAATTTCGAAGTTGGCTCTCTCAAAAATACTGCGTTTGAGTACGGTGTGCGGATAAGAAAATGACGGCCATCGCAAACACTTTTTGCAATTGATCTAAGTCAGATTAGGAAAATGCCAATAAATTAATAGTAAAATTACATTTTTAAAAACAAGCTTTTATTTAAGTGCTCTAAGAAGAAGAAAATAAATTTAAAATTAAATTAAAAAGCAATTTATTATATTATATATTTTAAATTATATAAAAGCTTCTCGCGAGATTTACCTATTTTATAAAAAAGCATATAATCTTTTCTTAGAATTACTAATGCCCATAGCAAGTTGCATATTATTGTATTCTTATTTATCTACACAGGTAAATCCCGCTACAAGCTTTGACATTATATAAATTGTGTAACGTAATAAATTGATGGGCTTAATTTAATTTTAAGTTAATTTTCTTCTTTTTAGAGCATTTAAATAAAAGCTTGTTTCTAAAAATATTTGTTTAAAATTATTTTGTTTTTTATTTTTTAGTAATCGCTGGACATATTTCTAAGTGTGTTTAATGCGTCATTATTGCATGGTGGTTTTCCTGTTAATTTAGTATAGTCCAGTTCTTTCATAAGGACACCTTATGAAACCAGTAATTTAACTCTACTTAGCTCTACTTATTTCAGCTTAAAGCTTACTTGTTACTGGTTGCAAACCTATGATATTGACGCCCATCTCGCCACATTATACAAGTCATAGTATGAAGCCAAACGAGGCGTACTTTTAAAGTTCAATTATAAGATTTGACCCCAACAATTCGACTGATAACCCGAACAAAATCGTAATCAGGGACTCCCGGGATACCAATTTCAGACGGATTGGAACAACTAAGTTTTTGATCGCCATCTTAGATCTGCCATCTTGAAAAAATTATGTCGCCTGTAGTTGACCCTTATCTCTCCCTACAACATTTGTTCGAGCATCACCAAACTATCATTAACCTTTGCCGAGCTAAAGCCCTTTAAAATTGGTATAAAATTGGTAGGGTAAATTTGATAATGTAAGTATATTTCGAGTTTTATCTGTTTCAGTATATTCAGTATTTTTTTATAATTTTCCACATTTGAAAGGTGTTTTAGGCGCCTTCATTTCAAATAATAGGTCGCGTGACTAGTACTAAAATATCTTAAATATCGATATCTTACAAGTATAGAATCGTATTTTATAGAATATTGTAAAATAGGTAATATTGTAAAATAGGTGTATTGTATAGTAGACTATCATTTACCCAATCGTATATATAAAACATAAAATCAAATCACGTGTTCCGTTAAATGTTGTGTGCTTCGATCAACCACCTTATGAATCCTGATACATGAACTGGGAGATTCACCGTCTCTCTACCATTTAAATTACATCCTTCTCATTTGGGAGATTTATACTCGGTAGCCGAAAAAAGATTATTGACATTAGCAAATAAATTAGCAGAGTTTCCCGACCAGCGACGCACCATTGTGGTATAAACCAGAGAGTATCCGTTGGTATAAACCGTCGGCTCCATGCCGTATAGTTTTTGGTGCAAGTATGAAATAATACTCAAATAGATTATCGTTAAAAAATGATGTCCTTCATACAGGTACGAAATTGCAATACAATGCAAATTAACGTAGTCGATTCTCATAGAGCATACTAAAGAATAATATGGAGATTTAATATTATTTATTTCCGTTTCTGTTTACGAACTGAACCCAATTACGTTTGGTGTTCGCTCTAGCCCCTATTTAAGTTTAAGAACCGTCAATTTTTTAGCCGATTCAAACTACATACGCATCCGCAGTCCGTCGATTATATTGAACGAGATATGAATATGGATTATGCTATTTCAAGTGTTCCTTACGTCGAAAGTGCATATGAATTGCATATTCAATTAGTAGAGTTATTCCAATCAGGCGGATTCCCTTTGTTAAAATGGGTTTCAAATTCCAAACAGTTAGGTATTAGATAAAATTCCAAATAAATTAAAATCCACAAAAACGATAGAATTTTATAAAACAAATTTAAAAATACTTGGGATGCAGTGGAACCCTATGGTCCCCAGTACACCGTCCTGTTTTGAAAATTATTACAACATTGGTAAATATGGTGCTAGCGACCTCATTTTAACCAGTCTAAAGCACTGTAAAATTTAGTACGGAATTGAGTACGGGATGGGCGCCTTACCGCACGCGCAGCACCTAAACCTGTTGTGTTCTTGCGCGGTTACGATTTTTTTTTACAAAACTTATTTTTTTAAATTTTAATTGAAAGATCATCCGTCAAATCTAAGGAAAATTACAACTACATCCAACTGTTGCAGGTGTCGACCATCGCGCCTTTGAGAACAACCAAATTAAGGTGAGTGCCCCTTTGCTATTTTTAAATCCATGGTCCACTTTTTGCAAGAAGCAGCATTACATTTATTTGGCAATAACAGAAATTGTAGTTTAAATACTAGAAGTTGACACCAACTTCGTTATTTTGAATGGAATACCCTACGTATTTTAATTTTTTAGTACTCGTTAATTAATTTCAAGGTTATTTTTTTTAATATAACTATATTGTCATCTGTTTCTGAGATATTCAGTCTTTTTTTATAATTTTCCACATGTGAAAGGTGTAATTTAAATACCAGAAGTTAACAACAACTTCGTTATTTTAAATGGAACACTCTACATCCAACGACCTGTAAAAATTTTTTATTCGTTTTTACACAATATGGCGCGGATGATTATGTTTACATTGAGAATGAATCGAAATCAACTGGGCCTTGACGCCGTATTGAATTCCTTTGCCCTCGACGTCATATTGAATTCCGATTTGGTCACGTGGTTTGGATAGTCTAACTGAATTTTAAGGTTATTTTTTTTAAATATAATTATATATTCATCTGTTTTCATCTGCATTCATCTGTTTTTTGAGATATTCAGTATTTTTTATAATTTTCCACATTTTAAAGGTGTAATTTAAATTCGTTTATTTATAAAACTTATGCAAAAAATGACGGGTTGACAACTAATCAGTTTATGACAGCTTCTTGAAGGTAGTATAATGAGTTTTCCAATGACACAAACATTTTTGAAAACAATATTGAGGATCTAAACTGTGTACTTATTATACATTTATTTAACTAACAATTATTGTTATAATTATATCTTGATGCTCGATTGCTCGTTCAATGTGAAGAAATATCTCTAACTTTATAGATTTGTGCTTTCTATAGAACGAATGTTAAATTTGTAATTTAAAAATTATAGTTAGGATTGCTTAATTAATTTTCTATATCTCCGATAATCATTTGAATGCAGCCCATATTCTACATTATGTATATCGCACCACCGATCAGTCCTGACAACCACCATCGGCCTTTGTATTTCAACCTTTCCTGAGTTTATGTTACGTCTGTGCCACCGCTTGACCCTTGAAACAGTACAATGGACTCGAAAACCTACATCCTTATGCATATGTAATTATATTGAAGCAAGAAAGAGATTTCAATCAAGTAAAAAAAAAAGAGCCGTAGGAAAACTAGAACTACATTATTCAGGAACCGTTTCCAATTCTATAATTTCAACTTCCTTAGTAATATTTCAATTGACTAACCATGTTTAGGTATTTATAACGTATTATGTCGTTTGGTAAATAATATCATCTTTGAGCAATAGTCACAGCTTTCAGTAAATGATTATGTAACATGCAAACATGGTTAGCAGTTTGTTAGTATTTATGTCATATTTTATATTTTAGAGAAGGTAATATCTCTATTGTATTGCATCCATCTTGTACACTTATTAGAGTGAGACTATGAAATAAAATTAAGGACAACAATAATTCAGAAGTATTTTTTAATTTTTTAATGGGCAAACATAATATACTGATTATTTATAATTATTTAAAATTAAAGGGGGCTAATTTTATTTTAATTTAATTGGTTTTATGTAACATAGAACATTGTATTAACATTATATATTGCATTGTACATAACATTTAATATTACCTATATTGGTAGAATGACCGAAAAATACAACCAAAGGACACAATTTCTTTGTTTTGGAAATTTTTGTTTTGCCTCCTTAGTTTATAGCACATTGAACATTTAATTAAAAACATTAAATCCTATACATTTTAAGAATATTAACGGAACTAAGAAAATACCAAGTCACTCTGCACCAGCTAGAATATTAACTCCATTAGAATGCGATAATAGGCTTACTCTTCCATTTGATTTTATAATTAATTATATATGTTGTTTCATTTCTGACATTAAATTAACTGCCTAACAGATCTTGCGAAACACGCTATTTAAATACGCCCAACCTTGATAATTAATGCATATGCATAAAAAATAATTCGATACGGATCGCTTATTTTTTAATTACTAGTCTTTTGTTTAGAGGGTTTTAGGTTAGGACATGTAGGTTAAGTAGGTCAGTTCATATTTGGAGTGTCATTTTAAGAATAATGTATAATGTTCACCAAAATATAATATTCCATGACAATTAACTAGGTAGGTACGTGTCTATGTACCTAATAAAATAATTATTATTATATATATTTATATATCTCATTTACTTACGTATATAATATATACCCCGTATAAACACATGATACAGGTTTCCATGATCTATATAGATTTGACAATATTCTATAAAGATCTGTCGACAAGGACTTCTACTGTAAGGACCGATATACGGACCTCACATTGTTAAGTCAAGCAAACGTCGCTTAGAAGTAAGTTCTACCACCATAAGTTCAGATTTTACAAAAAAAATAGGCCTCAGTTAGTAAGGAAATCGTCTTCAATAGTATATCTTAGTTTGGCAGTCCTCCGACTGCGGGCGCTGTCTCGTGAGTATATTTTCTTACGTTGTATTCGCGCTGTAGCGTTGACTGAATCCCGACACACATAGTGAGGACCCCGCAGGTGGCAACTGCGCATGGACCTACATTTGTACTAGATACCTACATGCTAGAGCTAGGATTCAATATATATTATGTAGCTACTTATTTACATAATCGCTGAGGATTCTTGTCCGTGTACTGCGATAAGACAAATAAGGGTTAATGAGTCTGATCTGAACATACCACATTGCACAGAAATAGGTTATTGAGTTATAACAGTTCTTGAGTAACCTCTGTCAAGCTTGTGTAAAAAAATAGCATATTATGACCATGAATGTCAGATTTATCTAGGAAAAATTTTCACATTATTACAAAAAATGCCCAGTCTTGTTAAGGAATTCACATTATAAATATGTATTACAGATAACGCCATAAATGTATTTGGTTAAAAGAACTGTACTTTAAACACTTATTTTACTCCTTGTAGATCACTGAAAACTGGAGTTAATACATTTTTATTTGGGTATGTTCGATTTTGATACATGGTTAGTAAAGTGGATCGCAGAAACAGGTTCTAATTTCAATACGCAATAGCACGTCAATATTCTGCATTCACCTTCTCATTAATATTTTTTTCTCTGAAACGAATAATATGACCTCTAGCATGTCATCGCATATATTTTTTATTTACAGAGCAGTTAGCTGATGTTTATAGGTGCACACTTCAATAAGCGGGAAAACGGCCGACTAACCCCTTACATCTCGCTCCCGCTACATTCTATTCACTATAAACACTTGCCGATGTCGGCGAAGCTTGTCGGGTATGAGAGAGAAGTCGGGGATGAGAGACAGGAGAAAATCACTTTTCACCCCCGTCGAGGGTGGTTCTTGGCCGTTCAGAGGGTGGGGTCAAGTCGGGGATGAGAGACAGTATCGCCACCGTTTCCGGCATCATCGAAATGGGTGATGACGCTGGTGTCTCCCTTCATCAGAAGAAAATCACTTTTCACCCCCGTCGGGGGTGGTTCATTGGCCGTTCGGGGGTTGGAGTCAAGTCGGGGATGATAGACAGCATCCCCATCGTTTCTGGCGTCATCGAGATGGGTGATGATACGGGTTTCTTCATTGATAACGAGAAATGCTCAATTTCAAACGTTTTTGGGTGGTTTTTGACCGTTTTCGGGGGGTTGCCCCACCCAAAAAGAATTTTAACCCCCGCCATCGTGATTAGCATCCTCGAAAACGGGGGGGGGGAGGTGGTTTGGTAGCATTCTAAAATACTTCCATATTCGTCCGACACACAGAATGTACTAGTGCGTGTGCACTGCACCTACTTACTATGCGTTATTTGTAACTCGGGGACTTGATTAATTATTCTGAAATTTGGGCCTTTTTCTGTTTTGGAGGGATAGCATATTTTCGGGACCGGGGCATTGTCATGTCATGCGATGGATACCAATGCCATGGATACCAATAACGTCATAATTCTATAAATATTGCTTTTTATCCGAAAATTCGTTTTGTAGCAAAGAATAGAGTGTCATGTAAACCCATTCTGATAAAAAAAATTGCGAGTCCCAAACTATGCCCCCAGTATATATATATATATATATATATATATATATATATATATATATATATATATATATATATATATATATATATATATATATATATATATATATATATATATATATATATATATATATATATATATATATATATATATATATATATATATATATACACTGAGCTCGTAAAGTTTGGAATAAATTCAATTAATCGTTATTGAAGGATTTTCACAGGAAATCCTCGGACACGTCAACCTTATTTTATAAAATGTCACTTTTTTCAGCCATCGATTTTTTTTTTTGTTTTGTTCGTTTTTGAGCTATGACGTCATCGACAATTTTTTTAAATGACAACCCATATTTTTTTTCACGGATTTCGATAGAGCACATTTTTCTGAGTGCGAATATGTCAAAAACATAGTACCTTTAACATTAAAGTGTTCGAGATATTCGGTTGCAAAGTTTTAAGAATGAATTATACAAGCGATGACCAAATGCTAATCATTTATCAAGAAAGCGCAGGAAAAACAACAGTTTTGACAGTTGTCACAATTTTGAAGTTTTTCCTCGCAAGTTTGTGTTTTAATCAGTTGAATAATATCATTAAGTAAGTTGATTAATCATTATTCCATCATAATTCATTTTATTTAAAAATGGTCCGTCGTTTGAGTGAAAGGGAAAGAATCGAAATTTTGATGATGATCGGTTACGGGGACAGAGCTCGCACACAAGTAGAAGTTTGCCGTTTATTTAACAACAAATATCCAAACAGAGAACCAATTACACAGTCCACCGTTAGCAAAATAGAACAAAAGTTTTTAGAAGTGGGTCATACGAGAGATCGCCCTAGAACGGGTCGTCCACCAGTGCAACAAGATGTTAAATTGAATGTTCTACTAGAGCTTCAAGAAAATCCCCATTTACCCACCCGCCAAGTGGCGGCAAACAACGGAATAGTTCAAAGCTCCGTCTTGAAATATTTGAAATTGAACAAATGGCATCCGTATAAAGTGGTTTTGGTCCAAGAGTTAAACGAAGATGATCCTGACCGTAGGTTACAGTTTTGCCAAACCATGTTGCAACGCCTGATTGATGACGACGGATTTTTACGCAATATTGTTTTTTCTGATGAGGCTACCTTTTATCTCGACGGCACAGTTAACCGGCAAAACTGTAGATATTGGTCTCCTGAAAATCCACACTGGAAAATGGAAACTCGTAGTCAGTTTCCACAAAAAGTTAACGTTTGGGCTGGTATTGTAGGTAATCGTATTTTGGGCAAAAACAGGCCCTTTGAAGGCGTATTAACAGGTGAAATATATTTAGAATTTTTAAGAGACGACTTAGTCCCTGCACTTGCGGTACTTTACCCAAATGACGTAGATCCAAATCTGCCCCATCACACGATATGGTACCAACAAGACGGTGCACCACCCCATTTTGCAGTGATCGTTCGCGATTATTTAAACCATGTATTTCCTAACCATTGGATTGGTCGCAGGGGAACTATCGAATGGCCCCCTAGATCTCCAGATCTCACTCCCTAGACTACTTTGTATGGGGCTATTTAAAGAGCAAAGTCTATTTCAATAGACCAAATACCATCGAAGAATTAAAGGACAGAATTCGCAATGAAATTCGAACCATTCAACCCGATACTGTTGGTAAGATTCTGCAGGAGTTTCAGTGGCGGATGGGATATTGCCAGGAAGTGAATGGAGGTCACTTTGAAAATTTACTCTGATTTTATTTTTTACTTCAATTATTTATCATTTATTTGTTAAAATATTTTTTATTTGTTTAAATTGTTGTTAAAAAATTAAACAGATTACTCCCAAATCTTTCAAAATGTTCGATAAGCTACCAAAATAAATAATATTACTCCTTAATCTTTTAAAATGTAATAAGCTATAAGCTATTAGAATCAATAAGCTATTAAAAATCTTGACCCGCCCGATAGCTTATGCATGGTGCCATGGTACATTTTATAAACTTTGCAACCGAATATCTCGAAAACTTTAATGTTAAAGGTACTATGTTTTTGACATATTCGCACTCAGAAAAATGTGCTCTATCGAAATCCGTGAAAAAAAATATGGGTTGTCATTTAAAAAAATTGTCGATGACGTCATAACTCAAAAACGAACAAAACAAAAAAAAAATCGTTGGCTGAAAAAAGTGACATTTTATAAAATAAGGTTGACGTGTCCGAGGATTTCCTGTGAAAATCCTTCAATAACGATTAATTGAATTTATTCCTAACTTTACGATCTCAGTGTATATATATATATATATATATATATATATATATATATATATATATATATATATATATATATATATATATATATATATATATATATATATATATATATATATATATATATATATATATATATATACATATATATATATATATATATATATATATATATATATATATATATATATATATATATATATATATATATATATATATGTATATATATATATGTATGTATATATATATATATATATATATATATATATATATATATATATATATATATATATATATATATATATATATATATATATATGTATGTATATATATATATATATATATATATATATATATATATATATATATATATATATATATATATATATATATATATATATATATATATATGTATATATACTTAATAATAATAATTTATACTTGGAGTATTAATATTTTAAATTCAAGTATAAATGATCAATAGAACAAATCGTACACTGCTCTGAAGATCCTCAATAAAGGTGAAAGAAGTTGTACAACTTCTAAGTGGTTCGTTTCCATATGTATGTCCAGATATGGCACTGGTAAGTGTGTCTTCCTTCTTATTCGGCTATTTGCTTGTTTCTCTGTGCAATGAAATGCTACAAACCCAAGATTACTTTTCACAAATGATATTTTTCTGATACGTCTAGATTTAATAAAGCAGCCCCACCAGGATCAGCCCGTTACATGCAGCAATAAAGTGAGATATATCGAATTTTTGCAATACATTATATATACAGTGAAAATTATAAAAATAATGTATGCCATATAAATCCGCGAAAAAATACATCTACTAAAAATAAAATTATTTTGTATATTTTTTGGTGGATTGACGAATAGTAAATGATATATTTTCCCCAAAAATATCATGGCGACAGCGAATCGATAAATATCGGCCTTATTCATATAGTCTGGTTATCCGGGACGTTCCGTCATATAGATACAGTGTTTCGAAAATAAACAAATATATGGCCAAAAAAGTTTGAAAATAAGTCAATCAAAATAAAGTTACCTATTGATATTGATAATAATGATTAGAATATAAGAGGTGAAATATATTTATAAGAGCAAATTTATTAAAAGCTCACAAAATTAGTAATAATTGCGTGTAACAGGTTAAGGAATGTGTTCTTTTATGCATTCAAAGAATAGGCTCTTCATTTCTAGAGGTGCAGGCGCCTTCGTGCAAAACCGTTCTTGATAGGGGGCATTGTAGGATTGGAAAAAAAAATTTTGGTGCCACGTCCTAATTTCCAAGGACTGGAACCAACTGCATTGGAACAAATAAGTCATTAGCGGCTCGTTCTATTTTGAAGAGAGGAGGCATAAGGTGGCCTTACGCCGTAGATGAAAAGTTTTGTGAATATCAACATTGTGTTTTGCAAGTAGTCCAATTTTTTTATTAAACTACATCGATACTAAAATTCGTGTGATGCCTTTCAATTCTGAATTGTAAAAAGTCGTGATAATATTTCGCTACAATATATTTTTGGCATAATCTATAGGTGCAGAGGCAGCATCTGCCGCCATATTGATGCGGCGCGGCCACGCCACGTGGTTTTGACCACGTTTCAATTGGCTTTGCGCCTAACGTTTGCGTTAGCGCCAATTGAGTGTGATGATACCCAATTCAGCTCCAAAGTTAAAATAGTGCCTCCGCGTCTCCATGACAATGTTAAGCTGCGCCCAGTCTGGTTCTTGGGCAACGCTGACAGTTATAATCAGTTTTCCTACAATTTTATGGTTCTAAGAAACAATATTTAGTTTAAACTCGCAGAGTGATGTAATTTTCTTAGCAAATTATAATAATATGAAAAATAAAGCTTTTAAAAATAATCTAAATTAAAAATAACAACGTAACAAATATTAAAGAAAAATAAAGTAACAACTACATATATACACTGTGATGCAGGTATTTCGCGGTGCTGCGCCGCGCCGCCCGCTTATTCGTATAACAGTCTCTCTTAGCATAAATGTCATGTCCATTAGGCTATGCCGAACGTTGCTTCACATGTAACCTGTACGATAGCAATCAATCTGATATCATGACTGTTACATATAATTAGCATGCAAAATATGAAGTAGTTAAATTCAATTGAATTTAAAAAAAAACTTCGACATCAAGAAACATTTTAAACACTCTCCGATATCATTTAGGCACTTTGTGTTAGATTGACAAATTTTATTAAAGGTGTTTGGTTTGTTGCGGTCACTTTTCATTAGTTGGCATTTTATGAAAAGCGACTACACACGCCCTCTAACATTTATAGTTAGATCTCAGGGCATGCACAGTACGAATTTAGTAACGGCACTTTTCTTTTGTGGTATTTTTCATAGAACATTATTGATTGGTGTAAGGACATATAGTTAGCCGTTATGACCCTATACTTTGTTCTCTAATCTTTTGTTCCTACTGTTTTCTACGGTGAGCGCGCTTAGGTTAAGTTTTAGGGCGCGTGACCTGAGTTTCAAGGCCATTATCTTGTCGTGTAGTACGAAGCCATTTTATTTTTTTTCCCTTTGGCTCTTGCTACGGTTAGTGACACCACTAATGGTTGAAGTTTAAAAAAGTTTTTTCTTATAAGATTAATAATAAATACGGTTATTTCCATCATAGTGGGATTTAACAAGAAAATCACTGTGGTATGTTGACTGTGTTGTTGTGGTTTGTTAACCCGCACACGTTCAACTGTATGTTGGTTTCAATGACTTGAGCTAGACCCTGTATTACGTTGATTAAGGGACACCTTTGGGCAACCTTTCGAAGCCGCTTCCATCGACTCAGTAAGTGATACAAGTTAATATAATCACATAACCTTACTTTTTTAACCTGTAAAACGCAAATTTGCTAGATGTAACGTCACTCCACCTTGTAACCTGGTAACATCTGTAACTTCACCTCGAACTGTAGCTGGACTTGCTCCACCGATCTATCAACTATATACGTATATTTGCTGGAGGGACTGACTTGTGGAATACTTGCTGCCACTTTACAGATAAGATTAGTTTAAGGGTACTTTAGCGAGGCATATGCTCTTTTTAATGATTCTTGAGACTACTAGTAGGTACATATACATAACGATTATGAGCCCTTGTCTACCGTTTACTCTCATTCTACTTAACATTACCTAAATTAATTTTCGTAGTGTCCGAATAGGTACCTGAAGGTTGCCATTACTTAAAAAGTATGGTATGTTTATTTCAAAATCTAAATTGAATATGTATTTACCTGTATACTTTCGCTATTTCGATAATATTTTTATGTTGGTATAGTCCTATTTCTTGTTAATATTAGTTGTGGGAAGGTCATTGTGCACTTTGACTCAAAGTGCATAATGGGTGCACTTTGCGTCAAAATGTGTGCACTTTTGAACAAAGTTAAAGAAGATTCCTCATATGTTTTTTTTAAACACAATTTTGTAAGTCTAATATAAAGCGAGTTACAGCGGCGGAGAAATAAACATTTGCCCAAAAAATCCTAAAACCCCATTTTTGTTGACAAATTTGGTAAAAACAATTTACAATTATTTTGAATGTTTTTCCTAGAGGATATTTAATTATTTATGGCTTATTATGATTTGTGGAACAGATTATTACATTATATTATTATAATTATTATTAATTATTATTATTATTTAATTAATTATTATTATTATTATTATATATTACAAGTTACTTGCGTTATTATAATCAAATGACGTCATAATGACAAATGATGTCATTATGACATGCAATCTGGACTATAAAATGGACAAATCCTTGAATCCTTACAGATTTGTTTGGAAAATTATGCTGTAAAGTTGAATGTTGCTGTAAAGTAGGTGTGGTGCATATTATAGGTTAGGCTACAAAAGTCACATTACATACAGATAACTTGTTTAGTTTGTCCCAAGCTGAAACTAAATAAATGGAAGGGGATACTGTGTTTATCATAGTACAAATGTATATTACACGGTCTGGTATCTTTCTTTGATACAGCCGGGAATATTTTACATAACTTCGCGAAGAAACTCGCAAATACCAAACATGAAATTTAATACTAGGAAGGGAATTTACTTATATTACCGTATCATGTTGTATATTAATCGTAAGGAACTATTTAAACTGTAACTAAGGCACGGAGCGAATAATCGGTTTATATTGAATTATATTCCAAGATATGAGCTCCATTTTAATGTGCTTAAATATTCTATGCGTATACTCAGAACTCGGAATCGCTTAAAATATTCAGTCTAAGTACTCGTACCTCAACCAGTGGCACCTCGTGGGGTGAAGCAAAGATTCCCTCTTATATTCACAATTAATATTTTTGGACTCGAGGACTTGGTTTTGGATAAGATTTTTAATATAAATGCATTAATAATGTAATTTATGAAATTTTTAATTAAGATACAAAATTTTATTAAATAGAAGCAAGTGTAATTGATAATAGTAATAGATAGGACTATTCATATAACTGCAACCACAGAAGAGACCACAGTTTAAATTAAAGTGATGCGATAATAGACTGGTGCAGTACAATGCAAGAAATCATATGGTTCTCATGGTAACAGTCGCCCACGTGCCCCATCATCTATGACGTAATACATCCATTTAACAAGTGAATCGTACTGGATTTCGGGGTTCTCCACAAT
The DNA here is from genome assembly GCA_964058915.1 of Tetropium fuscum. Taxonomy (NCBI): domain Eukaryota; kingdom Metazoa; phylum Arthropoda; class Insecta; order Coleoptera; family Cerambycidae; genus Tetropium; species Tetropium fuscum. The sequence goes on along the minus strand of CAXKVY010018526.1, from coordinate 185,830 downwards.
CTCAACAATCGTCTGCTCTATTGTGGCAGAGTTACGTTTTTCGTTGTGGAAAATAAAAGTAAAACAGAATTTAAAAAATATAATTAAAAATTCGGCAATTTGCTTTCTATTACACATTCATAATGAACAAATCAATCCAATTTCTAGGGTACCATGTATTATCGGACAATTGAACCCCAATAATATATTGGAAGTTATACTTTCTAAGACTAGATTTATTATACAAAAAAAACAATCAAGATCAACAAACTTTTTGAAGCTTCTAGAAACAAATTTAAATCTTTTCGTATATAATGTATATCCTTTTTACTGAAATGTGTAATTAGGCAGTCCCCTGTTTAGATTCATGTTTTACATATGGTAATTTAAGAGATCGATTGGAATAATATTTGAATGCACCGTACAAAGCATTTGATATTCACGACGGTGTTGAAAGGCTTAATGGTCCCATTACATGGGTCTTGTGGGCAGCTGCATTCAAAAAGAACCGAATTTTATAGAGGCGTGCATGAGGTGTTTTTACAGGTAATATTAATCGTATATTTTACCATGTAATTTTAATTCATATCGAGTTACAATGGATAAAATATTTATCAAGTGAATTGTGTAAATCGGGAAGTGGTTTACATTTTCTGTTAACCAGTAAGTTGGTGAGTATAATCATATTGCATGCATATTGATTTACCGTGTAATTATTCATATTTTTTTAGTTTTTGTTACTTAAAAAATATGACAGTTTTCAGAAATAACATCCGCAATGAGTATGATTTATTCTCTGCGCATATTTTAAGACTGGCTAAACGGTTGGAAACAAAATATAAGTACCTATAACTAGTGCTCTTACTACTACTACTTACTACGACTACTACTACTACTACTGCTACTGCTACTGCTACTGCTACTGCTACTGCCACTGCTACTGCTACTGCTACTGCTACTGCTACTGCTACTGCTACTGCTACTGCTACTGCTACTGCTACTGCTACTGCTACTGCTACTGCTCCTGCTCCTGCTCCTGCTCCTGCTCCTGCTGCTGCTGCTGCTGCTGCTGCTGCTGCTGCTCCTGCTACTACTACTACTCCTACTACTCCTACTACTCCTACTACTACTACTACTACTACTACTACTACTACTACTACTACTACTACTACTACTGCTACTGCTACTGCTACTGCTACTACTACTACTACTGCTACTGCTGCTGCTGCTGCTGCTGCTGCTGCTGCTGCTGTATATATATTTTATGCTGTATGCTGTATATATATTTTATGCTGTATGCTGTATATATATTTTACATATATATATATAAAATATATATATATATATATATATATATATATATATATATATATATATATATATATATATATATATATATATATATATATATATATATATATATATATATATATATATATATATATATATATATATATATATATATATATATATTACATAAATAATTGAATCACATTGCCACTGCTGCATTGCTTTTATATACAACCACCGACATTAATATTATGGTAATCAAAGTCTAATCAAAATCAACATGTAGTATAAACTTGAAACCGTTTAATTAAGGTACGAATATGTTTAATAAGTACAATAGTAAAACGGGCTTCCGGTTTCTTGAAGTCGTTCTATTATGACCTGATCAAGCGGAAGTGACTCGAATGTCACCTGGTTAAGCACATATAATGACTCTGACCTCTCCATTATTTCACGGCATTTTTATTCAGTTTATTCTGCATCTATACATTACACTATAATATAAAATTAAAATATTCAGTCTTGGCTTGGAATAAAAGGTCGATCTCTGCTTAGTGCCAGACGCGTAGCTGGAATATTTTCCCACGTTTTTTGTTAGCTTACTTCTGATTTTAGATTATGATATGCAACTTAATTTTTATTTAATGGTGAGCTATTGGTGCCTCTAACAACTGTGCGAAATTGGTCATTTTCAATTGATAACATTTTACGTTTATTTATTTTGATTTGTAATAATTATGCCACCCGAAAAAGTGCAGGTAAACATAGGCATTAAATATTCGACATTTACCACGAATAGATTAAGTCAAAGAGTTAATTTTAATATAAATCTTTACCTAAAACTGCAAATATCTCATCCAAACCAAAACAGATTTATAGAATAATATGAGAATGACGTTTCGAAAGGCATTCTCTTTTCATTTCCAAGTTTTTTCTTAATGTTCTTGAATAGTCAGATGTCAGTTTATTATGTGGTACAATATTTCAGACAATAATACTCTATGATCAGTAAGCGACGGTTATTCAAAGTACATCAATAGGTAAATAAAAAGAGGAAAATTAAAAAATCAGCTATAATTCTGTTAATGAATATAAATACCTATGTAAAAAAGTTTTGACTTTTAATTTACCATTTTGATAGGAAATTTTATTCTCTACAAAAAATCGTATTATATGTATATATATATATATTCATTAAAAATGCATAGTTTTTGAGTTACAGTTAAAAGACTTAAAAGTCGACAAAACTATATGTTCTCAAAAATCCAAGCCTAAATTTAATACCACCTTGTGGATTTATTATTTTTAAGGTTCAATTGAACATATGAAACAATAATATACCATAATCAAAGCTTAAACGAATTAGTTCATTTCCCCGTTGTTTTTACATAGTCAATAGACTACAAATAGAATACCTGAAATAAAAAAGTCTATTATAAAGTTGTTGGCTTGTGAGTCCTGTTTTCTCATATTTATATATTTGTCAATCCAATTTAACTAGTCCATATATTAAATCTAAGTATATTATATAGTAAAATAAGCCGTCATATATGAGTCATATTTATTATGCTTAGGTACCTATATGCACGTTTATTTTTGTATGGAATATTTTAATTTTATTTAGAATAAAATATGTGTTTTGTGGATGAAGTTCTTGATTAAATTTGGTATATTATATGGCTTTTGCTCCTTCCTCGGATTCTTGGGTTTCATACTTTGATATGGAAAATGCGAATATCTCCATTCTTATAACTTCAATTTAAAGAACTGTAAAATTAATAATTTTGATCGTCATATTTGATGACATTGTGTACCAAAAATTTCACAAAATATTATATTTTATCAGTATTTCAGATTTGACTGACCATCATAAATTTCGAATGATAAAACAACAAGTTGAAAGGAAATATCTAGCAATACAATTTTTTATCCCACCCTATAAGTATACACACAGCAAAAGTGCTACTAAAATTTAAAAACCTTTAAGCTTTTGCTTAATAGGGTACATTTTGATTAGAATATAACTGCGTATTAACTTTTTCAACTTTGGGTATTTGCTGAGCTATCTGCATTGAATGAAATACGAGAACAAAATCTGATCGCTACCGCCATATCCTTAAATGGCGCCAAATGGCTGCTGGTGTGTTGCTCATAAAAGATAATTATGAAGTATTTGATAATTCACCGAAAAATATGTTTTTACATGTTTTACTGAAATTTTTATGTCACGAATTTTATTTTGGTGTTCGAAGCACATTTTGTTTTTATGTTTTTAGAACAAGGTCTTTGCCTTTTTTGAAAGGTTTTTTCCACAAAATAGTATGCCAATCAATCAATCCTCTTTTAATTTCATAATGACCTTTTTTGCAGCAAGATACACGCTAGGACAAGATATTTGAGAAAACCAAATATTTACGTCTATTCGTCAAAATGGCAGCACCGGCAGTAGTGATTTGATATTGAATTTTCTCATCATTTTCTAGAATCCCGAAGTAACTCAGACAACTCTTTTACGATCTGACCACTGGAAACAGAAAAATATTATCCGTTAGCCGTTATATGGTGTTGGTAAGTTTAATTCATACCTAAGTACACTTATTTCATAATAATTCTCAATAAATATAAACTAAATTACAATTACCTATCTCACTTATTATTTGCATAATAAAAAGGTACTTAAGAACTAATTATTTTCTTTATTCCTATCAACTTATATCCGCATTTAAAGCATTGCACAAAGCTCTTTTTGTTATATACCTTTTTGCTGCCCACTTCCTCTTAGATAGAGCAATATAGTAAAATTCACATACGCACACCTCTTCGTCGATCGATTTTTTACTAAAATGGAACCATTTTCTACCTAGACGGGCGCTCTACCCCGATTGTAACCTAATATCCTTTTCCGGAACCTCAGACTGTCTTTATGTATTTAGTATTTAAATACGACCAGATTTTATAACACTGGTAGGTAGGTATAGCGTGAGCAAGAAATAATTTCCTTCTTTATTTGCACTTAATTGACAAAATTAAATAAATAATGAAATCACTTTAATAGTATTTATAAGTATACATATTTATAATGAGGAATTATTACATATATATACGTATATATAATGAGGAATACAACGATATCATAATTACCTAATTCATTACTGATTTTTTTTATTTAAACATGCCTAACATAAAATCGTAGGCGTAACATTTTAGATTTTACCTACCTTAATACTAACATGTTATTATTATTGCGAAAGCTATCAAAACCTTCCCTAGCCAGAGGCTAGACAAAATTGAATTATATAAATTGCCTAGCATTAAAGTTAAGGTTGTTCTGTAGGAGTAATACTATAGTGAACAAAAAGAGCATGCCCTCCTTTGACAATTTAGAAATATTATTTCACAAAGCGCAAAAATTTGGTTCGTTGTCGATGAAACAAGATTACTATTTCCAAATGAAATGAAAATAAATAAAAAATAAAAATATCATCGTATTGCAAATATTCAATGCATTTAAATATTTAAGGATCTTTAACTGGTGCCAGCAGATAAAGTCTAAGCTAGCTTTCTTTCTTGTTGTGAAGGGGTTACGATTTACAATGTTCATAAATACAGATATATGATATAACATATTCTTTCGCAAACTCCATCATCATTTTTGTTCTTATTACTTTTTGAAAGTAATAGATATATAGACCGAGTTAACTGGATCCAGTATATCGTTATTTAAAGTAAAAATATTCACTGACAACTGACATTTAATTGCATATTTGCCATTATATTTGACGTTTAAAACATTTTCGATGGTTAGGACTTTCAGCAATTACTATAGAATTTGCATTTACTGTTTTTTATTTAGGAAATGTTTAGTTTCGTCGCCTTAAAGTTTTTATAACCAAATCATAAATGTTGATAGCTGATAGCTTGTGCAGTTCGGTATCTGATATTTTGAATAAAAGATTGCGGCGTAATATGAATGTCGGCGATTACCAGGACAGCACTCGAAGCGTTGATGGAAGGAGTAAGAAGGACTTACTCCTTCCATCAACTCTCGAAGTCGTACCACCAAGCAAACGTAGGTACACGAAGTTGAATAGCAGAGAAGTTCTCAACTATTTCTTGGCCAGAAATTTCTCTTTATCTGAGCCATATTGAAAATGTATAGAAATGCATGATAAACCGTGAGGCACCTCAAACTAGAACCTTAATTAATGTGACCAGTAACTGTAGCGTGGCAAGTTGTCGCTGAAACATAACAATGCGATTTAATTGCCGATATTCCCCCACCAAATTATTAACTGTATTTAGCAAGTAAATTTTCTTAAGTAAGAACACTTATTTTTGCGATAAAATGTTATTATTTTATTATTATAAACTTACTTTGTTTGTTTATCGAAATTTGATATCAAGTTTCTACCTAGGTACACCATTACTTTAGTTTTGGAAAAAATGTCTAAAAATGATGTCCCCATCAATATCGCGCTTGCATTTTAGTTATTTAATATCAAGGGTCATAAAACTCTTATTTCCTTAAATATCTCGCTTTGATTGAGACGATTAACGTTTTGCGTTATTACAAAATAAAGAACAGTAATTCCGTACAATGGTATAAGTCTTCTCCGTACAACCAATGATTCATTAAACAAATCACAACTAAATTATGCTGCAAGGCGCGCAATGCATTATGTCTTGACAAAAATGTATGTGGTACAAAACAATATATATGTTACTATACACACTATTACTGGCTGTAACACAACCTCTGACTCTTTAACAAAGGAAAATTTTAAGTTTTCTAAAGACAGGAAGTTGCATCAATTTACGGATGTTTTTAAACATCCGTAAATTGATTTTAAATCAAATACAGAATTGGCTTGGTAATGATTTAAATCTTGAACAATGGGGATGAACGTCCACATAGGGATGGACGGATGCACGAGATGTACTTTTAAATACTATTTTTTTACAACAGCATTAAAGGACGTAACACAAATTCTAGGGCGCAGAAAAGTTGGACTCTCCTGTTCTTTTATGGCCCTTTTGTCACGGTCAATCATGTCTCAACACAAATGTCATTAGCGCTACCGAAGAAAATATTCAGGATGGAGAATATAATGAGTTTGATCCCATTGACTTGACAAAAAATATGACAGAAGGAAAAGAAAATGCTGAGAAGAAAGTAACCACGAGATAGGAGAGAAGAAAGAGGTATTTGTGGGTACAGACGTACGAGAACCTGGAGGGGGAACAAGGGACGAGAACTTGGTGGAGGTGACATATGATGAAGACGTGCAATGGGGGCAGATACTGACCATTATATTGAGCTGTAGACGTAATTTAAATAGCAAAATTATAGATTAGGCTTGCGGGGAAACCATTAAAAAAATGGCTTGCAGCCTACCTCTGAGGTAGGCTGATATGATATGATGGTGATATGATGCATACCGCTACCCTGTGTTTTCTTGGCGTACAGTGTGAAAATGGTTGGTTTTACGTAAAATATGTACTCGTATTATATATGTATAATATTTTTCGAAGATTTTTATCATTGTTGCCTATATTAACCAATAAAAGTCTTATAGGTAACGTACATAAAGCAAAATATTTGCGATAAACCGATTTTTGTGTCATTTGACCTTGAATAACTTGGAACGCAAGCAAGATAGCGCTGGGGACTTTTAAGACAGTATTAGTAATATAAAAGTAGAGGTGTATGTAAAATTTAATAGATAAATCCATAATGTGACTGGACTACATGGTTGATTGAAAGATTACCTAGATTAACCTAGATATTCGTATAATAAAGCAGTACCTACTCTTAGTAGTATTTCATATTTTGGCATTTTGGGTTAACATTTTTTTTATTTGTATTAGGTATATACATTGTAACACGGTTGGTCCCTGATTTAACAATATCAAATCAATTTCCGAGTAGGTATAGTCGTTTATATACCGACCCATGATGTACAATATTTTCACCTAAAGATTGTTTTTTCTTCAGTCGGCGATTCTACTAATATTTTTCCATGTATATTATCATACTTTTATTTATTTACTTGGAATAATTGAATAAATGTAATAATTTCAAGCAACATTTTCATTGTTAAAATACATTCTGAACCGATCAGGTACACACTAAATAAACATCCTATAGTAATACCAATACTAAACGAATTTAATGGTGAAATCATGTAAATCATAATTAATTTTCTTAGTAAGTCCCTATTAGTATCAAGCAAATAAATACAAAAATACAAATCTTTACTTATAGAGGTATCAGTAGTTTGGCTCACATGGTATCAGGTTATTATTAACTGTCGTTTGGGGGTGAACAAGTGACAAAAACGACTGCAGCCGTTTCCGTTTGCGGTGGAGGGTGGTGGAACTTAATTAAAACAAACACAGGTTTAATTAGTTTTTTGTGCAACACTTTCCATGCGATTTATATATATATATATATATATATATATATATATATATATATATATATATATATATATATATATATATATATATATATATATATATATGTATATATATATATATATATATATATATATATATATATATATATATATATATATATATATATATATATATATATATATATATATATATATATATATATATATGTATATATATATATATATATATATATATATATATATATATATATATATATATATATATATATATACATATATATATATATATATATATATATATATATATATATATATATATATATATATATATATATATATATATATATATATATATATATATATATATATATATATATATATATATATATATATATATATATATCTATATAGCCAAAATAAACAGTTAAAACATAATAAACACATTAAATTATGAATTGAAATGAAATTGGTGAACAATCTATATTCTATAATCTATAATCCAATCCACGGCGCATCTGATTGGTCAATATCTAATTGTGTTAATATCATATAATAAGTTATTTATCGACGCAAAAATCTAAATTTAACATCATAGTAATAGAGCCCCAACAAAATTTGTATAATATCACATCCACATAAACTATGTTTATATAAACAGATTAATGCAGAAGCATCGTATTGAAAACGGGGTACGAGAGTCAAGTCGGGTTTTGAATGTTGAAATTAGATTACGAAAGGTAAATGTGATGAGTAAATACTGTTTAAAATACAAAATTAAACCATTTAGATCATAAATTATAGAAATTAAATGTAAAACAAATCAATTAAAATACTAGCTTTGGTATGATTGGCCAGATCAGTGAAAATAGTGTAACAAGAAGCTCGTATCTAAGGAAGTTCAATTGTTCAAATTCGAGTAACTTCCGGAGAAACAAATAATAATGCAAAAATAATGGTAATAGCGTCCAAAGTAAGGATACCTCGCTAAATGTGTGTGTAGAAAATTGTAAGTTTTAATTGTGAAAAATAAGTTTAAGTAAACAAATCTGTGCTACGATGCAAGAATCCTAAAGGGAAATATTCTAGAGAAAATTTAAACAACGTATTAAGTGTTTTTTTTGGGTCTAACATACGACATTTCAACTGTGGCGTCTCCAGGCAGAGTCTACAAGGTGTAGAAGAGTACAGCAAACATAGCAGATAATGCAGTAAATATTTCTACATATAAATAAACAGTGAGTAGAGAAACACAAGATTTCCAATTTAATAAGAATGCAACCCAGTAAATAAACAAGCTACGCTTCGAGTATAGCCTATTTCCAGAGTGCGGTGTACTACCGATAGATGGCAGCAGACGTGCTGAAGAAGTTAGCAGCATAGTGAAAGTGCAACATCACTCCAAGAGAGGGCAGCAGTAGCAGACTCCAGCCCAAAAGTAAATAAACAAGTGAAGTGAGATTAATAAATATTGTGTTGTGCTTCGTAAATAAAAAGATTATAAAGACGTCTTAAGGTAATAACCATATTCAAACAATTTTAATTTTGAGGATACATTGTTCCAGAGGCTCATGCCCATGTAATTAGTTTAAGTTACGTAGGTTTTGGCGTAGCATATTAATAAGTTTTTAATGTTTGAGTTTCTATCTTGCATTATAATTTGCATATGTGTAGACAAACATACTTCCGCTTTGCAATATAATTTGCAAAATTCATAACTTTCTTCTTTGTGCTTTGCATTTATTTTGTAGAATGGATATTGACTGTTATCCTTTTACAAATTACTTTATTTTAGTGTTATTCATGTAACTAAAATATTAAAATTAATAGAAGTTGACGCTATCATACGTAAAATTATACTAATAAACATAAGCGCCCGAAACGAATCACGGAACGACGGCTTTCTAGACAAGAATGCGCACGCACCGTAGGGCGTGACGTATTCATACCAGCTTGCCAGGATCGGTGTATTCGAGTTCCAGCCGAGCATCCTTTTAAAATTCCCGCCGCCTGAATCTTGAAGCCAACATAAACAACAATATTACATTACCAACATAAACCCTAATTCAACCTCTTCGCATGGGAATGCTATGGTGTTAACTCATCTACTGGCGTCAGACATTGACACCAAAAAAATAATCATAAAAATATGTAGATAAGAGGCAAACAAATTGAAGAAATATTATAATCATCGGTTCATGAAGTGCTCTGTTAGTGTCTCCTAATCTCTTTGAAAACCAGAATAGCTATTTATGTAACCAGTTGGGGAAAGTACTCACATCCAGAAATCTGCTCGTTACACAAAATAGTGTTTCCCAGCGTGTTTCATACAAGTGTTTTTCTAATTTTCATCAATTTTATATTTTATGAGAAGAAAAGTCTGAATTTTATACGTTTTTAAAAACAATCCAGTAACTTGTAACGGTGTGACAGCTCGTCACTTTCATAGCTTGTCAGGTCTAAATAACCTACTATGAAATACATTTTACAAATCTAGTTGCGTAATATTTTACTGTTCGTAACTGGTTGTGAAAAGTAAGACGTTTCCTAATTAATAAAGGGTTTTGAAAAGTGTCACTTTACATGTAAAAATTAGAAAAAGTACTTTTTGTCCGGTCGCTTGTATGTATAGCGTACAAAGTCATAACTAAAAAAATCAAACGTAATGTTTAAGATGGAAGGCAATATTTATAAATCATTTATCACTAGACACCCAGCAATTCCGTGATATTACTTTACATAATATCAATATAATTGTCGCCATAAGCGGTGTAGAGTGAACCGAGCATGTAATGGCTAAGCACAAAGCCTACTTTATTGAATTATTTTCTTCCTTAAGCAACTTGATCTCAAAGTTCACAACCTTACTTTCTCCACCATTTCAAGGCATTTCAGTTCTTTATTATTTTAGTAGTTTGATGTTTGATGTATAAAATATTCATTATTAGCTGGCCTTATCTTATGCGAAGTATGAGTAAAGAATTCTTTGATTGATTTCGAGTATTGTCAAAATATTTAAAGGTTATCTCACACCTAGATTAATATAAGGATAGCCTTGCATAATAATATGATTCCGCGCACGAAGAAATTAACGTAATATACAATTATGTAAGATATAAGTATTTGGTAATAGTTTACCATGTATCGCATGTATTGACTGACGTCTATTATAAAATTAAACATATTTACTATCATAAGGGTAATATTTACCAAATATATCGATTTCGAACTGATTCTACTTAATATTCATACTGGCATTTTTTTTAAGAAATAGTAGAATATATTTTTTACTTTAGTACTTTATGTTGGGAGAGAGATTTAGATTTAGTGTGTAATGTAATTTCAGCTGAAAATCATGTATCTACGCAATCGTGGAATTATAAAGTCACTGTTTGTTTGTATTGCCACTCTTGCAAGGAAGTATAATGTCTATTACTTCTTTCAACTCTTGCTACGTAATACACTATTAGTAGTTTATAGATAATATCAGTCACAATTCCACTTGATTATTGTTTTGGTTCTTGAATATGAATACCTACGCTTAAATTGTTGGCGATTCTCTACGTAGATTCGCGTACGATAGTCGGATAGGCAGCGCATTTTTTTAGTACTTATTTTCTCTGTCAACGAAGATCGTTATAATTATTCAGTTACTGATTTTACGCAATAATAATTTATAGATATATTCAGTGGGAGAGTTTTCAGATGGGTTGAGATACGAAATGTCACAGTAGATACAAATGCGATTAACTTTTATTTTTCGCTAATGAAAATGGTTTTAGTCAGGACAGTCGAGAGCCAGAGCGGGCTTCAGGGCAAAAGTTCTGCCGGGACTCAATTAAGCGCTGCAGGAGAAAATTTTTCAGAGTTGAAGGTCATTGTGTTTTTCTAGCCCTTAAATATATGTAAGGCTATATAATATAACGACATTAAACTATTGATCATTCATGGGATCTGGTATCAATTTGTCGGGCCTGAATGTAGGTAGGGGTGCCTATGACGTATATTCAATAACATGTTTCTAAGAAGTAAACAAAAAAAAACATGAAACGAATACTTCAATACATAATATATCAGGGTCCTAGTCCAGTAGTTCCAGTACTATCAATTATCAAATATCTAAGAAATAAAACGTTAATTAAAAAAAATCAAAATAAACACTTAAATTTTGGCAGTATGTGCCTACTTGCTTAATATAATGGAGCTCTGTCTGCCTTGCGACTTACAAAAGATTCAATTATCTTACTAAAGTGACAATTTCTAGCTAAATCTGACTCAATAGCTAATAATCCTAAATGTGACAAACGATCTTGAGCCATTGTCGATCATAATGCATTCTTAATACGCGCTAAGAAACTAAAAGATCGTTCTGCTTGAGCTATAGTAATGGGTATTTTGTGATTCATTTTCTTTGTGGTACATGTTTGAATTTGGTGGTATTTTGCTTGGTTTGCACGTTAGTGTGTTTGCATTAAAAATCATATATTTTACACATGTACCTAATGCTTAGACAGTAAGTTTTGCTGCCGACAGTGATCATATTTTATAATTTTATAATACGTGCGAAAAATTTGTGCTGAACTACTTACTTGAGCGGTCCCCCCGGGCGTGGGCCTTTAGAAGAGTCACGGGCCCGGGAAATTTGCCCCCCCTTCCTCTCGTCAGGCCTGGTTTTAGTGACAAGCCGTATAATGAAATTAAATTTAGTTAACAGTCTGTCTGATCTGTAACACAGGAAAATGTGTCTGGCACGGGAGAAACTGAAAAACAATAATAATAATAGTCTAGTATAATATAGAATAATAATAATAAAAAAATTGTCCTAATTTTGGTAGTCCTCTTAAAGTTTGTCAGATGACATTGTATTATAATAATAGCTTACAATACAATCTGACAATAATGAGAGACTATCAAAGCCTAAACATAGTCTAAGAGCTAGTGGCCTGGACAACAAACGCATTTAAACGCTGCTGAAATTCTACAAAACGTTAGTTTAGATCGTCCCAAGGAATAAGCGGCGGGGTGGACACCCAAGAATTTTTGAAAATGGGGTAAAAATTAAAATGTATGCCCATTTTAATGCATATCTTAAAGGGAGCTTCGCAGTGCGCTTATGCAATATCGATATACAATTATTTATACATTTTTATCAAACTTATGCATGTCTTTATATTATAATTTTATAGTTATATAAATGATGAAATTAACTCTTATTTTTACTTACTACTTTCTATCATTAGTACAGTCGTTGAAAGTTTTTACCTGGAATCTACATCGGGGGACCTGAATTTTTTCATAGGGTTAGTTTTTGGCAGCCAGAATCTAAAAATTGCAAAATCGTCGTCAGGGATTGAAGAAACGGTGTGAAATCAACTCTTAAACATTGAAACGCCTTTTTCAGCATGATGGGGAATTTTTCAGAAATTTTGATTTTTCAAATTGGAAGAACAGTAAATTTTCTATAGTGATCAGTATAGTTTTGGTCTTAACCGACAATTGCATTAATTTTGCGAATTTTACATAACACTTTTTCCCCGAATGCGCGTGAAACTGATAATTTTAAAAAGTTCGACGTCGTGCTTCGGTCAATAAATAGATAATGTAAAAAATTAAAAGATCTCGGTAATAACAATCTATATCTAAAAGCATAATTTCAATGTTTCTTTGGCACATATTGGTGAAAGAAAGTCATTTTTTAATAAAAAAAATAAGTGCGAGTGACTTTCTCTAGATTACAACTTTGATATTACCGTATTTAGGCCGGTCGTCATAGGATCATATCGGGGGCTACCTTAGGAAAATTCCGAACTTGGTGAAACTTTGAAGTAGTGTTTGTGGGTATCCAGTAGTACTTCACCCAATTTATCTAACAAAAACATTTTAGCTGATTTTAGCTGATTTTAGCGGCCAACTTCAAATTAGTAAATTATAGAGGAATAAATTTAATGCCATATTTATTATTAAAATGTATTTTTTATCCCATAGGTACCGAGATACAAAGTTTTGAAAAAGTGCAATATTTCTTAAAATCCTAAAAAGCTGCTAAACAGGTTTCTGGTAAATCTGTAAAGAACATTTTAAAGTAGGGAAATGTAAAGCAAATGTTAAGTAAAGTTAATATATTAGGCGTTTGGCACCGTAGGGAGTTTCATCGTCTTCACGCTCTTCTTAGTTATAAGAACACTGTTTAGTGTGAATATCCTACAGATGAGAAAATGGGGGAGTTCGATTCGTTCGGTTATGGGGGGAAGGGGGGGGGGGTAGTTGACTGTATACAAATGGAAGTAGATATCACAGATACATTAAATATGCAAAATCGAAAATATATCGAAAACCATTTTAACAACTTTTTAGAATTTTGAGAAATTTAGCACTCAAAACTCTGTATCTCGGTACCTATGGGGTCCAAAAATACGTTTTAGTAGTAAAAATGACATTGAAATTTAATCCTCCACAATTTACTAATTTGAAATTGTCCGCTAAAACAACCGTTTTCGAAATATTTCGAAAAAAGTGCAAACATTTTGGGATTTTCGGCCGCCCTCCAAAATTCCACATGTTTTTTGTTGGATAAATTGGGTGTAGGACAAGGTAAAAAAGTAAATTGTTAGTAACACAACAAATTACCTTGAAACTAGTTTTCCACCTGGCACGCAGGTCACTTAGCCGGACGATGAATATCACTAATACTTTATAGTGTAGTGCACTAATACTTTATAGTGTAGTATTATCGTATTATTATATTTTTATAGTGTAGCTATTTCCATTGTCACTTTAAACATTTTGTAATTTAACCTTAAGATGGTAACAAATGTCTAAACGTCGGCAATTTATTGTAGCCAGTGTATGCAGTCTTCCAAATAATTAATTGAACTAGATTACCATAAGGGTCGACAAATTTTACCCAAAATATGGAGTATTGTATACACGACTCTATGTTCAAGACAATCCAAAAATCCAAAATTTTACTAATGTCATAAATGTCAATAATTTTATATTACGTTATGTACTTATTAGAGGATATATTTTTTTTCGACATAATAATTAATACATAAGATCCAACAAATAATTCTAATTTTGCGTGGCAAGTAATTTCGGTATCATTCCCTCTTTAAATTCATCGCAATTCTATTATATATGTAATTCAATATTTTCTAACTATATTAGAAAAAGTTGTTGCTTAAATAGATTCTACAAGATTTTACGCATTTTAAAGCTAACATCTTCTAGATAAATGTATGCCTAATGCTTTATATATCATTAAGTTCAAATAGAACAAATATAAATAGTAGAGTAGGTTCGTGTTTTCTATGAATTTGAGTTCCTTCAAAACTAAAAGCATATTTAGTTTCAATAAAAATAGCGCCCCCGATTAGATTAGATAATTTGATGAGAAAAGTAAATTTGGATTGTTCAGTATACAATGAAAAATAAATTATAGCTACTCTAAAATTCGTAGATTTCTTTAGGGTGCCCTAGACTTAAACAAACTCTACGGACAATGATTATTATTCATTACTTATTTCCAAAAGTGCAGCGTGCATTGTAAAATTGCGAAATCCGTTTTTCAGATATCTGTAGAATGGTGACGAGGTTTTGAAAAATAAAACTACGCTATAGAAACAATACCTAGAGTGGTTAATGACTGTCTAGGGTTTTCAAATCTCGCCTATAGAAATAAATCGCTGTACGATGATTAGTTGAGGAGATACAAGCAATCAAAGTCAAAAGTGAGATTTTAATTTGGTAACCGATATCTCCATGAAAAATGAAACACAGAGCTGGGTGGAAAAGAAAATTATTCGGAAAACTATTTTCCACAATGATATGACAAAAACAATCATTAAGTGTGGTGCAGTCTATAAAAATTAGCAAAATTATTAATCGAATAATTAATGCGAATTTGCGACTTAAAAATTTTAAAGTAGATATTCCAAGCTTTCAAGAGCCGTTTGAGATTTTTACACTTTTTCACTGAGACGTGATTTCATAATAAGGAAGTGAGTGCGCTTGACGAGCATCAGTCGAGTGCGGTAATAGTCTAAGAGCTAGTGGCCTCGACAACATATGTATTTTAATGCAGCATAAAATTTGCAAAATATTAGTTTAGGTTGAATAATAGCGGTAGTATGAGCACCCTTGAATTTTTGAAAATGGGGTAAAAATTTATATTTTTATTCATTTTAATGCAGCTCAGATTTGGACAGTACTTCGCAAAATACTTAAAAAATGATATTCAACAAGCCATGCCGATAGGGTAGGGGAAAGAGGGTGCCATGCCAGTAAATTGGTTATGATGAGTGGGGCTTTATGCAGTCCCGCGCGTGTGAGGGAGAGTATTAATGGAAGCTTTGCAGCGCGCGTAGCAGTGAAATATCGATATACTTAATATAATAACAATATCTCTACCTCTACCACTCATTCTAACCGCACTGGTTAGCCCAGAAGTCAGAGACTTGTGCGAGAGAGGGGGCCGCATATTATTATTTCGCGGGCCGCACGTGCGACCAGGATCCACTTACAGGTTAGTTAATTCTAACCAACTACATTGAAACGCTCTTTTCTGCTGAAGGGTTAATAACGGGAAATTTCCTAAAGGGTATTAGTATTATAATTGTATTCATTGTGTTTACCTCCGTAAACACGGAAACGTAGGTATATACTTTGAAGAATATAGACATTTTCCAAGAAATACTATATATATATATATATATATATATATATATATATATATATATATATATATATATATATATATATATATATATATATATATATATATATATATATATATATATATACATATATATATATATATATATATATATATATATATATATATATATATATATATATATATATATATATGTATATATATATATATAAATATATATATATAAATATATATATATATATATATATATATATATATATATATATATATATATATATATATATATATATATATATATATATATATATATATATATATATATATATATATATATATATATATATATATATATATATATATATATATATATATATACGATCAAAATAGAATATTGTAATGTGGTGGGTGTTAGAAAATGATAAGAAATGAACTATTGTAAAAATCTATCCTCTACATAACGTAATATGAAATTTTGGAATTTTAGTAAAAATCTTATACTATGAGCTATATTTTAAATTTAGATAATTGTTAATAATATTCGAATGATATGATGAGGTTTTATTTTCACACTGTGCTTTTCCGACTAATTGTTATTAATTTTCAACATGCCCCGTCTATCTGGTTTATCTGCAACTCATCAATTCTTTTAATCCTCATCTCTCCCTTATTTCTATCTACTTCTAAATTTCTATCTGCAATCTCCTTTTCTTATTTCTGTCTGACCTCCGCTTTCCTTTCTGAATTATTATTTTCTTGCTTGGTTTCCCCCTTTCTTTTTTTCCCGATCTCTTAATTTCTTTTATAAAGTCTGTGCCATATACCATTTTCTATACTATATATCTATCTCATGCACTTTCTCACTTTAGTTATCGAGTTTATTTATGCTTAGCATTTTGACACATTTTAGCTATACATTCTACATTCTTATTTAATATATACTTTGATACACACACACACATATTATATATATATATATATATATATATATATATATATATATATATATATATATATATATATATATATATATATATATATATATATATATATATATATATATATATATATATATATATATATCTCGATTTTCTCAATTTCATATTTTTTCGATTAGACTATTTTAATAATGACAATTTTAATAATGACAAATAATGACTGGTAGGTACTCGAGTTCCGAGTATCGGCTAGCATAGCTAACTCATAAATAGCTCACTAACGCACCTAAATTACAGAACAAGGCGAAAAAAGTAAATTGTTAGTAACACAACAAATAACCTTGAAACTAGTTTTCCACCTGGCACAGGTCACTTAGTCGGACGATGAATATCACTAATACTTTATAGTGTAGTGCACTAATACTTTATAGTGTAGTATTATCGTAATTTCTATAGTGTAGCTATATCCATTGTCACTTTAAACCTTTTGTAATTTAACCTTAAGATGGCAACAAATGTCTAAACGTCGGCAATTTATTGTAGCCAGTTTGTCTATGCACTCTTCCAAATAATTAATTGTACTAAATTACTATAAAGGTCGTCAAATTTTGCACAAAATATGGAGTATTGTATACACGACTCTATGTTAAATGAATAATAAAAACATACAACGTAGACGATTTTAACTCACTAAAATAATAAATTTTTAAAAATCACTAAATATGATTCTATTAGTTCAATAAATTGCAGCCAGTATTACTTTGTAAATTATGAAGTTGCAGTGTTATTTAATGGACTATGTGTATTTTTAAATCACATTTAAAAAATCACGTTATGAAATGTATACCTCCAGAGAGATTTAAATTATCTTACGGTGCACACATGGAGACACCGGAAACGGAGACGGGATGATTGACGGGTTGAGCACAACCTGCTCGAGAATTCCGACCTGTTGCTCTAAAGATATCCGGTCCTCTGTGTTTGCCTAAAGAATTTTAAATGTGTTCTTTATTTGCTTTTATATTGCAAAATACTTTAGAGCCCCTTACGCTAACGAAATTTATTTTCAATAGCATAAACATCTTTTCTTTACGGTCAGATAGTGTGATGCAGGTGTACGTATATCTTACATACGAGTACGTATACCTTAGTTACGTGAAAAATAATTTTCTCAACACACCTTCAACCGTCATCCTTTTTTGATAATGAAATACTAGTTGAAATACTAAAATGAGATCTACAATAATAATTACAGCTGAAGTACAGCATTTAGGTACAGCAATAATAGTTGTCAAACTATACAAATAATGTACAAACTACAATGTCCTACAATGATGTAGGTATTAATTGAAATTGTATGTTTTCGGATTTCATAGATTTTCGGATTTTGATGTAAACCATTTTTTTTAAAATACTTACTCCGTATTTCCTTGAGGGTATATTTATATGAGTATATAATTTATTAAAATAATTGATAACTTTACTATTAATATAATTATTTGTAACTTTATTTGTAGCTTATCCAAGATTATCCGGGATTTTTCCTTTATCATAAACCTCATTATCAATCCATGGGTATAGACTGTATAATAATGTTATATAATCTCTCATTAGCTACTGTTATTATATATTAGCAATAATAAAAACAATAACTAACTTATATTAATTGTGTATTTCATCATTTATATTTATATCTTTATTAAAATGTGAGGATATTGCATTTCTTATTACCCTAAGTAGATTCATGAGATACATATATGTGTTAAATTTTTGACAATACAATGTCCAAATTTGATATGATGTCAGAGCTTACTTTTAAGCAATCACAGTAAGCCACAGACAGGTAAAACTCTTTGCATTAACTTGCCAGTCTAAAGTCATTCCGGAGGTCCAATTCAATTTGCATTTCCTTATAAAGCTGCTTCTGTCTCTTTCCACCAAAATATGTCAAACAGTGATAGTGGATGAAACCGTGTTGAAATTAGCAGCAATGTTTATACTGCCAGTTAATATGTGGCATTTCCTTTTCTAGATACATAAATTTAAATTAAACAATTCTTACGGCGTGAATAACTTTAAGCGGTTACAACGGAGTCCATTTCAGTTACACTTGCTGAAATATAAATAGGGGCAACGCCAAAATTTACTTGAGGTCAACAGTGCTATACTTGGTTGTCTTGTTATCTGTTACAAAATGCCAGCAGTTGCATTCGTTTAGTTGTTTCTTTTGAAATACCTCATGCTAAATAATTTACAAATATGGTTTAGGACTGTTTTGAAAGAATAAAATCTGTATGAATCGAGAAAACAATAGCTATGAGATGAAAAGTAGATGATACCTCCCGGGCATATTAAATATGCCCGGTGTATAGGTATATACACCCGGTAATATAGGTAGGTATACGGTGCAAATTTTGAACTTAATATATACATTTGTTTATATTAAGGAATGTTTCTTAATATATACATTTAGTTTAGATGTATAACGTTTTTCAGAAGACGCTTAGGGTAAAAAAAATTAAATTACATAAAACAGTCTTGGACATATAGTAAACTATTTTTTTTTAATCGCCATAGTTTTTTTGGTGTCCACTATTTTATTATTTCAAAGTAGAGTAATTAATAAGTTGTTAATTTTGTACTAGAAAAACTTCTAGTAGTGGTAATGATATATACTGGACATATAATATATTCTATTATATGTCCTACACGTGCCTGCAATACTGTTACCTGATTGGTCACTGGGTTTTGGAATACTATGGTAAAAAGTTTAACAAGGTTCATGGATATAAAATAAAGTGGTTCCTTTGATGATACTGTTTATTTTACCAATAATTTAAAGGTTATAAACCAATTGCAAAACCGATATAAACAACCTCAAAGGATAATCTACTATATTTTAAATGGTTTTATAATATAAAGGTAAGAATAAATGCTATTTTTATAGGTTAGACATATTTACATGCAGCTGACAATAGTAATTTGTGTAACTAGTGGAAAAAGTGTATATTTGTGGCGTATCAAATTAATACTATATATGATGGTCTGATTCACACCAAAAGGCTACTACAATCATTTACCCTTAAAAACTGTAAGTAGAGGCAGCGGCCTGCCAGCTGCAGTGAAGTTAAAGAGAAGGATAAAATTTTGTGAACGCGAATTGATTTACGCTACCACTACCTTACTAGCAAATTAAACCAAGAATAACCAAGGTAAGTTTGTCGCTTTTTGAAAAATCAGGTAAAGTGCAATTTATCCAATATTTATTTTATACAAAATATTTTTTTTTGTTTCTAACTATACATAGGTTTTAATGAAGATACAGGTTTACTGCATAAAATTCAAAAAAATATATAAAATGTACAAAAAATGTACATAAAAAAGTATTGTTTTAGTACAAAAAAAAATAACCTTAAAAAATAACAATTTACCGAACGTGTATTCACGCCCGGCGTACAAGACAGGTGGTAGAACCTAAATATTCAAGTGCTTTCATAAAAAAAATAACACATAAATATCAATAACACACATAAAAAATAGGAAGCTGCAATGGTCTATGCCAATTCCAAAAAAAACTACTTATAAGCGGTACAATACTTTAACAAAAAGGAAGCATGTAGGCAAGGCGGCAAAAAATAACATATCTCTATTATAAGCTAAACTAAACTAATTATACTTAAATCACTGAGAAAAGCAAAAAAAAACACGTGCTCTGTAACGATTGTGAAATATTATGATACTAAAACTAGCAAAGGAAATATTAAAACGAAAATTACAAAAAATATAACTAATAATAAGCTAGTAACAAAAAAGGTTAAAAAAGGTGAAAATTACTAAAAACAAATTATGAATTTTTCTTTTCTGACTAGGGGTATCATGTTATACATTAACTTTCGAGTCTACAAAACCACGATCACGATCTAACCTTTTTAGTGCAGTATGTTTATTTTTGGCCCTATATTAATTTTTCACTTTGGAGATACAGTAAACAAAAATATGTAAAAAATCGGAAATTATTCGTAGAATTCAATAAATCAATAAAAACTGGCACTTCCAGGGTCCCTTGTAAATTGGGCCCCAAGTTGGCCAAAAATCGTTTTTTTCCATTTTACTCTGTCATGGTGCCACAAAACAAAAAAAAAGTTTCATACAAAAGTTATAGAACTAATAATACGGATCGATCTGTGGAAATCCGATATCAAAATATTCAATAATAAATTATTTATTTGTGAAAAATCATTAAAAATCGCAACAACCCGATTTTTCAATTTAAAAAGCCCGCAATAAATAATAATGTTAGTATATTATTTCAAGAAAATTTTAAGCTCAAAATTGACTCTAAATATGAAAGCGTCTACGAGCTATCGAGATTTTAAAAAAACGTGATTTATTCGAAAAAATCAATTTTTGCAAAAAGTTTATAATATTTTTAAATTTTTCGAAAATGATCTTTTTCAGTTAGCAGAGAGCTACACTTTCACCAAGTTTCGTGAAAAAATGATTTGTTATCACGAAGATATGAGCGTTTCAAAAAAACGCGATTTTTAACGATTTTTTGCAAATAAAATAATTTAATTAATAATTTGAATTTTTTAACATCGGATTTCCACAGATCGATCCATATTTAATAGTTCTACAACTTTTGTTTAAAACTTTTTTTCATTTTATATGGTGACTTAGTAAAATGGAACAAAACCGTTTTTGGCCAATCTTGGGCCCAATTTACTATGGCCCTGGAGGTGCCAGTTGTTTGTATTTTGGTTTATTGAATTCTATGGAAAATTTCAGATTTTTGACATATTTTTGTTTACTGTATCTCCACGTAATGGTCCAAATCCGTAGGCAGACCGCGCTATTTGTGGCATACTATAATGTTGTTGATATGATGTATTTTTTCCACAAGGGCAAAAAGTTAGTTCTTCCACTAGTGTAAAAGGTAAAAGTCTTGGCACTGTAAATAGTGTTGAAAGTTTACCTTGTTGAAATTACCTTTTTGCACGATCGTAGAAAAAGTATACCTATTTAAGGTTTTCTGGGTCCTTCAAACAATAATTAGAAAAATATATTATTATTCTAGCACGTTATTAATATTATTATACTACTGTTATTTTTGAACAGTTGTTGGCTAACCTAATTTACATATATGCAAGTTCATTCCGTAATTGTTTCTCGCCAACAGCATTTCAATAATTTATTAGCACGCTTATTATAATATAATAATCTCATCAAAATACGAGAGTAATAATACTAACTTAAAATCAAGATAAAGCTTACCTTAAACGATCGTTCTGTCTGTGACACGCAACGATATTAAAATTACTTATCGCCATCACTTTTAACGCCTGTTTTGATATACGTCGTGTATAAAAACGACGTATACTTTATACAGCACGAGGAAACTTGAAAATTATTTTGCTGTTAACCTGCACGAACACATTATCATTTATTCATATAAGGGAATTTATGGTTCACATTGAACGTAAATATGGTAGGTATGTTGATATTTCATGCTGTTAACTTATCACAGAAGTAAACAATATTCACACGTTTTCTGAGCAGACCGTCATGTTAAATAATTGAAATTACTAATAATTATCTTAGGTTAGGACAGTACACGTAATAGAATAGGTACAACATTTCTTACGTATAATATGTAGAAAAGTGTGAATATAATTACAACAGACACCAATATAATAAAACGCATTATGTAAAATTTCTAAAGTTACTGATTTAATGTCAAACATGAGATCATTTACATTTTTCGCAATATTAAATGAAAATTATAGTTGTAATATGGCCGTCTTATATTGCGGAATTGTAGGCTGTTCTTTTCTTCTAATATTTATGTTATGGATATCAGTTCTGTATTGATTTTATTACTCAACTAGTTGGGCGTTTTTTTTTGTTAATATTTTGTAGTACATGACATTTGCGTGAAGTTTTGCGTGAAACCAGATTAAGTGCTTGTTATAATATCATTAACAGCTAAGTGGTTACCTAACTGACTTTCTGTAATCCTTTCTCATATTTTTGAAACCGTTGGAAGTATCGTTGTAGGTCGCAAATATTTATAGTTGAGCGAAATCGATCTAGAAATGTGCCGTTTATTTTTGATGTTTGTTGTTTGTTTCTGTTGATTATTTTTTATTATTTTCTTTAAATAACAATTAAATTATTACTTCGCTAAGAATGCGCTCGTATTTTTACTAAACGACAAACTTTTTTAGCCGAAGTAAGTAGAGTCAAATCTAGGTCTCCTTGTTAAAGAACGAGACGGTACTAAATTAACAGACAAACGACCATGCAACAATGACGCATTAAATTAGATGGAAAGACTTAAAAACATGTCCAGCGATAACTAATAAATGAAAAATAAATTAATAGTTAAAAAACATTTTAAAAAATAAGCTGTTATTGAAAAGCTCGAAAAAGAAGAAAATAAACTTTAAATTAATTTAAACCCATCAATTTATTACGTTAAACATTTTAGGTATAGGTTATAAAAGCTTGTCGAGAGATTTAACTGTGTAGATAAACAAGAATACAATATGTGACTTGATATTGACATAAGTAATTATAAGAAAAAAATAATATATTTTTTATAAAATAGGTAAATCTCGCGACAAGCTTTTATATCATACAAACTGTGTAAGGTAATAAATTGATGGGTTTAAAGTTTATTTTCTTCTTTTTAGAGCTTTTCAATAAAAGCTTGTTTTTAAAAATGTTTTTTACTCTTAATTTATTACAAGCTACAACAATTTATTTTGTGTGTACCATCCAGCCTGCATGCTTTTGATTTAATATTCTTGATTATCTTATCTTGGAAACATCGTCTTCAAAAATACAATTAAATATGAATGCTTTTTGATAATAATTTAAAAATACTCCCACCACACTCACGCCCAGGCGCATCTGCGGCGCATCCTTCCATTTGGGTATAGATTAGTGCGGGGACGGCCTCTAGTATAGCCACCTGTTTGCAATGAGGGACTCAAAAAAAGTGAGGCGTACTTTGTGTACCCAAGATATACTGGGCGTTATTTACTTTTTACTGGTTTCTGTCCCCAAACACCCTCCCGTCTCTAATCACCCCGTTTTACGGTACCATAAATATTTGTTTAACGTAGGCATATATATTTCTCTGAGGTCTAAGGGGAACAGAGGTATTCCTCTGTTCTATTACCTAAATGGCGAATTTACGTCATCGGTTCATATTTCCTCAGATGTGTGGAAATTGGTGGGATATGGTGGTGGGAGTCTGTTTATGATGTGCTTATATTAACTATCAATCAGGGGGCTGATGGCCGAGTAAAACGCGCTGTTTTTATCGGCATGCAAATCAAATAATGTAACTTAACTGCAATTCAAGGTTGGTGTGGGAAGATTAACATTGTAACTCAGGATGGCTGAGCTCGCGAAGTGATTAGCTATCAGCTCGCTGGCTCCGTCAGGTAAGGTAAATTAAGGTGTGTGGTTTGGCAAGACAGTCAGTCTCGGTGTCGTCTGCTTCTTTTCGCATCAGTCGTGCTGAAACATAAGATCGTGATTATCTTATACTTACCCATTGTCCAGGATCTGGGTTTTTGGCCGCTTGTGAGGTCCGGCATCCTCTGGATGGTGGTCCGTGGCGTGGCTAGCAAGATCGGCGGGTTCCCGTGGTCCACTGCGATTACGTAGAGCTTCTTGGCGTGGTCCTGGATTATCTCCGTGGCCGTCTTGTACTTCAGGTCGCTACGGGTGACCTCGTTGGTCACATACCATGGGGCGCCTACTGCAGTCCGAAGTGCTATTTTCCACTGCTTGGATCCACTGAGGTGCGTCTTCGCTGCGTATCCCCATGCGGTGGATGCGTAGGTCAGCTGGGGGCATAGGACGGTCTTGATGAGGGTCGTCTTATTCTTCAGGCTCAACCTCTTGTCACCGGCTAACATCGAGCACAACAGGGTTTGGGTGAACTTCGAAGTGGTATCTATATTGTCCTTCCACCTCAGGGCTCGATCTAGGATCACGCCACGGTATTTGACGTTATTCTCCCACTGGATGTTGACGTCGTTCATGGCGACGTGTCCTATTGGCCTCTGCTTGCGAAACCTCCGGAACAGCACTGCTAGTTCTTTTTTGCGTTGATTTCCACCTTCCATCGGTTGCACTAGTCCTTGAGAAGCAAAGCGGCTTCCTGCAGGTAGCGGGTGGCCTGCCTCGCTTGCAAGGATCTGGCGAGGATGGCGGTGGCGTCTGCGTAGAGGGCCATGCTGGTGTTGTTCGACCTCGGAATGTCCTCGATGTATAGGTTGAACAGGTGCGGGAAGAGTACGGTACCCTGAGGCACTCCTGTCTAGGCGTCTGTCGGTTGACAGCTCTCCTTCCACTTTGACTCGTATGGTCCGGCATCGTAGGTAGGATTGAATCGGCTTGAGGGGGGATACCGGAAAATCGAGGTCCAGCATCTTGTTTACCAATCCTTCATGCCATATGTTGTCGAAGGATTTGGAGATGTTCAGGAAGGCTGTGACCTCTCTGCGGTTGAATCTCTCGGTGACGTACTTCGCTAGCCGCAGCACTTGGAGCTCCGTGGAATGTTCTCTTCTGAACGCGAACTGCTCGTTCGGGATGTCGTCTAGCTCTTCTGATATCTCCATAATCCTGTCAAAGATGATCTTTTCGACCATTTTGCTCATTGCTGGCAGTAGGCTGATCGGCCTGTAGTTTTGGGGGAAGAGATAGTCCTTGAAAGATAGTTTTGGGGGAAGAGAAAAATGCTTCCTTGAAAATCATTTTCGATCTGGAGGGGAAATACACGAGCATGGCCACACGATGGAGCTTCCTCAGAATCCGGTTTCCTATCCCGTCTCGATCAGGTGCTTTCGGTATGTTGACGTGGGCCAGGATACCGATGATTTCTTCTGGCGATGCTGATCGGATCTGTTCCTTGTCTCTGGCTGTCGTCTTAGCCGCCTAGCCATTCGGTTCAATAAACAAGGGTATCACTCACACTGCATATAAAGTGAAGCTATGGTTCATAATAAATAAATATAATATGGTGCATAATTTACACACTGACTCAAACTCAAGTAGACCTATGAATTGTTTTTAGAATTTTTTATCACTTTTCTGTTCTCTATTTGCTTAAATTGTATGGATATTTCCATTATTTGTAGGATCAACATTATCGTCATTTTTATTTCCAAATATTTTTATACCCCCACCACCTCCCACTACTACCCCCCTCACCAAATGTGGAGTGGTGGGAGGAGTGGTGGGGGGTACGATGCGGTGGGGGTGTTCTTCAACTCTCAATATTTTAGTACTATCAAGATATATTTGTGATTATCAAATTTCTCTTTATGTATTAGCATAAGATATCTCCGGCCAACTTATGGTAGTGATTACGGATTTCATATCGTAAATATAAGATTATTATAACAAATTTCAAATAATGTTACATTGACAATTTATAAATAAATAAATTGACAATTTCAAGCCATCTTTTATAATTAAACCAATATAAAAGCAGTCAGGTTAAAATATAATTAAAATTTTAATATAATTCATAATGATTAACATTTTATTTAAATATAAAATAATTTCAAAGTAAATCTAAATCAATTATGATTATATTATGATCATATGATCATATATAGCTTATTTTGAACCGCGCCTTGAGACATAATGTCCCATGCTGATTTAATGTAATATATAATTCAAAATTATAAAATATCTATCTTTCTCACTATCTCTCACGATCATACTATATATCTCTATCTCAAGTGTTGTTATTTATATTCAACAATATGTTATTTAAACAAATATACGCCCTAAAGGACTGGCGGCCATATAAGAAGTTACTATTCCATTATAAGCAAATAACATAGTAAGTACAAATAATATAGTAAGATATACAACTAGTACCTAAGTATTTTTATTTGATTTCTCTTTATAATGGATTGCTACCAAGATTACTTCCTACATAATAAATATGAATAGCAAAGAACCTAAAAACTAATCTCAATCTGTCAAATCG
Source organism: Tetropium fuscum (assembly GCA_964058915.1). Lineage (NCBI taxonomy): Eukaryota > Metazoa > Arthropoda > Insecta > Coleoptera > Cerambycidae > Tetropium > Tetropium fuscum. The sequence continues at coordinate 158,512 of CAXKVY010018526.1, read as the reverse complement.
TCTGTCGTCTGAACCTATCTTAGATGGTAACAATATACATACAAAATCTCCGCGTTAGACACACAAGTCATATCATTATGGAATATATTTTCCAAACGATTTGCTCTTTTACCCAGTTCTCTACGATAATTTTTCGATATACCTAGACTATCAAATGTAAAGCTCATTTTTGATTGATTGGTTGTATCTCTTGGGCTAATCATCATACACCGATTTCTCGGTGATATTTGAAAAGCTTGAACACTTATATTACTGAATAATAGATATCCGGCACAAGTTCAACTCTCGGATACTCCAAATACGTCTACAAATTGACTTTCTTTTTTGTAAAAATAATATTTATATTATTTTATGATGCAATATAAAACAATATTACAATATTGTTTATCAGGCAGACTCATTTTTGAAACATGTAAAAATAAGTGATTGGGGTCCCAAAATTGATCTCTTTTTTTTTCCACTTGAGCCAGACTTACTCTCCACAACTTCAGATAAGCCAGATTGCTCTTTTCCACTTGGTCTACAATGGAGGGAGGGAGGGAGGGTGTGGGAGGGAGGGAGAGAGAGAGAAAGTGAGAGAGAGAGAACGAGAGAGAAAGTGAGAGGTATTGCTGTTATTGTAGATATTGGCTTTATGGTAACTGAAGCAGTTCTCCGACTGAAGTGTGACACATATGCTCGTGATTCTAAATGGTGTAGATTTCTCGAGAATATAACACCAATCGTTGTTCCTGATTTAGTCGTGGCAATGTTCCGGTCGTTATTCATATCTAAACCGAATTTCTCACGAAGAAAGTGAAGTAGTGGCAAGGGCGCATCCTCCGAAAAAAGATCATCACCCATTTGGATCAGATTCGAATGCCCAATCCAGATATATCTAGCAGAATATGCATAAGTAATATTGTATTCTGGTTAATTCCGATTCTGTCATGATCGTTTATAAATTATATCAAATTGCTTTCCGTTTTCACATGGATTGTTTTGTTATTACTGAGGAACGGTATTGTAGCTACTCTTCTACGGATTGGTACAGCTATTTTACTAATTTGATTAGCGTTTACATACCCTGCAACTTTTTTCCTATTTTTTTCAGCAAGTCCGGAATCCGGAAAATCTAACCAATCGATCGTGACTTCAGCTGCATCATCACAGTCAATATGCACTAGTGTTCCCACTGTACCGTTTGCTAACCCATCAACATTTGATGTTACCATATAAAACACACCTTCCACAAACACAGTTTCATATGGCAGTCCTGCAGTGTCAATAAGTGACATTTTATGGAATTTTTGACGTAGTTACAAAGGCTTTTTACTCCGCAGATGTACATCCATTATAAATATCTCTGCATTCGCTATATCTGTTTCTCTCTCTCCCTCATATCTGTCATATACTTTATCTCACTTGCGAGACGAAAATGTTATAAAATCTGTAAAAGAAGTATTCACTTCAAAATTTCACTGCCCCCGCCCCAAATATACGCGAATTCAGTTTTCCATGGCAATTAAAAAACATTTATTTCGACACACTTAATTTAAAAATAACTATACTAATATGTGACTTGTTACTACCTTAAATACCTACTTTAGTACTTTTTTAACATTAGCTTCCTGTCAACAACAACATTTTTGAAATATCTGTGGTTTATTAAAGTTGGCTACCTACATATTGTATTCTTCTTATACATTAAATTCGTGAATACTCAGATTGCCGGTGTGGGTGTAACCTAGATACGAGATGTGAAACTGAGCCCGTGAAATAGAAAGTAAGTGCTACCTCTCATTTATATCGATTTATTTTTCTGTCAATACAATTGTTGATCTACACAAGTGATGGAAGTTTGAGTTTGTTTTGTTATAATAATGATGTTGGTTTATTTGGAATTATTAGCTACTTTCAGTGTCAATGCTCAAGAACTCATCATTCATTTATAGATATACTTATTAGCTGAGCCGCTCCACCATAGTGAATAAAAATATATCTAAAGTAATAAAGGAATGAATTTTCAATCATAATTAGTTTATAATTATTACATTGGCAAGACATTTGGGTAAAATTGGCAAAACGCAAAAATTATATATTCCTATATATATTCCTCAGAATATATTATAATTTTAGTATATATTATGTACTAAAATTATTTCGCTAATTTTGAGGAACTCGGTTCTGTTCTCCTGTCAGTGGCATACCATAGGGTGGAGCATCGCCATATACGATTTTATTTTCTTTTAGGGATCAATTTGAATGAAAAGTTGTGTCTCAAAACAATTTTTTTTTATTTTAAAAACCTGTTTTTATCAACCCCCCTCCACCGCCCCAACAGCATATTTTCTTTAACAAAATTAATTTACCTGACAATGGGAAACTTATTTTTTCAAGGAATACCAAATTTTTGCCATGTTTTATTTCCCTGACCTTAGAAGTGTCGATTAACAGGAAAACAACATTTCAGATACTTTTTTCCAAGCAGGGATCGTTTGGAACCAAAAATGTAAAAAAAATGTACGTGTCGCCAGTAATGTTGTTTTAAAAAGTTGGTGTCACGAAATTTGTTAAAAATCCAGCAACAAATACTCTATCGAGATAACTTTTTGTTTTTAAAGATAAATAAATATAGTAAGCGACAACATTCCAAAGAACCAGAGAAACATTTATTTTGGTGATTTTTTTAATAACTGGCTAGGTTTTTAAAATAACGGTGCCGAAATATAGAAAAAAAACTATGCCAGCCCGAGCCGGTCACGTACTACACATCAAGCAGTCCATGCGTAGCTTAAGAGCGCCATGATTTGTATTATGTAAATAATATCCAATTTAACAATCGTGAGTTTATTTCGGAGTTTATTCAGTAAATTGTAATTTTGAAAAAAGAGATAAATATAAAAATAAAGTTTTAAATTTTCTTAGACGTAATTTGGACATAATCATTTTATTTCCATATTTAACTTCTGCTCGTAAAATTAAACAATAATATTTAAGAGATTTAAGAGATAGTTACCACATTTGTAACAAGGGATGATGAAATTAGGTGTTACTTATCTACTAACTATTGAGCTCCACATTTCCCTTGAAATAAACAACTAATGTTGCAAGGCACATCATCATCCCTAAGCTCCTTGAAAAACTCCTGGTCCAATGAATAAAAACCGACCCCAACACCGAAGATTGGTTCAACACTTCACCAGTTCGGTTTTCGTGAACAACACTCAACAGCGCAGCAAACTCACGGAGTGTGTCGTTATAAACGAAATATTCAAATGCAACGATTACGGCACCTCAATATTCTTGGACGTCAGCCAAGCCTTTGATAAGGTTTGGCATAGAGGATTATTATTCAAAATTAAGCAGTTTCCTCCCACCATTTACTATAACCTACTGAAGTCCTATCTAAGCGATAGAGAATTCAATGTTAGAATCAATGAGGCTACATCCAATAACTTCCCAATAAAATCTGGGGTGCCCCAACTCAGTGTCATTGGGCCTCTACTATACCTATTGTATACGGCAGACCTACCATTTGACAGATATATTACCACGGGAATCTTCGCTGATGACACTGTCATCCTTACGTCACATGAAAATCCAGACTGGCCACAAGAAGACTGCAAAACCATCTAAATCAATTACAAACGGTTCCATAAATAGAAAATTAAGATCAACGAGACTAAATCCGTCCAAGTGAACTTTACACTTAGAAGAGAACAATATCCACAAGTTAATTTGAATAATGTAAATATACCTCAATCTTCGAGCACAAAATACCTTGGTATTCACCTGGATACTATACTCACTCGGAAAGATCACGTAGTCAAAAAACCCAAACAAACAGATCTAAAAACAAAAGATTTATATTGGTTGATCGGAAGAAATTCCAGCCTGTCCTTGGAAAACAAAATCCTCCTCTACAAGACAATAATGAAACCTATTTGGGTTTATGGAATGGAACTATGGGGATGTGCTAGCAATTAAAATATATCTACAATCCAGAGAAGGGAGTCTAAATTACTCCAACCAATAACAAACGCACCATGTAAATCCATTCGTAAGTAATCAAACGTTACACATAGATCTTAAAGTGCCTTATGTCATAGATGTCATCAAAGATAGAAGTATTCAACACCACAACAAGCTAGAACATCACCCAAACGCCACACTTCAGCCACTGGTAGCATCTCAGCTCAATAGAAGACTCAGAAGACACCGGCCAGCCGGCCTGAAAGGGGAATAGAGGGGACCTCTTATTGGAGAAGTGCCCATCACGTTGACTTATAGACTATAGTTACTCCTGACTTATAGTTACTCCATCACGTTGACTTATAGAAATGTAAATTCTGATTGTCAATAAAGAAAGCGAATAATATAATATATATATATATATATATATATATATATATATATATATATATATATATATATATATATATATATATATATATATATATATATATATATATATATATATATATATATATATATATATATATATATATATATATATATATATATATATATATATATATATATATATATATATATATATATATATATATTCCTTTTATTTTATGATTTATTCCTTCTTATTTTATGATTTTATGATAACATGCCACTAACACTGCTAATAAAATTGTTGACAAATTAAATCAGTTAGCAGTATAGTGACAGATATCACCATAAAATATAATTATTGTACCAATTTAAAAAATATAAATTATCATGAATTCAGATAGCGCCGGGTTTCTAATTTAAATGTTATAGTCATTATTTAATTTAGAAAATAAAATAAATTATCATATTTTATAACAGCCCAATGACAGTTGCTTCATTCTATTATGTTAATACATTTTTTATTTTACCACAAATATGACAACGCGGGCATACCATTCACGCCATACCTATAGCTTACAAAATGAAATATATATTTAATTTATAGTTTATTAATATTAAGTTAGACCTTTTATCAAAGGTTAGACGTAGTCCGTTAGAAAAAAGGCAATTCCGTATAGGTAATTATACAATATTTAGACTAATAAATCAATAAATTTGTTTTGTGACCGGTTTTATTCAGATTTTTCTACACATATCATTTAATTCTGCATTTTTTGTAATCTAATATTTAACAGCATTATTTTAACAAGCAATTTAATGATAATTTGAAAATACACTTTTGCAATTTTGTCTAGGAGCGTATAGGTATGCAGCACTCATAGTAGCACTCATAGTGTTATACGAGTATTTTGTCCGTGTCATGAGAAAATTTTACTGTTTATTGACATATTTGATTTGATATTGATATTTGTTGCGATGGAAAAAAATACATTTTTCCTTAGAGAAAAAATGGAATATCACCGCCAAATGTTTTATTAACATTAAAAGAACACTTACAAAACGTGCACATGTACCTCATATTCTTAGTAAGATTTTCTTCGATACCTGCTGAATGGCTAGCTTCTTCAACGTCAATGATATGTTCTAATATTTCATTATCACTAAAATGTTGTAAGTTCAACACAGCTGATTTTGATGTATTGGCTTGAACATTAGGACTAGTAATTAGTGAATGAACTGCAACACGACTCTATTACTTTGCTAGCTATTTCTTTCCTTTCTGATATCGATTAAGAAACGACGTAACCCTCCGCGATCGTTGATGCTACCATGATTCTTATGTCTTATCAGATATCCTTCAGATTCCAGAAGGAGAGTCTCTGACGATATTCGGAATAAATATCTCGTATACAATTCAGAATTTTCGAGATTAATAAAACTCACATTTTTTCAGGTATTTTATAAAACTTACCGGAACTTGATTGATTGATGACCGGAGCACATTTTCCATTGGGATATCCATAAATAAAAACACATTCTCTTATTGTTAGAATACTTTTAGTAACATTTTGCATATTCTTCAGTGACTATAAACCTCCTATTTACATCATTTTATGTTTTATTAATTATTGGAACGTATTCTGTCATCTAATATCGACATCTATAATAATTCCCGTAATGCGTTCCCGTAATACAATTCCTAATATTATGGCAACCTTCAAACCGATAGCAAATTTTAGTTCAATTAAATACTTTTTCTCATCCATGTATTAAAACTGATACTTTTTGCACGCATGTGATTGTGAAAAGTGAAAATTTTGCAAACAGGGCGAGCAGTAAATTATAGTGTGAAAAGTAATTTTTAAAATACAAAATTCTTACAATTCAAATTTCTCTCCGAATAATTGTGAAAACCCGTGAAATGTAATCGAAAGAAATTATAAGAAATATATAGATGACTCTAATAAAATAGGAAGGAGACGGAAATATTTTGAATATGCAGAACAGATGGACGAAATCTTCGCTAAAAAGAAAAATGTTAATCCAGTCATGTTATTATCAGCAAATAAGATTATTCATGGAAAATCTACAGAAATTCAAGCTACTATACTGCTTTCGTTTGATATACAAACTAGAGCAAAGAATTGTGCGGCATTTTACAAAGAAAGCCCGTACCAAATACTACAGAAGCGGTAAATCATATCACTATGCAATACAAAAGGATATTTAGTGTAAAATTGTATACCGCCACAATTTCTTGTGAATAGAACTGGGGTCTCCAGTCAGCGGCTTAACATATCGGTCGCTATCCCTCTGCAACTCATATAAATCCATCCCATTTCCAATCCCATTTCACTTCTCGCTCACTTAGAAGATACCTGCATGAACAAGCCGGCGATTTACTGACTCTGACACTGCTCAGTGGCGTATCAACATGCGCAACCAAAGTGACCTCAAAATATGTCTTATTTAATACAAAAGAAAGAAATTGCTATTGCTCAGCAAGGATCAGGGGGAGGTAAGAGCGCCTCTTGTCAGGAGAGAACGTGGTTAGGTTACTTATTATTAGTATAGGTAGGACTGTTAGTAAAATTTATGACAAATTAACTCAGCAATTTTCGAGATATGTTACTATTTACACATATAGCTACACTAACATTGGTATTTTCACTGTCACTGATTAGTAGTACAAAAACGCACATTACATTTATGAAGACTGGTTTAACGGGGGTATTCGGATTATCCATCATAATACCGAGATCCCACATTCTTGATTCCACCTTCTTCACATGGTCTATACATTTTATCCAGTTGGCCGCATTTACTTCTTCACTGGGAAGTTTTTTCACCTCAGCTAACTTAAATGTTGTATTTTCTCTAGCAGCTTTCCCTTTTATTTACGCCCAAATAAGCTCAATTGGGTTCAATTCGCAGTGATATGGAGGCAATCGATTTACCTCCATTCCTCTTGCTTTGGCCATTTCATCCACTACTTCTTGAAAGCTGGAAAATGTTGCCTTGCCAGTGTCAACAATTCAGCTTTAAGTAGTGAATCATGGTGTTCAATGTTTCTTTTTTACAGCCAGTCTTTGATTTGCCCTTTCCGCCATGCAGTTGTGGGCAGCTGGTCTGCTCTACGAGAATGATAAGAAGCATTATCCGTCACTATAACAGATCCGCAGGTTGTAATTTGTCCAGCATTCCTTTGAACCAATCCTCGAAAACGGTGGAATTCATGTCTTCATGATAATCGCCTGTTTTCTTGAATTCGAAAGATAAAAGAGCGTCATTTACAAAACGACATTGACTTTTTGATATATTATAAATTAAATTGAGTTAACATTATTGTTTTCTATTTTATTTACTATATTAGGATAATTGCGCGCGCCACTGAGCACCCCATTCCATTAGTTTGCGTATCATATGAAAACACTATAATGTACATCTAGATTTAACAAGTGAAGAAACAGACACTCTCGGCAAGAGTAACACAGATGACAGCAGTCCGGCTAATACTAGTAATGTAAAAATAACACAGAATGATCCATCCACAAAGAGGACTGTAGGACAGTGAAAACAATCTGTTTTATAATTAATAAGAAGACATAAAAAAGAATAAATACTATGAAACTTCCCGTAGAAGTTTAAGCAGTTTATGTTGTTACATTTTTATATTTTCTTTTTTTAGTTATTTTTGTTATTTTGCAATGTTAATATTATATTGTATAAGGTTTATTTTTATTTGTTGTTCTAATATGCAAATATTTATGCTGTAAAAATACAGGGTGTTTTTCAATAAAAAAAATATTTCGAGCCAAATTTCTTAATCCCAAATGGCTTCCCTAGAAATCTGTTCCCTAGATACACTTTGTTTAAAAACTAAAATTAAATTTCATTTGTATGTCTGAAACGCCAGATTCAAAAATTTTATACAGAATGTCTCTGGTTTTGAAATGGGTACATCTGCCATTTATTGTGCCAAACCATAAGAAAAGTAAATTTTATAAAATAATATAGATAAAATTTGTGTGAAAACATTACTATAGTAATAAAACTCCATTTGACAGATATGATGCATAAATTTAAAAAAAAATAAACAATTTTTGGAATATTATTTATTTATATTAACAAATATACTTATTGCATAATGGCAATACTTCACTAATATAATTTCTTCACTCCATGCCATTCCTATCCATCTAATTTTCATCGTCACCTATATAAACCTAATCCTTGATATCCATATTTACATTCGCTGCATGACGCTCTTCACAACTGGTTCATAAGGAAAATCTTCGTCTATAGCTAAATGTAATACGCAGCATGCTCTTATAAAATGAACTACATCTTACTAAATACTTATGCTCTTATACTATGAACTAAATCATACATGCAAACGAATGGCAAATTATTATTTAACGCAAATAATTTATGCTATATTCAATGAATTCAACATGCAAAATTAAGAAGCATTCTGATATTTTTTTATTGTCAGCAGCAACACATCATAATTATTATACTCTAAGTGTAGAATAATTTTAACTTTAAATTGTGTTCAAATGTACGTGATGTTAAATGAGCTGATGGCTCTAATATGTCCTTAGCGTTGAGTTTGTCACTCAACGACTTTAATTAATTTTATTAACCCAAACCACCTTTTAGAAATGTGCAACATACCTCATTAGAAAAAAATGGTTCCTATTTAAATAGGAATCGGGGTAATTTTCTGGCCTGTCTATTCATCATCAGAGCTCAGTGCAATGAAATCGTCAGCGCTGCTTGATGAAGAGGAGGTTGAGGCTCAACACAGAACACAATATTTATACAATATAGTACAATAATATCGAGAGTAATATAATAAAATAACACAAAATCCAATGTAATCCATAGAACTGTGATTGACTCGTTGACTGTGGTCATAGATTACTAGTTATATAACTGCGGTTTATCTTTGCGGATGCGGATGAATGATTACGCTCAGTGCCCCAATTCTTGAAAAAAGGGAGTAAATTCCCAATGGGAAAAAGCTGGATTCTCGGGCATTCCCAATAGAAATAATTCTTAGGATAACTAATGGAGTTTATTCACATGGTAAAAGTTATTGGAACCCAATCCATTCCCAGTTTATCTTATAGTTTATTTGGTTGTTCTTTCAATTTATTTTTGTGTTGAAACTATACCATCGAATTTTTATCAACTTAAAAGTAAAAAGTAAATACTTTTAAAGCGAAAATTTATGAAATTGCTCAGTTACTAGCAATCGAAGATATAGAAATAGCCGAAATATTGCCGCGAATATGGTTTTATTTAAGGAAAGATCCGTTTGAGGTTTTAAGTAATGCAGTTTCTAAAATGTTTTTGTTTATCAAAGGGATTAACTAGATATTTAATCAATATGTTGGATCCACATCAAGCAGCACCTTCAAGGATATCCGCTATTGATAAACAAATACAGGTAGGTATATTTTAATATTGTGCAGACATGAAAAACTAAAAAAGACTTGAAAAACTACATTTTTTTTAGGTTTCTGTTGCGTTACAATTTTTTGCCAGTGCATGTTACCAAACAAATGTAGGTTTAAACATATTTGTCGGGCTTAGCCAGTCAAGCATTAGTAGGTGCATTCATGAGGTTGTCGAGGCTCTAAACGATTAAGCGATTTTCAATGAATGGGTTCACTTTCCTAATACCATCAGAGAAGTAGAAAATGTTAGATTAGAGTAAGTCAATAATTTCAAATAACAAAAATTGGTTGATGATCTGTGTGTGTACCTAGTTATTAAATTTGTAATCACGATACATGTGTGAGTATCAAGATTGTAAATAAATGTTTCACGGTAGTATTTTATATTTTTTTGTAGATTCTATAACTCATATGGTTTTCCTCGAGTTATTGGGTGCATCGATTGCACCCACATAGCCATTTTTCCACCAAAGAGCGATGATGATCTTTATCCGGAATATATTTATGTTAACAAGAACTACCATTCTATCAACGTTCAGTTGGTATGTATTCAGATTTGCAGTGCTTTTAGCTTTTTCTTCATTGTTATACTTTTTAAGATGTATGATGCTAAGCTGAAAGTATTAAGTGTTAATGCAAGATTTCTGGGCAGCACTCATGATGCACACGTATGGAGCCATTCAAATATTCAAGATGCTGTAATTAACTTGAGTAGAAGACATCCAGATTATTTTTATAGGTAAAGTGTAATATTTTCCATCTGTAGTAGTTATACTGAAGATTTATTCTTTTTTGCAGGAGATTCAGGATATCCTTTGAGACCGTGGTTACAAACTCCTTAAAAGCTCCGTGGTTGCTCTTAAAAGAACACGTAGTGCATTAGAAAGATGTAATGGATTATTGAAAATGAGGTTTCGTTGCCTATTGAAACATAGTGTTGCGCTACTCACCCACAACGTGTTCAAAAATAATTAACGCCTGTATAGTTCTGCATAACATGTGCATAGAATATAATAAACCACCCCTGAGCAAGAAGATGAAGATGATATGATAGATTTCGGTCTTTTCAACAATGCCATTGTTGAGGGAAATGAAAACCCCCAATGAAAATGTTGGGGTTAGACAAAATAGAGATCTACTAGCAGGAAGAAATACACAAAGAAGAATCATTAGAAATTACTTCACTAACATAAAGATAGCCTTATGTTTTAAATTTATGTTTTACGATTATAATTTGTTTTTCTCGAATTTGTATCTCAAAAATAACCAAGGTAGAGGGGGAGTCCATTTTCCATGAATCACCCTGTCCATGTTTATTAAATCATGTATATTGATTAACTTTGAGGAAAATAAAACTGTTTTTTTTAGTATTGATTAATTTATTAAAACTTACATATTAAAATTCCTAAACCCTATTAAATACCTATTAAAAAAACAGTAAAATACCTAAAAACTTACTATCACTTTTCATATTAGAAATAAAAATGGTAATTATTTATCCCTCAAAAACATAAAATTCACTATTCCTAGTAAAATACCTAAAAACTTAATATCACTTTTCTGATTAGAAATAAAAATAATATTTCCCTGTAAACTGAACCTAAACTATATAGAGCTATTAAATATATCTCCGTTTTGCAACAATACTTCCAAAGTAAATGCAATTCTCTCGTTAATTTGATGCATTTCCTTTAAATTAGTTAACTTCTCTTGGTAATACTCTTTTTTGAAAGTGTACTTCATCTCTGCAATTTTGGAAAGTTTATTAGAAGCTTTTATGCTTTCTTCCAACCTATGTGTCGCCATGGTTCATTTCCGTTTTATACATCGCCATTTTTTGTAGATGTTTGGCCTTTGGCACATTTGATGTGGCGTCGTCAACTGCTGCCGTATCTACATCCTCGCCTACTTAAAAATTGTGGTCGATGTCATTCACAATGCTTGAGTAGCAATGTTCTTCATTTGTAATGTCAAATAGTGTACTAATTTTCATCCTTAAACCAAAAAACAATTTATATAGCTGATACCTACTAAAAATACATTATCTTACAATAGTGACAATAGACTCCTGTGTTGGTCTATCTACAGGGTCTTCTTCTAGGTGATACAGGGTCTCCTTCTATTGATGTAGTATCCAATATATTTAAAATTCTCTCATCGTCATCGGTGAGAACTGACGAAGAGTGTCGACATCAAAAAGTTTGTACGTGGAACTGGAGGAGGTCCATCTACCCTCCTCCACACAAGCATTAAACGATGTGTGATACTTGTGGCAGAAGCCTCAGGAAAAGTTTGCGTAGTTAAGTCTAGGGATGGTTTTATCAGAAAGACTGCTGTCAAGGTCAACCATGCCTAACTTTGTCCATAAATGAGATGTTAAAGTACTATCCTACGAATGAGTGAAAACGGAGAAGTTTAATTGTTCAACATGAGTTTCTTGGACTCTTCACACAAAAAGTTTTTTCAATAAAAAAATCTGTATAAATATTACTAATGGTGTAAAATAACTTATTTTTCTATATTTAACCTTGTATTCAATGCAAAGCAGAAAAAAGACGTAAGTATTTTTTCCTTGAACTGTGATCTACCTTTATTTATTTAATTTTAAAATTTCAATAATTTTGAAAGGGAATGCGCGACTGGAAGTTGTTGATTAAACATTATTTTCTGTGGTTATATATAAGAATTTGAGCTATTACATTCGGAGAGAGGTTAATTTAAAATTGTCGTAAAAATGTGAATTTTCCAAATTTCGGATGGCTTTAGAGCACATGCGCGACCCGAAGATATGCACCAATTTTATTTTTTTACACCTTGTCAGTCTCCCCAATTAGCAACTTTTCCGCGGTACTACGACATGAAAGAAAAAATTTGAATTTTTGCGGCCCACCCTAGTGCACAGTACACAATCCCAATATAATTCAAAGTAGAATCGTGCATGGATGTATTAACAATACCGACGTCAGCGACTTCGACAGATTTGTTAAGTTTATATAAAAGATCACCTGTTAATAACAATGATCCGTTGCGTTATGAAATATGTAAGTATCTGGGCGATCCTTGAGGCGATGCGACAGAACAAGACATTCTCGGAAATGGTGCAAACAACACGAACCAATTTTTCCTATTTTTAGACTTTTAGCAACGGCAGCAAGTTCGGCACCCATTGAAAGGCAATTTTAGAGGGATGCTCTAACTGTAACAAAGACTCGTCATAAATTGAGTGATAGATATACATCAGTAAGAAGCCTAATGTGTCTCAATTCGTGGCTGCCAAATGAATATATTAAAGGCAATATTTAAATCGGTATATATTCGTTTTTATTATTCTTGATCTAATATAAAAAAACTTTAATATAAAAATTTAATATAAGAATCTAATATAAAAAAAGTTTTGCTTGTTCAATCAAATACCTGAGAATTGTTATTTCTTTGAATATTATGTATCTATTTCTTTGTTATCTATGTTTGGTTTTGTTCGTTTAGTTTTATTATTCATGGTATAATACAAAAAATATAATAATTTTTGTTTTGCTTGTTCAGTCTAGTAGCTTGACTTTTCAAGTACTTGATTTTTTAGTACTTGATTTGACTTGACATTTAAAATACTATAATAACATTTAAACTTGAAAATCAAGTCAAGTAGTGAAACCCTAATTATTCACTTTACTGTTCTCCGATAATATTAATTTAATTATTTTATTTATATGTTTGTTTTAAGATTGTGTGGCAAGTAGTTTACATATGTTCGTCATTCAATTAGATAAATATACTTAAAGACTTATGAAAGACTATGAACCTGACTGTTGTGAATAGGATGAGCACTCAATTGAACTATAAATGAGAAAGGCGTTATAACAAAAAAAATTACTGAATTATCATATAGCATTATCATTCCCTTAAAACATCATCAAATTGGTTTAATGATTCAAACATATTTAACATTGAACTGAGAAGTTAAGCTTAAGTTTTTCACGTTCATGCTGCTCGATTAAATAGACGACACTCAAAATTAAAAATATAATGTAATTATCTTGCAAGACAAAACAAAATATACAGTTATATTGCCTTTAGCAAAAGGAAACTGGCACTTCGCTAATGCAGAGAGCAGTTGCTTATCTGGTTACGCGGAAATTTTGGATGCCATGCCAGGTTTCACTAAGGTTTATTAAGAGTTGTTAACCCCTCAAAATCGGTAGACTTTATCCTGCATTAATTTTGAAAGATCATATCACGTTTCAGCTTTTAGGTCATTCTTTAAGTATGTCTCTCTATATCGACTTCTTATTTTGACAAGGAAGTCATCATTCAACGTTTTTTACTTCTCTATCTTGAAGCATCACTATCAAGTATCACTATGTATCATGATCAAGTATCAAGTATCACTATGAAGTATCACTATAATAAAGTTTTCACTATCACTGATAACACTAACATTTTTTAACTCTAAGCTTTTCGTTTGTGTTGAATCCTTTATACCGAATTCATTCTCTGTATGAATACGCACCTGTCGCCACCAAGACATATGGTTTGGCAATATTTGAAGGTAAGATGTACCAGCTTTCACATAATCGGTGTTTGGTCGTATAGGTCATATGAGCTGCGAAATAGGCCTAAATTAAATAAGCATTAAATTTATATAAATGTCATTTCTTAAGAAAGTTAAAAATAATTTTTAACGAGAAAACAAAGAACGGCTATTATCTACCTAAACCATTATGAATAGTTAGTATGTTCTGATGATATCAATATTAAATTAGTAAATCTCTATAGGTATATTATTGGACACTAGAAAAGTGTGTGCATAAATTTGTTACTTATTCACAAATACATGTTAAAGTTTGACATAGACAACAAGGCTAATGTGAAATTTAGTTTCTTAATTCTAATGCATGCTAATATATTCCAGTTTACAACAAAAATTACGACTCTAAAATTTAAATTACCAGACCTGGCGCTAACGGTTCCTAGAAATATGTGTGATCATTTGTTTATTTTATTATGTTACACCTAATTAGTATGATATTGTATGATATGGTATGATCTTACTATTCCAAAAATGTATCAGTATTTCGCGTCCACTTATATGTAAGACGATCTGCTAACAGTAGAGATTAATATTTTAACATTTATGTGAAATTAGTATTAGCTTCTGTAAATCGGACATTCACTTATTCGGACAGTGCTACAATACGGACAGTTTTGTGTCTTTTACCTCTTTAATCCAAACATCAAATCAAAGAAAATTCTCGCAACCCGTAAACTTGTTTCTACTTACTTAGGTTTGCATTTTGTGTTTGCATCCACAATCATTTCGTAACGGGCATCAATTCGTAGTGTTGTAAAAATTAGTGCCCAAATAAACGGTTAACGACATTATTAACCGAAAGAAAGCTACTATTAGAGGGTTCGTTTCTACTACCTTTAATGGGCCAGGTACCGTAAGATTATTTTGATTAAAATGATAAACGATTATTATGGTTTACATTAATAGGTTTAAAAAATGTTATTCGTCACGCTTAACATCCTGAAGTTGAGAAAGCCTTGTATACAATGTATATTTATATGTTTCTTGCAATAGAAAAAATTTCATATATCAATTTCATCAGAAATTAATACTCAAAAATGAAAAAAAATTATAGAGAAAACACTAAAAATGGCATTTTTTTAGCAAGCCACATTTGGATGGATAAATTTAAAAAGCGGTTAATCGACTAACTCCAATTTTGTTTTGAAAGCGTCAGTCTCTCCGTCGAATACGAATCTAGTACGAAAGAGTTTATGATCCAAGAAATTTCTATGAGGTGGTTTATCAGCAGTTTTATTAAGCATGTGAAATAGTTTTTAAAACTGAAAAATTTTCCACAAAAAGCCCCTTTTTTAACAGATAATGCTCCCTCGTACCCAATAGAAGATGCTTTAAGTCTCGATCAAAACTTCATAGTTTTGTTCTCACCCCCAAATTACACAGCAATAGACCAAAATGGTCGATGAACCAAAACTTAATATAGAATATTATCGTAAGAATAGTATAAATATAGTATAGAATATATATATATATATATATATATATATATATATATATATATATATATATATATATATATATATATATATATATATATATATATATATATAGAGAGAGAGAATATATATATATATATATATATATATATATATATATATATATATATATATATATATATATATATATATATATATATATATATATATATATATATATATATATATATATATATATATATATATATATATATATATATATATCATCCTCCTGAATCATTATTTAATGCATCCAATACATCATAATCAGGTTTTGATGTTTCTGCTATTAAATCTTCACCTGCAATATTACCTATCTCTTAATTTTGTCCAATTGCATCGGAATAAACGTCAGTATCTAACAGACTCAAACATGTGCATTATTTCGTTTAAACAGCATTGTATTTTTATTCACTTAATGGAATAGGAATATCATCCTCCTCATATCGTATTATTCTTTTATCCAGTGGCGTCCAACTTTTTGGATAGTTTTCACCGTTATGCTATTTCATGATTCATGTATATTAATAACACATTCCTTTACATTGTAGCTCTTCAGAGCAGTTAGTGAATTATTGTCGTTAGATATCAAGTGAAATAATAATATATATATATATATATATATATATATATATATATATATATATATATATGTATATATATATATATATATATATATATATATATATATATATATATATATATATATATATATATATATATATATATATATATATATATATATATATATATATATATATATATATATATATATATATATTCTATATATATATATATATATATATATATATATATATATATATATATATATATATATATATATATATATATATATATATATATATATATATATATATTATTTCTTTGCTTTTGTTTCGTTATTCTTAATATTTAATAATTTGAGGTATGTTAATACTATGTAGATACATGAATATTTATAGTAGGTATGTATGTAAGTATGTATATAAGTTTATATATAGATATAAAGTAAGTTTTCTGTTACTTCGTTTAATATTTTTAAATTAACACGTTATGAACTCAAAAAAGATTTTATGTATATTTTATGTCGTTATATGCATTACATTTTTTTTAAATATAAGTTGATTCCATAATTGGGCATGTGTTATAGAATATTAATATTTTAATATTAAGTCAAATTTATGACTTGTTTGATTAGGGTGGTTTTTTAGCTGTAATAATAACTGGATATTTGTGATCTTTTAATAATTCTTCAAGTTGCATTGTTTGGCCAATGCAGAATTCATTACATTGTATATATGAAATTTGGTACATAAAATGTATAATCTTTTATGGTGGATTTTGTCTTTTAATGTCGTGTAAAGGATTTATTTTATTTGTTCCATTATCTTAAAAATCTGTAAAATTATCTTTGCAAGAACACATAACAAATTATAATTATTTAGAGCACCTTTATTTAACGGAATAATATCGGTCTCTGTCACAGTTAAAATTTATTAGTCTTTCTTGATTTTAACACTAACTAGATGTTTCTCAAAAAAATGGAATGCGAATGTACCCATATTTATTAATGTTAGCGAAAAGTATCCTCCCGTGTGTATATTTTGTCTATACCCTTTCATGCTTTATGTTGTATCAATGTGAAAATTATTTCCGCTTCGAAAAAAAATATTTCTGCTTCCTTCGCTGCGAAAATCAAAAGTAGATTGCATTTTTTTTACTATTTGCTACCATTTTTTACTATTAAGTAGTTACCGAAAATATGAGGACTTAATTTTATATGAAATCTGTAGATAGATAGATTAGGTGATTTTATAAAATATACCTATTGCAGATGAAATTTGTACTTTTGAGTTGATTAAGCAAAAATCATCTAGAATGTGACCATAATTTGAGATTATAAAATTGCAATTCAGATTATGGGTTACCAGATCCTTGAATTCTAATATAGCATTATCAGACGCGACGCCGTTAACTTTTAATGTGTTCAAATGTGCCCAAACAAGATTTGTCTGTGAGCTGTGACATAACGGAGATCTACCCTAGGATGAGTTGCAGAAAAAACATTCGTGTCTATATGCGAGTGGCGAGCAGGTGGTTGCATCCGGAATAACTAGATAGAAATCCTCCGTCTCAAGTCCTATACGCAGACGTAGTTCCCAACACATCAAGAGACGTTGATCAGGTTGAGAAACTAGAGCAGGTACATAACAAGGGAAGCTGGGTCATGGAAAGGCATGACCGGAACCCTGGGAAACGAGGGATGTATCTCATGGGAATCGGAAATAACAAATAACCGAAATATGTACTGGTCACAACTAAATGTGGGAATTAAAAAAAATGCAGTCTCTAAATATATTTATTTATCTAAAGCAAATATTAACCATAAACATCAGCAACTGAAACCAACATAAGAAATAAAGTATATAAAATAAAATAAACTATCTTAATGACCCAAGAAATTACTTATATTGCAAAATTACATTACAAAATTATATTACATTAACATACTTACTGGCAACTTTTAGAACATATTTATAATTATACTAGAAACGACCCACTACCATTTTGTAAAAAAATATTCAATTGCCTATTATTCTTGTTATAGTATGGAAGTATAATAATATACAGGCCTGCGTACCTACATTTATTTTTTCTATTTTTCTTAAGTTTCTACTTTCTTAGAATAAATAGAAAATAGAAAAATAAATTATAACGTTTTGCCATTTGGGGATTATACTCGCCAAAGTAAGACTTATTATTAAAATTGAAAACGTTATAAATTGTAAAGTGGTCGCTGCACCACCAAAAACCACGTTTTTTTGCAATATTGAAAACGGTCGATTTCACAAAAAAATAATCCTTATGAAATTTGCTACAAATATGTTTCTAAGCTAGATTCGGATTGGTCCAGTACTTTTCGAACTATGGGCAATCAAGTAGAGGGGTGCGGATAGCTCAGTACACATGACTACATGACCACATTTTTATATCTGATTTTGCAGTAAGGTAGCTAAAGCGCCTTGAACTCATTTCCTCACTACCATTGACAGTATAAAAATACATTTGTTTAGGCTGTTGTCACCCCCAGTGTCTGCTTCTGTATTGAATGATGCATTTCGGATGCTGAATGCCCATGCGTTCCGGACTCTTATTTTTTTATGGAAATAGATCCGAAAATCTTGATAGTATAAAGTATATTTATTATTAAATATTTATTACAACGTGTAGCAAAATATCCCACATGAACTTGAAAGGAGACCAAACTCTGAGGAGGACTTCAAAATTCGCAGTAGGTTAGCATAAACGATAGAGAAAATTCTAGAATTCCTGATTACTGTATACTTACGTACAGCGTTAAATAACAAGGAAAGAGGGATATTTAATAAAATGCAATCGTTGAGTAGCTATCCACAGAATGTGTATATATAGTGTCAGTTGAAGAAATCAGTAGCACGTGATGTTGGATCTTAAGCACTTTATTACATGTCTCGGCTACTGCTACCGACATGAAGATTCCATCTATCGAAATTTATTTTATTACTGATACAAAACACACGTAGCTACCTGTTTTTTCCATTACTTACACGTAGCTATGTGCAATTATTTTCTGAGGAACTAAATTAAGATTATGTTACAAATAAGAGAAACGGCGCATGAACACTAATATATAGGCATATGCAGACAGCCACATTATATTATTTATAGCCAATTTACGCAACAAAATTAGTCCAGTCGTTGATGGTTTTCCACTCTGGGGAATGCC
Organism: Tetropium fuscum; assembly: GCA_964058915.1. Taxonomy (NCBI): domain Eukaryota; kingdom Metazoa; phylum Arthropoda; class Insecta; order Coleoptera; family Cerambycidae; genus Tetropium; species Tetropium fuscum. The sequence goes on along the minus strand of CAXKVY010018526.1, from coordinate 138,892 downwards.
TTGAACTTTGACCGATGGACATGAAATTTGGTGAGTAGTTAGGGTATGGCGCAATGAGCAAAAGTGATTGCTCATTGCGCCACTCTGAAAGTGCTAAAAGGTGTGGCTCAAAATAACCCCAGAAATGGATAGATGGATAAATTTTAAGTAAAACATATTCTTTAAATTTATTTCGATATTTTTCGAGTTATTCGCGAATGAAAACGTGTTAAAAATCCATGTTTTGGACCGTTTTTTTTGGAATATCTCGAAAGCTTTGGAATATACGAAAATTCTCTTTACGAAGTTGTTGTAACTTTTTTTTGCAACAACTTGGTTGGAAGTATTCAACATTAAATAACGGAAAACTGATGCATTTTTCTAGAAAAACTTGAGCACTTTAAAATGAGCGCTGTTACTTTAATATTCAATTATAACTACCTAAGCGAGCTGCGATGCAAAAATGGTGGGCCTCTCAAATTTTCAGATAAAACACCAGCCACTCCCACCAGAATGGACATCTACCGTCATCCCTTTACAAATTGCTTACTTTTAATATTACACATGTAATCCAAAAGTTTGGCCTGGTTAGAATGCGTATTTTCCGAAAAAAAAAATTATGAAACTGAAAAATGTACTTTTAAATAATATGACAAATAATGATAGAGTAAAAAAATATAAATATTTTTCTTAGCAAAAATATGTTTTTTTTTATTTCTGTAGGATAAAAATTAACAGAGATATAACTGTTAGAAGTTTGCATTATAGTGCGCGGACCACCCCTCCCGAGGTCTTCAACCCTTCACTTTTTGAATATCAAGGATTAGGACATATTGAAATATATTACCTGTAAAATAGTTGTTCATTGGACTTTATAGCTTGAAAATTAAGGCAGTTATGGTAAAAAAACAACACATTTATTTCGGAGCATAATTTTTTTTTAATTCCACATGATTTTGGGGTTTCATAGTTGATCAGATGTGCGTATATCGTGTATATACATACATAAATGTCTAATTTTGACAAGATTTTTGTTTATTTTTTTATTGATTACAGACATAGGGGTAGTTTTTAAGGGTTGAAAATCACATCACTACATGAAAGAAGCTTTATTCTAGATAATTAAATAAGATGAATTCATAAAATGCTTAAAACTGCATTTTTCTATTTTCAGTTTTCATGAAAATCGATGGAGGTTCAAAGAATTCGGAGGTAACAGCTTATTTTTACGTTCACTGACTGCATTATTATATTAAAAGATACAAATCAAACCTGAAAGTCAAAACAGGCCTGGAGTTTAACTATTCTTCTATGCTTTATAAATCTAATCGAATATAATATTTATATGTAACTATATGTTTGTAGAGTTGTTATATATTATGGAACACTGCAATATTGGTGGCTAATCAATTCCAAGAATTTAACTACTTTCTAAATTAATTATTTTTAGCCTAATGAATATTTCACCAAATACCACGTTACCAGTTTTATATCTTATTTCATAGCCTGGATTTTAGTCGTATTTCTCAATTTGAGTAAAATAAAAAATAAAATAAATAATGTCAAAAAATATATTCTTCATTCAGAGAACGACATATGCAATAAATTGTTAGTTCTAAAAGATAGGTAACCAAAAAGTAGGTATACCTGGCCAGTGACCTATTAATAAGAACACACTCTTATTTCCGTAATTTCGTCAGTGGTGACCAAAGTTTCTGTCTGACTCGTTGTTACAGTAATTATTTTATTATTTATAACGCCTAAACAACGATTGATTGAAAAATGATTTTATCATCAAATCGAAAAATGATTTTATTTTATAATGAACTCTTACTTTTACTGTTTTGAGAATATAATAATATGTTGCTATTAGTCAAATACCAAGTAAAAAAATACAGACTGGGTCGTAATTTCAGTGATGAGGAAAATACAGACTAAATGTGGAATATTTAAGTTTCGTCGTTGTATTTTTCTAGAGGTTGTTGTATTTTAGAAAATGCTGTAGTGCGAAGAGGAAGTGATAGTTCGCAAACGCTAAAATTCAGGACGAAGCTCTGCTAATTATAATTATTGCTGATATATTTATTATATTGAAAATTTCACGCTTACATTATATAGGCTAGTGAGAAGCTTTATATTTGTTTGATTAACATAGCAACATAGACGATTTTGACAGCCAAAACATCAAGTGTTAAATTTTCTGACCTAATCGTCCGCGTTATTGAAGTAATAACCGGGAAATTTTATTCGTGAATAATTTTTTAAGAAGACATATAATTTCCAAAAAATTGATGTAGAAACTCAAAAAAATCGGTATTAATTCAATCATTTGAGAGATTATAAGTGAACATATGCATCAAACGTTTTTTCGTAGGTTGATATTTTATTCCTGTTACAATTTTGCGTCTTAAGTATTTTGTACATTCTATTAGGAAAAATAAAAAACAAAAATAAATAAAAAATTAAAAAACTTATCATTTGTTATATCCTAAATTCTATATTTTTCAATTTCAAAGAATTTCAAATGCATAAAATGCTTGTTATTATATGCATTTGAAATTCTTCGGCCATTTAATAAATTATATGATTTTTCAGTACAAAATGCAATAAACAGATTTCAAATACTAAGTTTTGATCTCTTAGTAATATTTGATGTTAAATTTTCAATTTCTTTCCAGATTTCATCTTTCTTTCATTTCCGAACCGAAACATTTTATAAAATAATTGTTAACACACACACAATAATACTATTTATGTCAACTGATAAGACTGACGGATCAACTTAGCTAATGTAGTAGGTACATCTACTGTTATAATCTTACCTAACGTGGCCTACGTGCCTTTTCCGTTGCCCGCTAGTACCGTGGATTGAAGAAGTTAGTACTTTTATTGAACCCTGGTTAGCGCCGTTTTATCGTTGTTATAAATTCGACCTGGTGTTAGAATGAAACGTTCATAAATCTGGCTGCGGTTGTTGAAAACGATTAGAGCAACTGGTCGATTGATGTCCATTGCCCTTCGGGACATTGCTTTTGACATTTGGAGGCATATAATTCGTAAACTTGTTTTCTTCATCTGCAGTAAATTTCATTGAGTTCCAGGTAAGTTATCCAAGTAAGTTAAATCAACAGTTATCTTGTAAGAAAAACCCTCGATTATACATTTAATATGCATTTCCATTTCGTAGACAGATAAAACTAACGTTTTGTCTACTGATTACTGGTTTCATATACGGTAATGAAACTAATTGTAAATAATTAAGTAAACTACATCATTTTAAGTCACAGGCCCTAAAACAATCCACAACGGCACACAATTTTGGTATAGGGTAACTAATGAATATTAGGCGTTGCATCATATGTTTTTATTTATTTTTTCATTAAAATCAGAAAAATATCCCTCGTATACGACACGGGATAAATTTCAAAATATTCCTGATTTCGAAAACAAATCCTGTGACAATTTTTACTGTGTGTAACAAATAATCAAATTTCTGTAATTCAAGTCATGTATAGCAGCATCCATCCAATCATTAAAGGATTACAGCGATAATACCATACATGCGGTGTTATCAGCAAAAATTACATGATTTATTGATATGTCAAAATAAGTCAGATTGACAATTAATTTATATTGTGTTATATAATTTGTATTGTGTTAATTAAGTTATATTTCACCAAGATTTGGTAATTTGTCCAGTGATAGAATCAATAATATTGTATTAGAAAATATAAATGTAAAAAATTACATTACTGAATACACCCTTGAAATTTTGGACATTGAGGTTCCTTCAAGCGTGTCAAAAAGATTTTACTCAAATTCATTCCCAATAATTGGAGCACTGAAAACCGTTTACGGATTGAATTAACTGGTTCTTAGATCTATGTGGCCTACGTGCCTTTTCCGTTGCCCGCTAGTACCGTGGATTGAAGAAGTTAGTACTTTTATTGAACCCTGGTTAGCGCCGTTTTATCGTTGTTATAAATTCGACCTGGTGTTAGAATGAAACGTTCATAAATCTGGCTGCGGTTGTTGAAAACGATTAGAGCAACTGGTCGATTGATGTCCATTGCCCTTCGGGACATTGCTTTTGACATTTGGAGGCATATAATTCGTAAACTTGTTTTCTTCATCTGCAGTAAATTTCATTGAGTTCCAGGTAAGTTAAATCCAAGTAAGTTAAATCAACAGTTATCTTGTAAGAAAAACCCTCGATTATACATTTAATATGCATTTCCATTTCGTAGACAGATAAAACTAACGTTTTGTCTACTGATTACTGGTTTCATATACGGTAATGAAACTAATTGTAAATAATTAAGTAAACTACATCATTTTAAGTCACAGGCCCTAAAACAATCCACAACGGCACACAATTTTGGTATAGGGTAACTAATGAATATTAGGCGTTGCATCATCAGGGAATTAATCACAGACAGTGCAGTCGGCTACTGTCTGCGTTATATTCGCACTGTGTTTATTTGCGTAATTTTCATCACCTTCTAAAAAGAAAAGAAAAATGAATTCTCCAGAATTTTATCTAGACAATGTCGGTCAAATTCAATCAATACGAAAAACAATCTAAGGTCCTTCACACCTGCTTCCGCATTCTTAACAGCGTTGTCAAGTATAACCGATTTCCAGGAATTTAAGGAAAAACAAATGATTTTATATACCCATCGCCCATCACATTATGACATTATCATGTAGTATAACAATACACAGAACAATACAACAGAATAAGAGTGTTTCCCATTCCAATATTACGGATCCATTGTACACGTTCCTCGACCGTGTCACATCGGCATCATTGGCATCCATTGGATGCCTAAATTGCCTAATACCATCGAACGTTTTGTGGTAAAGAAGGGTCAACAATAATTCTCGAAATAGAAGTAATACAGTTATTCTTTAATTTAGTGTATTATTTGATGGGTTTTGTGTTAAAATTGATTAGTTATGAGTATTCTATCAAAACATAGTAACTTGTTGAATGAAAGCGCCTTTGTCTTGACGATTCTTGGTTGCTGAAAGAAAAGTTATACTGCCCCGATCTCCCATTGCGGCAATTGTGGGTATCATTTGAAAATGTTTTGTGTCTCATATTTCGATGTTACAAACAGTAGGTATATTATCTTAGCTACAGGTAACTGAAGAATGTAAGAAGAGCTCTGACAATCGGTTGGATTAATTGAATCTTACGACGTCGCGTCATACTGAAACAAATCGAATTAAAAAAAATAACAACATATAGAAAAGAAAAAACATTATTATAAAGACAATATATATATATATATATATATATATATATATATATATATATATATATATATATATATATATATATATATATATATATATATATAATCATAGCTCTTACACACAAAAAGTATTAGATTGACAAAAAACACTTTCAAAAGGAAAAGTATTGCTCATAGTTCACGCAGGCGAGGCGGGGAGAATGGATTTGTCAAAGACGCACTTCTTATTTTTAAGTCAGATAAAAATACATTATAAAATTATTATTTTAGCATCTAAATTGGGTGATTACCATGACGATATGAATGCTGCAAATTTTAAGAACTGGTTAAAGACTCAATTACGTGGTTCTAAGAAGTATGGATAGTTGAATGACCGATAACTCAGACCTACAAAGTGTTACTCACAGGCGTAGGCATTTTTAGGGGGTCGTAAGTAGAATATTTTTATATGCATATCTTAAACACAACAGCTGATATTGAATGCAAATTTCCACACCACATATGAAGTGTTGTTTTCAGCGCATTACCATTTTTTAGTGGGTAGTGGGTAGTGGGTAGAAACAAAAATAAATATGTACAAAACAGCTAAGTAGCCGTGAAAAATAAACTTGAAAACAGAAATATAAAATAAATATATATTCCGAAATAAAGCAAAAAATTCTCAATAAAAATAAAAACAATAAAAATGCAGCAAAAAAAGAAAAATACCTTACACCTTAATACCTTAATACTTACCTTAAAAACGTGTAATTAATATCACTATTGTCTATGTCAGTATTTAATAATATTATAATCACTAATACCAGTATTTTCAGTCACTTTCCACTTCATCTTCACGGTCGCTATCACCATTTCCAATATTAATCACAATGGGTTCTATGGCTTGATCAATCGCCAAATCCATATCCCAAATTATCTGTTCCTCTTTCATCACGTGATTAATACACTTCTGCCAATTTTCTGCTGCGAGTTTTTCATTTCTCTTCGAAGATGGCTTCCTACGTCAGCTAATTTAAAAGTTCAATTCGCTCTCGCCGCTTCCCTTTTTACGTGGGCCCAGAACAATTCAATTTGGTTCAATTCGCAGTGATAAGAAGGTAATCTCAACAATGTGACTCCATGCGTCAATGCCAGTTCATCCAGTGTCAGTTTCTTATATTTATGGACATGTGCCTTAGCAATTTGCAATAATTCCGTCTTCAAGTAATTTTCTTGGTAAGGAATGTTCTTTTCTGTTAACCATTCTTGAATTCTTCTCTTTCTCCACGCTTGCTGGGGTATTTCTTCACATTTTCGGCTATGGTAAGGCGCATTATCCATAACCACGACACATGATTCGAAATGTTTATGTACGCCGGCAAACCATTTCTCCTATATTTCTCGTATATTATATATAATTCATTTCCTCGTGGTAGTAGAGAAAAAATAAAACAGACCTTGTCTATATAATGACTTATAAATAATGGACTTAAGATTAATTTCCATATATAGCCATAAATAACTATATTATTCAAACATAACTTCGATTTCTGTCTATCTATATTTTTCCGGATTAGGGCACCATAACACTATAATATATTTAGAGAAAAATTATTCTTGAGATATTTCCTTTTAGGTGTATGAATACTCAAGTATAAATATACATAAACAAATATAACGTGTTGCTAAAGTTTCTTAAACTAACCAGGTGTATGCATCCAAATATAGACTTGCATAAATTTTAAAAACCGTTAATACGTTCAGTGAAATTGCAACTTTTGCAACATATCCTATAATTTATTGTAATTTTCACTTATCCCTTTCAATAACAATCTATCTTTCTGTGGCGTTCAAAGCAGCATACATTTTAAAAGCAAAGATTAATATAAGTTTCTCGCAAGTTTAATCACCACATAATAAATATATCCGCCTTCAAAGAACATTTTTATAGCCAATTTAAATCGAAGAATCAATTTAGCTAGGATCGGTGTGCTATTGTAGTGCTAATGAGAGTTTCTGAATATTAAGCTTCATTATGCTATACATTATGCTGTCCTGTCAGCATTGTTGCAAAATTCTACATGACTGACACAGTTCTTCATACATCGAATACCATCTATGAGTTTCAAAAGTCATAAGGATAATAGAAATGGGTATGTACAGTATTGTACAGTTTGCTATTGTTACCATTTTTGCAAAAGAGTAAGAAGTGTAACGTGATGTGTTCCACATATGCATTTACTCAGGCAGAAGTTATGCCCCCATTAAGAATACCTCTTACATTGTCAGCACTTGGCGAAATGGATAATAATTTCCTCCGCTATATTTGTTTAAATACGGATATGTTATAGTGTAATTAAAAATTACTCGTTATTGATATTTAGATAATAGCTAAATATGAATAACTGTTTACTATTTGCTATTAGCATTTAGCATTATAATAATAATAATAATATAATAATATTTATTTATACATCAACACATCACAAAAAAGGAAGAAGAAAACAATTGCTATTAGTTAAAACATTATTGCTTTTTGGATTTATCGGAAAAAAGATGATAACAATTCTTGCTAGGCACTACTCGTAAATTTTATGACAAATGCGTAATTTCTTACAATGTCTAGGTAAATTGCGATGTACCGAAATATAATTATTTTATTATTTTATTTTTTTTATTTTATTTTTTTCGACAGATGCCTACATAGGCGCATATAAAACACATATTGTGTCGAACAAACAGTTCGACAGAATACCTATATCTAAATGGAAAATATAATTAACCGGTGTGTTTAATTATCGCGTTGGTCGTAGCGACGTACCGACACCGATTAACATTCACAAAAACAGTTAATATCACTATACGAGAAAACGATTGTAAATTGATCCAATACCGAGTAGTTTACTAAAGTATTTAAATATTGCACAATTGTACAATATATTGATAATTAGTACTATTAACAACACTATTAAATTTAAAAAAGAAACTTACTTAAACGGTAAAATAATTGGTAAGCTCTAGAGAGCCAATGAACAGCGTGTGTACATGAACACTGACCGACTGTGGCAAATATGGTAGACAAGCAAATTGTAGACAAGCCATTTGGTCATTTGCAAGTTAGGGAGGTTTTTCGACGCAGAATTTAATGTTCTACAACTTTAAATACAATGATATTTTCCGAACAATTGCTCGTTTGCAACATATGAGCGGAAAAACTCCGAAAATTTCGAGTCTGCAGCGTTTTTCGACCTGAGCTGGTACTGCTACCAGGCAGCAAACTTGAGATTCGTGTTCAGCACCCCAAAAAACATATAATTTTGTTGAAAAATTACGTTTTTGATAAAACAGTTTCCACAAAGGTTGGTAAAAATTTCCGTTTTTCGACTGACGATGACGACCTTGTAAATCAGTCTAATTTGGAAGTTAGGCTATTCGACACAGACAGAATATAATGCTCTTCCGCTTGAATACAGTGTTATTTTCCATACGATGCGTCGCTTGCAACATATGAGCAGACAACCTGAAAAACTCCCAAGATAATTTCCCAAAAAAAAATCTGTTTTTTGACCTGAAGCCGTATTGCTACGAGGCATCAAACTTCAGACTCATGTTCAGTGCCCCAAAAAACATATAATTCCGTTGAAAAACCTTCTATAGTGCTTTCGTTCGATATGTAAACTAAGGGAATGCGGTGCTCAGTGGCGCGCGCAATTATCTTATATAGAAAATAAAATAAAAAACAATAAATTTAATTCAATCTATTTTATAATATATCAAAAACAAATTGCAAATGTATGCGAACTGCAAGTGTATTTGTTTTTACTTTTTCCGAGAGAAAGTTTCATCTGTTGGTATCGCCTGAAATACATCTATAGGATGGTGGCGCACGCATAGGTAAAATTTGGCGCATTGTATTAACTGATATTTTTTGTTATTGTCTCAGTGGCAGTTGTAGGTGTTCGATGAGTTATTGTGTCCTTAGCCGTATTAGGTAGGTGTTTACAAAGCGACATCAAACGTGTACATGAAGTGTAAAAGGCGTGCTCGAGTGTTTTAATATTAATTATTTTAGCTTTCCCCCGGAGAAAAGGCCCTCACCCGGGGGTGACCGTTTATTGGAGCCTACTCGTGGGAACATGATGGAAAAACCTAAAACAAATCCCACGATTAGACGGCAGGAGGAAGGCCACATTGCCTCACCCCCCACCCCATCCATAAGTGAAGGCTCCAAAGAGGTGCCTCACTTATCCCAACCTGTGAAGGGCTCTTCGGTGCCCTTCACAAGTGCCCTTCTACCTCGAAAGGCTCCACCTCGGTGCCTATCTCTCCCATCATACCTGAGGGCTCCACTTCGGTGCCCTCTACTCCCGATGGCTCTGTCTTAACCCAGTCCTCCCTTTCCACTGCAGCCATGGCTGCCTCAGTAGACGACCTGACCAAATCTCTGGACAGGGCCAAACTGAGGAAGCCAAACGTCTGCGGCCCGGAAAGGAAGAGAAGGAAGAAGGCAAAGGCTGCAGCAGCTGCGGCCCTCGCCAGAACGGAACCCAGCGGCTCTGCAGAAAGCAGTGCTGCGGGTACGACAACCTCGGGCTCCCAAGCTGGTGCCCCAGGTAAAGCGACAGGCACCAAAGGCTCTGATACGGGAGCCAAAAGTGCAAAAAGACCGCGAGTCCCCGGGCCCACACCTGAAGGCCAGGGCAGAGCCCACAAAAGACTCAGAACCGCACAAGGTTTTGAGTCTGTGGGATCTTATGCCCAGGCTGCAGGTGACTGGACACTGAGGATTGCGGTCTCACGGGAGAATGATCCGCATACTGGTTTCACGGAGGACCAGATAGCGGAATTCTCCGACGCAGTAATAGAGGCGATTCTTCAGGCTCCGGCCGGTAGCAATTCGCCTATACCACAATTCCTCTCGACGAGGCTATGGCAGCAGCATCTTCTGATTACTGCTGCCAATGCATTGTCACGAGATTGGCTTCTGCGGGAGCTAGCCAACATCCAGCCCTGGGCCGGTGTCAGACTCATCGCAGTTGACACAACTGCCCTAAGGCTGGAAAGGGCAACACTATGGGTGCCTGGTCGGCACCGATCAAACCAGGATGTTCTGCGGATCCTAGAGCTGCAGAACCCTTCGTGTGCCAACTGGCGCATCAGAGCGCGCAAGGAGGAGGCCAGAGGCTTCCTACTTGTTACGGGGATGGACAGACCGTCCGTCAACGTGATAAAGAACAGAGGCCTCCACTTGTTCTATGGAACAACCCGAGCCTCTGTGCAATTCAAAGGCCATGGAGGGAACGCCACAAGCGGGCGGCCCTCCATGGAAGCAACGAATCAACCGCCTCCTCCTGAGCCAGTGACTCCCTCTACTGTGGCTCCACATGGTGCTGCTGTAAGGGAGTCTGTGAAGGTGGTCACGGAGGAGCACAAAGCTGCCTCCGTGGACACCTTCGGACAGGAAAGGGAGGTGGAGAATGCGCTGCTAATGGAGGACTCCGAAGAAGATGATACTCTCACCGGAGAACTCCATAAATCAGAGGAGCCCTTGGGGACGTCAGATGATGACAGCCCCAATGCACTCTGACAGCCTTAAGCTTATGAACTCTGAGAACGTAATCAGATTTATTCAGGCGCCTTAAATGCCAGGTAGCCTTAATTCAAGAACCCTGGCTATATCAGGGTAACATTAGAGGATTATCTGCTTCTGGAGGAGCAATACACTACTGCTCCTCTGCAGAGAATCCACGTGCAGGCATCATAACCTGTGGTATTGATTACTTTCCCCTATCGGATCTATGCACACGCGATCTGATGGCAGTAAAAATCAGGGTGCAAGCTGGACAGAGCGATCACTATATCGTGATCTGCTCGTCCTACTTCCCCATTGAAGTAACCGCTCCCCCAACTGAAGTGGTAGCACTTACCAGATACTGTGAGGACAGGGGTCTCCCTCTAGTATTAGGGTGCGACTCCAACTGTCATCACATATTATGGGGCTGCAGAAGGGATAACCCCAGAGGCCGCAGTTTTGTTGAGTTTATAGGTTCAAGCGACCTAGAAATCGTCAACAAAGGCTGCGTCCCTACGTTCAGCTGCAATCGAGGTCAATCAGTAATTGACCTCACCATTTGCACGCCGAACCTAGCCAATAGGATCCAGAAATGGTCAGTGTCTGACGAAGTGTCCATGTCTGACCATAGACATATCCTATTCAACGTAGAGGCAACTCACGTTAAGACTATAACTGTCTCAAGAAACCCAAGGGCTACCAACTGGGACCTCTACAATGAGGAACTAAAGGGGCGCTCATGGGATATGCCACACGGACTCGCTAATACAGCTGAGATTGACATTGCAGTCAACCAGATGTCAGCAGCCGTTGTCGAAAGCTTCGAAGAAAGCTGCCCTGCGACAAGCAAACCTTCGAATGCTAAACATCCCTGGTGGAATAACACCCTGGAAAAACAAAAAAAGTTAGTTCGTGGGCTTCTTAAGAAAGCCGAACGTAACAAACATCCTAATGACTGGGAAGCCTTTCATAACTCCCAGCGCGAATACAAACGTGCTCTTCGAGTGGCACAGAGAGAAAGCTGGAGGAAATTCTGCACCGGCATAAATGAAATGCCGGCCGCAACACGCCTCTGCTAGATCCTATCTAAGGACCCTAATGCCAGAATTGGCGCACTAGCCTATCCTGGTGGTGGGTTCACCTCAACTGCAGGGGAAACGATGGAGCTCTTGCTCCAGACGCATTTCCCGGACTCACGGCAGAGTAATGACCACTTGGATACCGAGCGCAGGCCGGGACCAATGGATTATAGCACTGCCAAGAGAGTAGTAACGTTTGAGAGGGTAATCTGGTCTGTTAAGACCTTTCCCCCTTTCAAATCGCCCGGTAGGGACGGAATTTACCCGGCCCTACTACAATATGGATTAAGCACGCTAGCGCTGTTCCTCGTCAGGATATTCAGATCCTGCTTGGCGCGGAGCTATGTTCCCTCGTTATGGAGGGAAGTGAAAGTTGTGTTTATCCCAAAAACAGGAAGATCGGACTATACCGACCCAAAGTCATTTAGGCCAATAAGTCTTACGAGTTTTCTATTGAAGACACTGGAAAGGCTTATTGACCGATACCTAAAGGAGGAACAACTTGCAATGCGGCCTCTCCACGCACATCAGTACGCTTACCAGAATGGTAAATCGACTGAAACAGCATTACACCACCTTGTTCGCAAGATAGAAGGGACGCTCGAAAATAAACGAGAGTCACTTGGTGCCTTCCTAGACATAGAAGGAGCGTTCAACAACACCCCCTTTGATGTCATTCATCGCTCCTTAGCTCAGCGTGATGTGGAGCCTTCCCTATTGGGTTGGATTCGATTCATGCTTTCGCAAAGGAGCATCCAAGCAGAAATGCATGGTCATAAACACACAGTGGTTGCTAGTCGGGGCTGCCCTCAGGGAGGGGTTCTCTCCCCCCTACTGTGGAGCCTTGTAGTGGACAGCCTACTGTGGGAATTAAATGACGCTGGTCTGTATGCACAGGCCTATGCAGATGACTTGGTCATCCTATGCAGTGGAACCAGGGACAATTTGCGTGGCCCTATGGCTAGGGCCATAAGAATAGTTGAGAACTGGTGCCAAATAGCTGGCCTAAGAATAAACCCTAAGAAAGCTCAGCTTATGCTATTCAGTAAAAAGAGGAACCAAGAAAATCGACCAGAGATTACTCTCTCTGGTGTGGTCCTCACCTACCACCAGACGGTGAAATATCTAGGTGTTCACCTTGATGCTAAACTGTCTTGGCATGATCACATATCATGCAAAATCAGGAAAGCAACGTGTGCACTGTGGACGTGTAGGAGGGCCTTTGGTGGAAGCTGGAATCTTAATCCCAAGGTTCTCCACTGGCTCTACTGCACTATTGTTAGACCAATTTTAACTTACGGGGCCATCGTGTGGTGGCCTTGTGTTGAAAGGAACTCAACTAACAGGCAACTGGACAGGGTCCAGAGACTTGCGTGTTTAGGGATGACTGGAGCATTGAGAACGGCTCCCACCAGAGCTCTGGAGGTGCTATTAAATCTCATGCCACTACAAATATTCATTAAATTGGAAGCCATGCGTGCAGTATATAGACTGCGCACGCTAGACCAGTTACAGGTGTGCTCATTCGGGCACTTTCGCATGTGGAACTGGGCCACCGAACGATGCCCGGTTCTACTCATGAGTGGTGATCATACTCCCACTAAACTATATCCCTCGAACTTCCTGGAGGTCGTAATCCCTGACCGCGAGGAGTGGGGGATAGAGAACACCCCGATGGCAATCCGCAACGGAACCAACTGGTATACGGATGGATCCAGGGCGGATGGAATGTCGGGTGCCGGAGTCTTTTCTGACTCGGAACAAATAAGTAAATACTTTGCTCTGGGTGCACATGCTACTGTCTTCCAGGCCGAGGTATTTGCGATTCTATCCTGTAGGCTGGAGCTGCTGGCTGGCCCACAAAGAACTGGTAGAATCAATATATGCTCCGACAGTAGAGCTGCCATCTTGGCACTTAGTGCCGTTGAAGTGCGCTCAAAACTGGTTCTGGAATGCAATACCGTCCTCGAGACGCTCTCTCAGAGGAATAATTTACGCCTTGTCTGGGTCCCAGGACATGCTGGTGTACCGGGAAACGAGAAGGCCGATCAACTACCCAAATTAGGCACTTTAGAGACACCTACTGGGCCTGAACCCTTCGTAGGGATCTCCAGAAGCACAGCGGTTCTCTCAATGAAGACTTTAGCCCAACAAATGTTTCAACATTGTTGGACACCTGCTCCAGGCATGAGGCAGGCTAAAGAACTCATATCTGGTCCCGACGCTGGGAGGACCAGACAGCTGCTGAAGTTAAGCAGATGTAACTTAAGAACAGTGACAGGCCTACTGACCGGTCACTGCCACCTAAGACGACACCTTTACATAATGGGTCTTGTGGAAGACCCTGAGTGTAGGGGATGCTTGGAAGATGAGGAGACAGCAGGGCATGTTCTGATGAATTGCCCCGCTTTCCTGCATACACGTATGCAATACCTGGGACAACTGATGCTGATGCCCAGGGACTTTAGAGAGTTATGTCCCAGCCGCCTCGTTGGCTTTATTAAGGCAACTGGACTGGTATAGCTCTCGAAAGGCGGGACGTGACGGGCCCATACTGAGGCCTATACGTCAAAGGGCAGAGCCCCCGCCAATCTCAATCAATCAATCAATATTAATTGTGTCTTGTGTTTGTAAAATCGTTGGTTATAGTTAATATTTTACAGTGTAATTATAGTATTATAGTATTCATAGAATATAGTGTATAGTGTTTATAGGTTATAGTGGTTTTATACAGAGTAGTGCAATGGAAGAACTAGGCATATCAAGAAGTAAAAAGCAAAGCCCCGACAAAATCTCACATTTAATGAGAAGAGCATTTACTCACATTTAATGAGAATTTCTGATGTGAGTTTTTGTGAAGATGCTACTAATAAATGACAGTGAAAAATACCAATATGAGTGTAACTATATGTGCAAATAATAACATATCCCGGAAATTGGTCAGTTAATTTGTTATAAATTTTACTAGCAGTCTTACCTATACTAATAATAAGTAACCTAACCACGTTCTATCCTGGCAACGGGCGCTCTTACCACCCGTGGTCCTTGCTGGCCAATAGCAATTTAATTTCTTTCTTTTATTTTAAATTGTTATTGGCTAAATTGAGCAAGCACTAAGTTGTACACGCAGCATGCAAAATTTTTTCAATATATTTTAAATACATTCACAACTAAACAATTGTTTAGCTTAAAATGTTACAGAAATATGAATGTGACATAATAAGACATCTTTTGAAGTCACTTCACTTTGGTTGCGTATGATTATACGCCACTGAGCAGTAAAGCCAATGAATCGCCGGCTTGTTCATGCAGGTGTCGTCTAAGTGAGCGAGAAGGGAAATGGGATTTATATGAGTTGACAGCGATTGATATAGTAAGCCGCGGACTGGAGACCTTAGTTCTATTCACAAGAAATTGTGGCGGTATACAATTTTACACTAAATATCCTTTTGTATTGCATGTGATTTACCGCTTCTGTAGTAATTGGTACGGGTTTTCTTCGTAAAATGCCCCACAATTTTTTTATCTAGTTTGTATATTAAACGAAAACACTATAGTAGACTCACGTTATGAAACAAGCACCATTTGATCAGGCTATGAATAATTAAAACAATTGCAATAAACCAAAATAGAAGAAAAGAATCTAGGGGGATCTAGGGGAAATGTTGCACTTCTCTCAGGTATTGCATAATGAAAACATTTAATGATTGATAATTGATAGGGGAAAATCCTGGGTGGTATAAAACCCCTTTTAGGGTCATTAATTCAAAAATCACTTATTTTGGGGTTTTTAAAATTTTTTATTAAACTGGATTTCGTTAATTTGGTTATCTAAATATTGGCAGCGTTTGGTGCGGTAATTTGTGTTTTAATATAAATGGTGTAATATTCTCTCTAATTCGCGTAATGTTAATATTAAGGAAGCGTAAAGCTAATTAGGAAGCGTAAATTTAAGGACACACATCGTAATTCCTTTCAAAAGGACATAGAGAATCCAAAATACGTCTGAATCCCATACGAACGTCG
This sequence comes from Tetropium fuscum, assembly GCA_964058915.1. NCBI lineage: Eukaryota > Metazoa > Arthropoda > Insecta > Coleoptera > Cerambycidae > Tetropium > Tetropium fuscum. Next base: position 122,996 of record CAXKVY010018526.1, on the reverse strand, counting down.
CGTCGGTTGGTTGCGTAAGGTCTTCAGACTCGTGTGTATAACAGTCATACGGTAATAAATTAAAACTTTTAAGTAATCCACAGGATAAAATGGATACAAATGAAAGGTCGGGAATTTACGAAATTGGTTGTAATGATTGTAATCAAAATTATGTTGGGCGAACGAGACGATCAATTAATACAAGGTTTAAAGAGCATATGGCTCATCTAAAATGTGACAGAACAGACAAGTCTAATGGTACCCCACATACCTTTGAGAAAAATCATAAAATACATCTTATTACGCCACTGGGTTCATATAAGAAATGGTACTGTTCAGAATACAAATCCACTGTATTAACTTCTAAACTCAACAAGCCAAAACTGTTTACAATGATAAATCACTATCTCAAACTGAACTCTTCCAATTATTGCTTGTTACTTTGTCTTGTCTCTATGAACGTTCAAATTAAACTGATTAATGCAATCGGCTGGTCCATAAATACTATTTTCTGGGTTCTCGAAACTTCTGGAAGCATCTCGATTATTCTAGATCATTCTAGATTGTACACAGGGCGTCTAGAAAAGTTCTAATAGGGGTAGTCCGCATGTTCTTATACTGCAACTATTCTAAGTGGGTGCAGGGGGCTTATCTCCATTATATCAAGTCCTAGAGGGTTGAGACTTCGCCCTTGTGGGGTTGTATCGGGCACCCGTGGATGCGATGTTGCCACATCGTCGGGTGCGGTATTGTCAGATGTGCATATTTTCCTTAGATATAGGGAATTTTCAGTATATCGTGTACTGAATCGTTTCTGACGATACCATAATAATATTGGTAATTAAGATTAGTTAGAAATATAAGCAATAGTAGGCAGTTGGATATTTTGAGAGCATAGAATTTAGAAAATGTAAAAATAGTATGAATAGTTATAAAGGGCCTATTCCTTATAGTCCGCTATACGCGTTACTTGATACTAGTTCATTATACTGTGAATCTTCGTCGTGTTCAGTGAACCATGAAAATATTTTAGGTATAAATGGGGCAGTTTCTTAGTCTAAAATTACTCGCGTCGAGGAAAGTATAAGTGTTTTGATGTTCGTGGAAACTCAGTCATCGTCATTGTCCTCGTCGTCGTCAGTGCTACCTAGTAGATTATTTCCAGGCCCTCTCCCACGTATATTTCATTCTTGTAGAACGCCGTTTCGACAGTCACACCTGCCATCATCATATTCTTTTACATAACTGTTTGTTACAGCTTCTAGTTACTCAAACTCAACTGAGTACTATACCGAAGTCTCGAAGAGTCAGACGTTGGTCGTTCCACGATCCACAAGAACCGGAGATGCCTGGGAGAAAACCCGGAAATGATCTACTACATTCTACACCCACGAAATGAGTATAAAGATCTATCACCTAATAAGTATTTACCGTCGTCATAAATATTTACCTAAAACAACAAGTTATGCAGTTAAGTACATGAGGAGGTCATGAAAGAGTGATAAGTTTTTAAATATACCTACTCAGTTTATGGAATAAACAAAATGGCAAATAAATAATTTGCTTATTAAGCGAGAAAGAATTTTTATTAAAGCTTGTATTACGAAGAATATTTTTCAAAACAACTCACTAATTAAAGTAGAACTATAATAAATTTTCTAAAACAAGCGTTTAGCATCGTATGAACATAAATATCTAACAGTAATTTATTCTTAATTAAACCACACGGCGCGGCGGCCGAATAAAATATTTATTTTAAATATCTGCTAGACGAGTATTAAAGGCTGACTATGGTCTTAGATATTTTCCGACAATTTGAAAGTTATTAAGATTTTACGGTGTAAGTTTACGACATTATAATATGCCCTCAAACAATATCCCACTAACTAGGACCTGAATTGACTACCATACAATAATCTGAACTAATGAGAATACTAAATAATACGGAATATCTGAGCGCCTGGAGATTCTCGTCAGTCAAAATTAATATAAATTAGATACTAAATTAAAGAAGTAAGTCGTACGCAGTATTCATTTCCTTGCCTACGTCTGCCTCATTTATTGTAAAGGTAGGTATAATACCAAAGATAATATACACACTAGATAATACCTATACACACTATTTTAACACACTGGTAGGCTAACCAATTCTGTTAAAATGTACATATTAAAATTTAGTGGGAACTGAGAGCACAAGTTGGATTAATAGACTTTTATTGACGGTAATATTTTCGATACTGTAATACGAGTATTTCATTTTCTGAACTACTTCTGAAAGTATTTATTGTAGGGACTACTACGGGGAGCTACTTTTGGTACGGAAAACTAACCCGAAATAGTGATTATATTATTCACTGCGAATGTCAGGGAGAGTACCTATATTGCATTTGATCGAAAGAAAAAAAAATCGCCCATTTTCATCGGTAACAAAAATGTTGTAGGTACCAACATTTTTGTTACCGATGATTCGTCATAAAATTTTAAACAATTTTTAAAATGTCCGTCCGTCCGGATGACGGTTTTTTGTGACCACCTCAAGAACGAAATGCCAAACAACATAAAATTTGATAGAAAAATAGTCGCTACAAATAGTTGGTACCTGAAAAACCCTGTTAATATATTGGATTTAGCTCCAATGATAAATTGCCCCACAGTGAGGGTTCAAACCGTACAAAAAATTGTATCTCAAGAATAACAAATCTTACAAATCCAAAGTTTTCTAGTAAATTATGTTGGTCATGCAACATAACTTCAGAACCAACCAGAATTCTCATTTTAAAGCTTCCGCCGCCTTCGGTAGCGGTATATCAAACAACCGCGGCGTCTTGTGCACGTGGATGTGTTACGGCCGGTGCTCGTGAGCGACGAGCGGCAAAAACATAAAATTCCCTCGAGGTAAAATCTACAAACCAAACAAGCAAAGAATCTACCAGCAAACCCTGCGGCTTCACGGCCCTCTTCAACTCGAAGAGGGTTCTTTCCTGTAAGGTATTTGGCCCTCAGACCAACATCAGTTCGACCTCCTCCAGCTGAAGCAGATTATCCTGATTACATTTGTTTCAAATTCTTAAGGCAATGCAATTTTATTTATTTTGTAGTTATATTAGTTCCTAGTCATATTTCTTATTATTTATTGTCTTAACATAGTACCTACCTTAAGTCCAAACATAAATCCAGCATTTCGTATGTGAAGTTTAAACTAGGAATACTACCTAAATATCACATTATCTCAAATCTACCCGGCGCTTGCTTCAATTGCCACGTAGCCTGGTGCACGTAGATGACTGACAGTTCAGTGCAAGGAGTCCGGGAAAAACGTCTTGTATCTTAACTAGTAAATAAATCGTTTTGAATTTGAAATTAAATTAACTCACAATCTAGGGGTTGTGGGTTCCAATCCTACCAACAGTTTTTTTAATATTATTTTTTATTATAAATTGCAGTAGATATTTTTATTCTACTCTTCTTTTTGGAACAACTCCACAGCTACATGCCATATTATGTTCATACAGGAATCTGATTTATATAACAGTATTTTGTTGTCGATTAATAGGGTGAATTCCGTCCAAGAAGTCAATACGTTTTTCTAAATTTAAAAATCAATTTCTTTATTTTTTTCCCATTTCAATGTGAGATTTATTTTATTCAGGAAGCTAATGTAGAAAGATTTAGTCTCATATAATTTGATTTGCCATTGATGATCATGATCAGTTGTTAATGTTGTTAACATTTGCAGATTTATTGTTCCTTCTTCCTGATCTTTACCGACAGCCATTGTAGCCGTATCGTCGACAGAGGTGGGTGGCTATTATTGTGTCCTAATCCGATTCTGATATTCACAGATTCAGTCATTAATGAATATACACTGTATCGTGGTACTCCATATTTAATTTCTGTTACATTAGAATATCTTTTTGCTTAATTGTAAAACTTATATCTATAATATGAGACCGATAATTGTGGAAACTGTTTTGGCAAATTCTTGCTTTATTTATAAATATATTCCTCATCAAGGGCCTGTGCTGGTCAAACTGGTGCCCTTGAATTATATTTCGTATCAATATCTTATTTTAATATTTTCAGAATTATTAATTCGAACACTTTAAAAATTACAGGGAATTATGACCCGTAAGACGAGAGAGCTAATATTAATCTAAGCTAATTATAATATTCAGCTAATAATACAGCTCTAAAAAACATTCTAATGAAACACGTTATAAATTTCATTACGAAAATGCTAAGTTCTAAATAAAGAAGAAAATTATAAAACACGCACAATTATGAAATCAATTTATATTAAAAAAATCCTAATGCATGTAACGAAAATAAAAATGAAGAAAATCTTTCTACGATCTACAATTTTCTGTTACAATATAAAAACATTAAGCAAAGTAACAAAAACATTTTCTCTATATATAAACTTATTTACTTGTTTACATACCTACCTGCTATAAAATATACATCTACATAATATTAACATACCTCAAATTACGAATAATAATGAAATATAATACATAAGTATAGTTCATAGGGTTTCTTGACTTCTTCTTGGTTTCTATTCTTTCCTATGATACCAATCAAACAGTTTGGTAATCTTAAAAAAAAATTAAAAAATTAGTAATTTTTGACTGTCAAATATCTAAGTATTAAAATAAAATCGTCTTTTGAAAAAGGCCCAAGACCGAAACGTTAAGATTTTCCTGTATTTGTAATTAACTAGCTCAAATACATAGTATACAAATAAAACATTTGTTAGTTGCGTATTGAATTAAATATCATCTTTCAATGTTACACCAAGTCATTCTCTGACACATGACCATTGGACCTTACTCAAATTAATGTAAATTTACCGAGGATTTTACATAAAAGTAATAGTTTACATAATCTTCTTAATACCAACACATTAACTCCTTAGCTTCTAACATGACATTGACAGAGATACAAATACATTATTTCTTATACCTACATACAATAAATGTCAAAAGCGTAGGCAGCATTTAGAAAAGCCTGTTTCCACGAGATTGTCAACACGGCTAAATAAGATCTAAGAATACCTAATCCCTCTTTAAAAATTCAACAAATCAGCAATAAATAATGATTATGTGGTACATATGTAATATATAAATGAGCTAAGAGGTGCCTACCATTTGGTGGTATTATTTATCTACAGATTAAGCAGCATCAAAACACATCCATTAGATTAATTTAGGTACCTCCTAATATTGCTGTCTATTTTACGGGTAAAACCAGTAGCTATTATATTTTGTTCCACAGATCTTTTATAGTATTTAATTAGAAAGTAACAGACAATTTCAATTCCATTTAAGTTCGACTAATATAGGTACTTATAGCAGGTGCTTAAATTATGTATAAAAAGTTAAATATCCGTTGTTCTACTTTCAATGTTGTCAAATAAATCCTTCTTTAATATGAAATATTACAAAAAACAACTTATGGAATAGAGTACCTAACGGTGACTGTAATAAAATTTAAGTGAACCGTATTTCAAATGAAAAGTATCTGCTTATTTTTTATAGTAATAAATTATAAAATCACATTTTTTTGGCAGCTCAAGTATAACTGATTGATATGTTAAACTTGAAATAATGACTACTTAACTTAATCCACTATACACTGCGCTGTATATACATATTTGATTAAATGTAAGTCATTTATAATTGTAATAAATTAACTAGCATATTTTCTTTAAAGTGATTGACTTGACCTTAGTTATTAATAAAGGTTAATCTAGTGATTTGATACCAGTTTTAAGTTTTTGATATTATTCTGCACATAAAGTGAATTTATAAATATTATTGTTCTTATCTGTCTATTCATTTATGATATAAAAAATATTGATTGCTGGACAATAGGTTTGCATAAACTATTAAGAAATATTAAGAAAAATTAAGAAAAGGAAATATTAAGAAAAAAATATTAATGGAGACAAATTAAATGAATTATCGCATCGAGATGCGGTTTTCGACTTTCTATTCGGAATTTTACTGAGAATAACGCACATAAATAACCACATCATATATGTATATATATATATATATATATATATATATATATATAATATATATATATATATATATATATATATATATATATATATATGTATATATATATATATATATATATATATATATATATATATATATATATATATATATATATATATATATATATATATATATATATATATATATAATATATATATATATATATATATATATTTATATATATCTATATATATCCCAAATAGCTGTCACCACTTTGACAAAGAAATGGCGCATCAAACTAAATGAGGCGAAATCGATTCACGTCAATTTCACCAACAAGAAATATGACTATACTCCAGTGATTGTCAACCAGCAAACAATCCCACATGCCAACGAAGCAAAGTATCTAGGCATGACCCTAGATGCAAAACTTCGATGGAAAACACATGTGAAGAAGAAACGTGAGCAATTACACCTCAAATTCAGACAAATGTATTGGCTCCTTGGACGTCACTCTGAGTTGTCAATACACAACAAACTGCTTATCTACAAGCAAATTCTGGAGCCCGTATGGACTTATGGCATCCAACTCTGGGGATGCACTAAGAAATCCAACATCAAATTAATTCAAACGTTCCAGAATAAAGAACTTCGAAGCATCGTCAGAGCGCCGTGGTACATTCGCAATGAAGACATCCATCGTGACCTGAATATGCCTATGGTTGAAGGCATAAGAGGTTTGCAGGCAAACATCAGAAGAGGCTAGAAAACCACGAAAACGTAGAAGTGATATCACTACTCGACAACAACGGACTTGTTCGACGGCTCGAAGAGACCGTTCGAATTAGTGTAGTGACAGTGAAAGTGCCTAGAATTCTAAGCATGATAATAATATGTCTATCACATGAACCAAGTGATTAGTGTTATGTGGAGTGTGTCAATGGATACTTATCTACTGAACAGCTAAAGTCTAGTTATTAGGAAAAAATTGTTAGATAGATTTAATCTAATTACAATGTTCAACGTCCATAGGGCGTTTTCTAAATATATATATATATATATATATATATATATATATATATATATATATATATTATATATATATATATATATATATATATATATATATATATATATATATATATATATATATATATATATATATATATATATATAATATATATATATATATATATATATATATATATATATATATATATATATATATATATATATATATATATATATATATTATATATATATATATATATATATATATATATATATATATATATATATATATATATATATATATATATATATTTATATATATATATATATATATATATATATATATATATATATAAATATATATATATATATATATATATATATATATATATATATATATATATATATATATATATATATATATATATATATATATATATATATATATATATATATATATATATATATATTTATATATATATATATATATATATATATATATAAATATATATATATATATATATATATATATATATATATATATATATATATATATATATATATATATATATATATATATATATATATATATAAATATATATATATATATATATATATATATATATATATATATATATATATATATATATATATAAGTCTAGTTATTAGGAAAAAATTGTTAGATAGATTTAATCTAATTACAATGTTCAACGTCCATAGGGCGTTTTCTAAATATATATATATATATATATATATATATATATATATATATATATATATATATATATATATATATATATATATATATATATTTATATATATATATATATATATATATATATATATATATATATATATATATATATATATATATATATATATATTATATATATATATATATATATATATATATATAAATATATATATATATATATATATATATATATATATATATATATATATATATATATATATATATATATATATATATGGCATTAGTT
>CAXKVY010018526.1:107500-110000 GCA_964058915.1 Tetropium fuscum | reverse complement strand
TACCAAGTTACAAGTTTTCGTTCAAGGCCAAAAGACAGCGGTGTCGCGATCGAGTGACGCAATACATGTAGATATCGCAGCGCTCGGCTCGTGAAGAGTACTGGGGAGTGGGGAGTATTCAGTGCAGCTATATTGGAAGAGGTGGCGCATTGCTAGTAGTGATGGGAATAATCGGGATATTTTCATAATCATAATTTTGATAAATTTAATAATTCGATTGTCGAATGCCCAATGATAATTAAAATAAAAGAACAAGTCGGTACGCTTAGCCGGTACGGTCCTATCCTAAAAGAGTCGACACCGAGCGTTAGTGTTTACACGAGATATATAATCGAATTTATTTAGGATGAACTTATAAAAATTCGAATTGTTTCATCGAATTTGTAGTATATAAAACATGAGTAGGTTCCCATTGTGAATTATGATAGCAAAAATGAAATCATAAATCACTAAATAAGAGATTCTGAATTAGCTAATGAGCGGCCGCGTTTTAAGAATATACATTCAGCAGCACATTTAAAAGAGTAAACTGATGAATTTGAATAATGAATTTATTATTTGAATTGTTTCTTATTTATAATTTTGTTTATTAATTATTAATCTTATCAATATTAGTTTTACCTGTAATATCAAAACTGTTCAAGTATAAGTAGTAATTCCGTTAATTTTACTTGCCCAAAAAATAGTAATGACGTCGACAAAAATCATATTTTTTATACGGGGTGATCACAAACTACTAAATCTCAACAAATTTTTACTTTTCGGGAAAAGCTATTATTTATATTATTTTTGCTTGCCTATAGCAATGTCGACAAAAATTATGTTTATTATACGGTGTGGTCAAAAATTACAAAATCTTAAAATTCGGTAAGGTTAAAGTTTGTACTTTTTGATCACCACGTATAAAATTATACATTGTCGAGAAAATTTTATTGTTTATAAAAGCTTTTACTTGCTCAAAAAATAGTAATGAGGTCGACAAAAATCATATTTTTATAAGGGGTGGTCACAAATTACAAAATCTCAAAACACCCTCAGCACATCTGACACCAATGTTATGGTTGTCGTAGATTCGAAGCGTATTCGAAGCATATTCGAAGAAAATTTTACGTTTGATACAATTTATTCAACGAAAACTAATTTATTTTTACTAAAAAGTCACTACACAAATTAGCTAAGTAGAAACCACTATTATCACTTGTATAACCACTTGTCGCGAGATTTAAGTGTGTAGGTAAACAAGAATACAATATGATAACTTGATATTGACATAAGTAATTCTAAAAAAATATATATTTTTTATAAAATAGATAAATCTCATGACAAGCTTTTATATAATAAATTGATGGGTTTAAATTAATTTAAAGTTTATTTTCTTCTTTTCAGAGCTTATCAATAAAAGCTTGTTTTAATAATGTTTCTTTACTATTAATTTATTTTAGTATAAATTTAGCCCGTACTGGCAACATGAGTGGGTTTTTAAATGTAATGAAGTAGATACTTACTTACCTTCTTCTGTGGTGTTATTGAATATATATAAATATAAATAGAATTGGTAAATGGAATATTTATAAATATCTTATTATTGTTGTATTATTTAATATATTATATAATATATTATAAGTAGTATATAGTATATAGTATATGAATAAAACTAGTTTTGTTTTATTGTATCAAAAATATAAGTAGTTGTAATTTTCTGTAAGTGTTCTTATTCTTATCAGTTATGGTGACGTTATATGTGTAATGCTTTAGGGTCTCTGATTTCGGTAGAGCTTGAGGTTTATAAAATAAAACTATTTCAATAGCATAAATTATTACTTAATTGGACTGAATAAATAAATACAATATATCTCTATATGTTTGACTGTGGCAACTTGATGCTCACTCAACTCCTGTGTTTATAATATGTATTATTACATTATACTATATTGGTATGTAGGGAATAAATACTTTAAACATATCTAGGTAAAAATATATAAGTGAATCGTACATACCACTATTTTGTTGTGTGTTGCTTATATATATATATATATATATATATATATATATATATATATATATATATATATATATATATATATATATATATATATATATATATATATATATATATTTCGATTACTTGCTACAGATAGATTTATTATTTTTTTCAATTCATAATAGTTTAAAACAATATTAGAATTATTTAAAAAAATATATCATAATTAATGTTTTGTCGTTGTGTAAAAAAATATTCACTTCATCACGCATCGCTGCCAGTTATGATTCCCTTTCGGTAACCAGACAATATGTGTAACTATGTGTCATAATAAAAATTGCGACTCTTTGAAACAAAAAAAATCAAAACAAACACGAATTGTGAACAAATTGTAACAATAAATGACTAAGGATACTAATAGCGTAATATAAACTCTATCAGTACCGGACTATTAAAATAAATGATATAGTGTTTTCGTCTGATACCTATACAAACTAGAGCAAAAAATTGTGCGGCATT
>CAXKVY010018526.1:7500-102500 GCA_964058915.1 Tetropium fuscum | reverse complement strand
CTGTATCACTCCCTCTTTGAATGCTTCAGAACTCTATTGTATATATAATTCAATATTTTCCCGCATATAGTTGGAAAAAGTAGTTGTTTTTCAATAGGTTCAACAAAATTTTATGCATTTTAAAGTTTAACATCTTCTGGATAACTGTATCGTCAGAGTCATCGTCACAGATTGAAGCTTTGCACTAATGACCTCTATATGCCAGGGATTTATGATATATGATATGACGGTATACCAGGGATATATGATATGACTGTATACATATATCAATATTTGTTACATATATGTAACTGACTGTCTTGACGATTCCAGGTTTGAGACCGTGGCACTAATTAAATCGTATTGCGCGCATTTCATTAAAATGGTTTACTCAGAACCGGCAACATTAAAGCAAAAGACTCCCATTAAGAATGTAATTGCAGATTCGGTTGAAGAACTAGATTTTCAGTTTGAAAATATTATAATTTTATTACTAACACCAACGTATGATGCTGACGACTCTTAAAGAGTTATCTGCTGACTCGTATGATAAATCTGACCAATTCTTATAAATGAGAGAAGATGTTGAAAATAACGTCATTGGAGAAAATGATGATGAGATTGTGAGGGGGAAATATATTAGTTCTCCGTTTTCCCTCTTCTATTACAGGATATTGATAGAGTGTCAACTAAAATTAATACTAATTGTTAGTTGCACCAATAGGTTGCCAATAAGGAAAAAAAGTGAATCCATTTCTATCGGAAGGTTTTTCCATGTATTTACTGAAGCGTCTAATGCCGTTTGTTCCCCTATGGACAGATGTACTGCGGCTCGGGCGTTTCAATAACACAAATGCGGAGACATGGTATTTTTATTATTTTTAATGTATATTGCTCTCTTTTAGTTATAAAAATTGAAACGCTATTTACAATTTTTTGAATGCAGTCTGCAAACATGCCTATTTTTTAAGCCATATCGCAATTTTTGAGGTCATATTTACATGAATTTATTTTTTTATTCTCCATCCACGAATTATATAGGATAGAGTATAATATTGCCTATATTAAAAAATATTAAATTTATGAATTATCTATCCGCTATTTTCTAACTGGCGGTATCGAGTGTTCTACGGGTCCAGGAGGGGGGTGGCTTATTGGGTCTATTAAAATCTCTTGAAATGTCGTATTTTGTAACTGTGCCAAATTTAATGCTTGTATCACAATTTGCGGCATATGAAACGTCTAATGTTGTAACCAGGAGTCCAAAAGGAAACAATATGACATGGGCGAAAATTACTGCTAAGTGGTACCACCTACTCCGAAGGAATACAGTTGCTGGTAGAACAAACACTTGGAGAGAATATACGCATATTAATCCAGTTAAGCTGTTCCTCATCCAACGACAAAATTCACCAAATCAGCATATAATATGGGCAAAACTTTCACTCATTTTTACAATAAATCCCATTATATGGAACTACCAGAAAATACTGGTATTTTACTTGTTCCTTATCGCGACTCTCACGAGGTAGTGCCTGCCTGTCGCCTCTCGAGTCTCTTTTTGCATTAAAATGTGTCTGCAAAAAGAGTTTACGGATACGTGTTAAAAACTTATGTGAAACTGCTACAAAAATCAATAGAGACTATTACTTTAACATATGAACAAATTAAATACAGCAAATCTCGTTAAGAATTCGAAAAATATAAATAATAGATAAAATCAAAAATGACAAATACACACTGGTAAGAAGTAGGAAATGTGATCGCCAAGTTCACGCTACATTTTTAAATTTCTACATGAACTAAAGTAACTCATACATTTAATGTACGGGGTGGCATAAATTAGTTAAGACCAATTTGCTATAAAATCACTGTTTGAATTTTGACTCGTTACCAAATTCATAAATTAGCAATACACTAACAGGTAAGTAGAAGGTAGATTAGAATGCACAAACTCTATAATGAATATGTTACTTTTCGTTAGGTACCTGCATTTAAATGCATTTATTTCACATGCATATTTTCCGCTCCATATAATCATCATAATTTTGATTTATAAAAGACACTATCATAAATCAATAACAATTTGTAGCACATCCGCATAGTATGTGGGAATATCAAAGAAACCTCTGGGTCATAAAGTAAATAAATATGTTATATACAAACAATATTATAACAATAGACAACGTTTGTGCCTTTGTGGGACGATACTTTTTTATCACATAAAGGGGTCAGCGCCACAGCCGGGAGCGGCCTTTCTAGGAATCATCAACTTCAGTCCTACGTCCTACGTCAATCGTGTGGAAGACTTTTTACTTCACTTGTTTTATAGCTACCTAGTACCTACGGTTTCTTCGCTAACACACTGACATAATGGCTAAAAATATGTACGGCATAATTCCTCTAGACAGAGCATTTGTTTATTGCCTTTATAAAGCTGCAATACGCTCTCTAATATGTATGGGAATCACTCCTTAGTTCTGAATTATTTCTTGTATCATAATCATCATTCATTGATCATCATCATCATGGATCATCATTCTTGTATCATAGCTACCTATATTTATTCTTTGATATATATGCAGACGTAAAAGGATTGAGAATCCTACAGTAATAATAAAAAATTATTGCAAATAAGAAAAAAATACTATTATTGAGTATATAGGTATCAGATATATTAATAATTGAGGTTGCAATTTCCTTCATATCCGTTTTACGGTTGTATATTGCATGGTTTACCGTTTACCGTATTATTGGTTATATTCAATATAATGTTATATTTAATATAATAGATTATATAATAATGATATAATGATGATATAGTTTAATAAATACGTAATAAGTTACAAATTAATATCACAATCAGGTGCTAGACGAAAGTATTATACATTTACCTAACAACGTACATTTTTTGGCATGACTCGTGTGATCTTAGTATAAGTACACTAATAATACAAGTTTTGACAAATATAAGGTAGTGAAATGCTATACAAAATAGAATAACAATGAGGTAAAACATGTATAATATAAACATATCCTATAATATAACCACATAAAATAATATAACAGGAAATAAGTGTGATTGTTGTGAATATTTGTGGACGATTGTTTAAAGATTTTATTGACTAGTAACCAGAAAATTAGAACATTTTCTAATTTTCTGGTTACTAGTCAATAAAATCTTTAAACAATCGTCCATCCTTTGAAAAATTTTTATGTCTCATATTTTGATGTTACAAACAGTAAGTATTTATTCTATTCTACCTGTTTTAATTGTGATTTTCTTCTAAAATTATCCCCGATTAAATCCATGTCTTGACACCATTGTGTCAAGACACAAGTGGATGTAGAGACGTTATGTAGATGACACGCAAGTGGGCGTAGAGAGATTATGGAGGCCAGGAAATCAGTAATTGGATAAGCAGTTTCCAGCGTTAATAGTAAATCATCTCATTAAGCAACAACATTGATCCAGGTATACAAAGATGCAGGTATTCCAGAATAATTCCTAAAATAAGGGAGAAGGAATCACTACAGTTTCACAAGTATAGAAACATAAAACAGGTACCGAAATACAAATATTTGCTAGCAAATGTAATCAAATAGATAACGAATTCGTTTAAACAAATCGAAGTAGAGTAAAAGCTTAATAAAGACAAGCACTTACCTTAGATAGCATTTAGAAGATAATATCCATATAATGACATAACAAGATCAATATATAATTCAATAGTAAACTTGTAAAGACGGCCATATTGCTTAGTTTTAATTTGCTTTATTATATAACAGAGGGAGAGCCTTAAGGTCACAGCTGTTTCAGAGAGTCCATAAAATAAGAGTTAAATAAGTAACCAAGAAAGACCATAGTGTATGACCATTATAAACGTTTTTTCCAAATTACACATAACTTATATTCTTAGATATTATTTGATTATTCATCACGATTATAGAAAACATAAACACATTGTTGTTTTCTTGTAAATGCATATACATTTCTTTTAATTTTTAATTAGTTGTAAGATAATGTCTATCTAGTGACTTTTGCAGTAACACAGGTCCTTGGTGGTAAAAATTGAGAACAACTGAAAAAAGTCCGAAAATTTAAAGGGTTTGGGAAGGGCTTCCGAAGTGGAAGAATTGGATTTGCATTATCACTTCATCACATACAACATATAAAAAATCATAACTACCTCATTTGATTCAAGGCAACACCCCTTGTTTGGTATGATTTCCATGTACTTTGAGGTCAGAAAAAATAAAATGAAGTACTGAAATATACGACTATCTGACGGTCTAATAGCATAAAGTTATAAAGTTGGGATTCCAACATAATATTCATAGCTCTACATGTGCAAGACCATTAAAAAATTACCTGTAACTCCAACATTGATTTTTTTCTTTTTGATAAACCTTATTTGAACTTGCCTATTTTTGTAAATAGTTATCATGTGTTTCCTTATTCCCTGTCGTCTATGCATTCCCAGTTATCCTAAAGTTATATTATATTCGATAATTACTATCCAATATTGTCCAATCTAATTTTAGTCCTTTTAGCGCTCTGTTTTTTTTTTAAATTCACACACCGATTTAAGGCAATGATACAAAGACAACTTAATAATCTCAAACGACTGTGCTATTTATGCGGAGGACTAAATTACAGCACGGCGATGACGGTGACTGTTAAATTAATTGGGAATGCAATTAAGGAAAACTGCGGTACTGATTGACTGTCTGCAAAGAAGCATAAATTAAATTATAAACTCGAAACATAAACCTCATTTCACAGTGTCTGATTTTATTATTTCATTTGAATTATTTTATTTACATATACTTTATTTACATATATTTTATTTACATATGTAAGTCACCAGTAGCCTCTAATATAAATTGTTACTGTTAATCTAATTTGGTGTTGTTATCGAGTCATTTTATAATGAAAATTGCAAACCATTTTTCTTAATCTATTGATTACAAAATCACGATATTTTATGGAATATTATTTAAAATATAGCAGGTAAGAAATATTGTACTATTTACATTGTAATAACCATAACTGCTATTAAATTGATTGCAGCTTATTTTGACATCATGCAGTTATTTTGATATCCATAATCTACCTTGAAATGTAATTAATTAATTGGCACAAAATACTAAAATTAAGTAGCTACCTACGACGGCGTATTAGCGTCACAGTTTAAAACAATAATTTTTTCAAATCTCAAAATTCTGATCAAAAAATTCCAAATTTAGGAGTAAAATGCACGTTTTTGAGTAGCGTTAGCATAATGAAGATTATCTACGAACTTATTATAAATATATATTTCTTGCTGGGCAATAAAAAAAATTAAAATTAGTAAGGTCGCTGTATACCGAAGTCACTAATTATCCGTGGACGACACCGATCGTGGGCAACCAAGTCAGATAGTCCCCAATTATGCTAGGTGTCGAACCTACTCTCGGCACTTTCTGTAATTTTTGGTGAAAGATCCCAAAATGTGGTATTATACTCGTAAACACATAACTTTTATAATATAAAAATTATATACATCTACTTACTATTGTATCGACATCAGCGTGCACGATGACATTCCCACAATTATACACACATAAACATATTATCGAAATAGCGTAGTATACCGTATACCGATAAATACATATTCAATTTAAATTTTAAAATAAACATACCATACTATTTAAGTAACGACAACCTTCCGGTACCTATTCGTACATTATGAAATTTAATTTAGGTAAAATTGAGTAGAATGAGTGTTTAAACTGTAGCCAAGGGCTCATAACACATATATTCACATGCATACACTAAAGTCTTTCCAATAAGTATGTATAGTTCAACGACCGGCAACCCTAACCTACACAATGTTTCTCATGGGCTTAGCCATTTTTTTTTCTTAGGGGGTTGAAAGTAGAAGGCTCTTATATGCATATTTTAAACACCACAGCTGAGTTTGAAGTTTCTACACCACTCATGAAGTATTGCTTTCAGCGCGTTACCATTTTTTAGTGGTTGGTTCGCCAGTAGCCACATTTCCCACAAGAAACAAAAATAAATATGTGCAAAACAGCTAAGTAGCAGTGAAAAATAAACTTTAAAACTGAAAAATAAAATAAATATATATTCCAAAATAGAACAAAAAATTCTCAACAAAAAATAAAAACAATAAAATAAATATACCCATATACCAAAATAAAGCAGGAAAATCTCGACAAAAAATTAAAATACCTACATGCCTACGTTTCGGAATATTTTCCATAATTCACCAATAAGTTAAAAAGAGATATCCTGCTGGCATATCCAGCCATGGGTCTACAATAGAGCGGCTTTGTCGCATTTAACTATAAAAATAAATATTTACGGAGCTGCCATAATTAAAGTAGACGAAAATAAATGTAAAAATGGATAACATCTTGGCCTATAATATATTATTGTATGTATATTAATTATTTTATGACATTCATAAATAATATATACAACTTTTATATAGTATTGTGGAATTTGATATTTTAATTGAATATTGAGAAATTTGAGAATTACATGTGGCAACTGCGATTTTTCCTATACGCGGTCAGTCAACTACACATACTTATTAGAAAGACTAGTATTACCAAGTAATCCAAGTAATCCCCATTAATAAAGGAGAGCCCCTCAAGTGTAGGCTTGTAAAATCTTATCTGTAAAATGGCAGCAGTTCTTCCAGTAATGTTGTTAAGTTTCCGAATCATATAATATGAACCACGTAATCAAAATCGATTTTTATGTATGGGCGTTATTACAAATAAGAAGCCAACAAGTGTTTGATTTTTATCCAACCAAATGCATTTCAATCATTTTACAGATTCTTTGTGTATTTAAGACGTTTAGGTTGAAATTTAGAAAGTAATACTTATTTAGTTATATAATAAGTCTCACGTCTTCTTGGTGTATTAAGAATTATATTATTTTTATTTGGACGATGCGGTTAAAATAGCAAGTAGTGATTTACGGTTTAACACGATTAATTGGTGACAGGTTTGAGGAAATATATTTGTAATAAAGCTGACATAAACCTAAACACACGACAAAATACCTCTCAAAATTATAGATTTAATCTTTTCCTTTCTCCCTGAACACTGGAACCAAAAGCGTGTTATGAAAAGCAATGAATTCGCATTACCAAATAATACGGAACATATTTAAATGTTGCATTCAATATTATATAGGTACATGGTTACATTCATTCCCACAATAAACATGTCTCAGTTTGTGTTTGTATCAGTTTAATATATAAATTATGTTTAAAGTCTATATCAAAATATGTGTCGTATGTGTGTTAGTAACGTACTATATATATCTCGCGTCTCATGTAAAACAATATGATAATTTAGTAATTTTGGTATGAAGTACCGATCAAATGATTAATTATTATATTCATTATTTAATAACATAGTAAGTGTATATAAAAACATAATCTACTACTTGTAAATTAATCACAAATTAAGTATTTAAAAAAGAAGCAAATTATGAATAAATAAAAAAACTGGGAATTAATTATTGATTCCTTTTATAATTATTTTATATATATATATATATATATATATATATATATATATATATATATATATATATATATATATATATATATATATATATATATATATATATATATATATATATATATATATATATATATATATATATATATATATATATATATATATATATATATATATATATATATATATATATATATATATATATATATATATATATATATATATATATATATATATATATATATATATATATATATATATATATATATATTTTGCTCCCTTTTTTGGGCCTTTTTCAAAAGAGTATTTTATTTATGACATATTTGACATAGACAAAAATGACAAAGTGAATGAAAAAGTTTCTTAGACGGCACCGAAACGTTAAGTAATGTTTGATTTTATATTAAGCATATTTACAAACTTGTATACTGTCAGTCAATTGTCAGTTCGATAGTGATTAGTTGTTGTCAAGAGGAGAGGAAACATCTTCATCGTATGTTAATCTGAATTTTTATAAAAGGTGTTTTGTAATACTTTAGATAAAGAAAATAATAACGCCAAGAAATACTACATATAGTGCCACAAAGAGGGAGATTTTTACTACAAGATAACGCATGCATCTGTATGAATTTAATATTTGAAAAATCATTTCTGTGATTCTGAAGTTGTTCAAACTATCTAACGCGTTAAAAGATTGATAGCGACCTAGTTTGTTTTATCAAAACAGGAAGACATTTTTCAGGTATACTTTATTCTAAAGTATACATTTATAAATACGTTTGTATCGGCACAAAAGACAAAGGAATGTACTTATTTACGGAAAGATCCAAGAATCCGACCACAAAACCGTATTAAAGAGCATTTTATGACCTACGGCCTCGACCACCTCTGACCTATGCTTTGAATTATATGTTTAATCCTTTCTTTTATTTACAGCGAGTGTCTTCTTTATGTGGGAGGAATTTATTGTTCAAATTGACCTAAAACTTAACCAAACGGTTGTTGAGGACATTATTGGGAGATGTCTTAAAACTGCTGAACTAAATCTTTAGGTAAGATAATTCTTGTTCGGACTCCTACATGTTCCAAATACCGCACTGGCTGCTATAAATTATCATAATATATAACGTGGCCACAAGAAAGCGATATTATTGCGTGTGCTATATGTTTTTGGATACCTATCAACATGGGTTTATGTATTATACTTTTGATTTATACCAACTTATTTCTAGTACATTAGACATTTAAGAATGTGGATGACGCTGATAACAGCTTGAAGATGGAATTATTCAATTTACTTGAGGCGCCTTACCAGTGCCGTTCTTGAGTGTTGTATATTTTAATTTGTGTAACTACTAATTTTACCAATCTTTTGAAATAGTATATTATGCAACAAATTGATTCATTCACAAATTACCATTTTGTACGAGTTATAACTGGATTCGAAAAGGATAACTTAAGGATATGAATACCCAGAATATCCATAGCTACAGTCCATACCTAGTACATCTATGGGATGAATGTGTGCTCTTTGGGTAACTTATACAAAATGAAGTTAGATTAAATATAATGAATTAGAGACTGAGACTGCTAAAACTAGATAATACCTAACTGAAAGGATTCGATGTTAGTGTGTTTAATATGTTAGCTAAACCCTTTCCTAAATTCAGGCAGTGTAATTAATTGATCGTAATGTGCTTCAATAAAATATCGTTCCTTTATGAATATATTGATATTGAAATATTAGAGAAAAGTATGTTCATAGTAATATATATTAAATAATAGATACACTAAATACATCTTGTCTCTTCATTTACAACCACAACAGTAATGAAACATATTTGCTAAACATTAATGACGGACATTTTGCCCTTTTATTGAAATATAAAACTTACGCCTTTCTTTAAAATAAATTGATGTCATAGTTAAATAGAAAACCTCCTTCTTCCAAAATAAATTCAATAACATAAAAAAATCATTTATTAAGACAATCCTTGGAAAGTTATAACTTTGCTAAAAATATCAATCTTCATGAGCTTGCATTAAAATTTTAAAAAGTGTATAGTACCCATTTTAATATATAAGCCTATTTTGAACTCCCTTTGAGGTAAAGTATCTACATGGTCTAAATTAATTAACAAATAATGAAACAAAAAGTGTTTTATATATATATATATATATATATATATATATATATATATATATATATATATATATATATATATATATATATATATATATATATATATATATATATATATATATATATATATATATATATATATATATATATAATAATATATATATATATATATATATATATATATATATATATATATATATATATATATATATATATATATATATATATATATATATATATATATATATATATTTATATATATATATGTGTGTGATATGTGTTAAATGGCACTGGATGGAACCAATTAGCCAGGCTATTTAATTAAATGATTGGTACCTGGTATGCACCCATCATACCACCCATATATATATATATATATATATATATATATATATATATATATATATATATATATATATATATATATATATATATATATATATATATATATATATATATATATATATATATATATATATATAATATATATATATATATATAATAATATATATATATATATATATATATATATATATATATATATATATATATATATATATATATATATATATATATATATATATATATATATATATATATTTATATATATATATGTGTGTGATATGTGTTAAATGGCACTGGATGGAACCAATTAGCCAGGCTATTTAATTAAATGATTGGTACCTGGTATGCACCCATCATTAAAATGTTACATTTTATTTTATTTGTTATGTTTTGTTTTCTATATGCCATTTTTTTTTTTTTTTTTTTTTTTTGTCATTATTATATCTGCTCCTCTTTTCTTTTTATTTATTTGTTTATTTATTTATTTATTAATTTGTTTTCTATATGCCATTTTTTTTTTTTTTTTTTCCTCCAGCTGGTATTTACAATTTAATGTTAATGGTCTTTGTGTGATTGTACAATATGTTATATAAAATAAGTTGGTTAGTATACGTTAGCAAATACGGTAGGTTAATGGGGAGTTGTACATTTTTTGTTATGAGTTTTTCATACAGGGTATTAATGTTGATAAACTCTAATGGACATTCCAAGATAATGTGTTGTTGGTCAGCTAATTCGTCGCATATGCAATACGGTATATCTGTGAGTCCAATTTTTGCTTTGTAGGCTGGGCAAAGGGAATGATTGCTTCGTAACCGGCATATAGTGCGGATGTATGGGCGATTATAGATATTATAGAACCATGGTTGTGTGGGAAGGAGGGGCTGGATGTTTTTGTAATATAGGCCTTTCTCTGAATTGCTATAATTTTCTTGCCATGCTTTTGTTAGCCTGCTTTTTATTATCCATAAAAAGTCCGACCTGGGTAATTTTTCGGAGGATAATCGTCCTACTTCTGTTGCTTGTTTTGCGAGTAGATCCACCTTTTCGTTGTATTTAATGCCGACGTGGGCTTTTACCCACGAAACATATATTATTTTTGATTTTATATGTGCCTCTCTGTTTAGAGTTATTATTTCCATGAATATGTGATTTAGATGTGATCGAGTCTCAGTATGAGTTAATTTATCTACTATACTCTTGCAGTCAGTGAAAATAACAAATTTATTTTTTGCGTGTTTCAAACAAATTTTGAATGCTTCTTTAATTGCTATAAGCTCTGCTGTGAAGGTTGACGCATATTTGGATAGAGAATATAATGTTTTCTCATCTTCCTGAGGATAGTATATTGCACATCCTACTTTTTCCTTATATTTCGAGCCATCGGTGTAAATTTTTTCGAAACCATTCCATTTTGTACTTAGGTCTTTATTGAATTCGATGTTGACTTTTAACGGGTTGGTATCAAGGAAATTTGTATTGATGTATGTCTTCAGTGGGTACAGGTAATCTTCGTAGTTTAGAGATAAATAGGGCTCACCTTCGAGTATGTGTAGCTCTCCAATAAGGTCAGACGTGTTTTCTATGCTCTCAGCTATGAGGGGAAGTTTTTTCTTGCGCCAATATGTTGACGTGTGGCATAATCGGCATAGCTCTGTAATTGGTGTTAGTAATTCACTTTTTTTTGATTGATATTTTAGGATCTGTTTGTCACTGAGATATTTTCTTCTCATATCTAAAGGTGGTTCACATGTTTCAGCTTCTAGGATGTCAATCGGGGTACTTGGTAGGTATCCAATGCACATTCTAAGGCATTTGTTCTTTATCTGCTCGATTTTTCTGAGGTGGGTTGTAGCTGCAGATCCATAAACAATTGACCCGTAGTCGATAATTGATCTAACGAGAGTTCTGTAAAATGTTAACGTGATGTTTGGATCTGAGCCCCATTTCTGATGGCAGAAGGTTTTTATAATATTTACAGCATTCTCCGTCTTCTTTAATATGTGATGTACGTGTTCCTTCCAGTTTAGTTTTTTATCCAAGTAAATTCCTAGGAACTTGGTAGAAGTTCTATATGGAACGACCGATGTGTGTAATTTTATACATCTTGGTGGATGGAAACGTTTCCTCGTAAAGGTTACCACTACCGATTTATTTTCTGATATGGTCAAGCCGTGGTTCAACGTGTAATTTTGTACTGTCTTCATTACCTGTGCTAATTTATTGTTACATCTTTCTATTGATTTATCCTCCACATATAGCGCTATATCGTCTGCGAATTGTAGTAACCTTGTTTCTATTTTGAACTTATTTTCTAGATCATGTGTGTATATTATGTATAGCAGTGGGCTAAGAATACTGCCCTGGGGCAAACCTATTGAAGTTGCACGAGAACTTGTAAGTTCATTATGAATTCTTATGTGTATCTTTCTGTTATAGTATAGGTCGTATATGTTCTTTATTATTATTTGAGGTACATCAATGGTAGATAGTTTTTCAATCAGTATTTCGAGATTGACGTTGTCATATGCACCTTGAATGTCTAGAAATAGTGCACTAATCGAACGTTGTTTAGAAAAGGCTAGCTGTATATCTGTTACTAGATGAATTATGCTGTCTTGAGTTGACTTGCCATGTCTAAATCCATACTGTGAAATTGGAAGTATTTGATTTTTTTCTAACCAAAATTCGAGGCGTATTTTTATAAGGCGTTCGTATGTCTTTAGGACACATGATGCCAGTGCTATTGGACGGTAAGAATCTACTTCTCTTATATTTTTTCCGTGTTTTAGTATTGGAATTATGATATATGTGTACCAATCTTCTGGTACCGGTTTTTTATTTAGCCATATATCATTAAATATATGCGGAAGTTGTAATTTTGCCGATGATGGTAATTTTGCAAGCATTGAATAGTGTATGTTATCAATTCCAGGAGTTGAGTTATTGTTTTTCTTTAGACATAAGTTGAGTTCTACAAAGGTAAAAGGTTTGGTTAAGTATGTTTGCGTATGATCTAGGTTATGTGTTTTTTCATATGGTGGTAGGTATGTCAAACATGGGGTTATTTTTCTATGAAAATCCTCAATCCACGTTGCATTCTCTGGATCTATGGGGTTTTGATTGGACTGTCGCCTGTTTTTGAAAGCACCGACTTTCTGCCAAACTGTTTTGAGTGGAACGTTTCTGTTTAGTGACATACAATATTTTCTCCAGTTTTCTCTTTTCACCTCCTTGAGAGTTTTCTTTGCTATTGCATCGTTCTTCTTATAATTTAATAGGTTTTGTAGGTTAGGGTTGCTTTTATATTTGATGAAGCTGTTCTTCCTCAACCCGACTGCTACACTACATTGGTCATTCCACCATGGTTTATTTTTTGTCGATTGATTTTTATTTTTATAAATTGGTAATGAGTTGCTTGCGGTAGAGTTAATTTTGTTAATAAATTCATTATAATCTGGAAATTCACCTTCAACAAAGTTACGGTTGGCTTCTTTCTCATATGTAATCCAGTTTGCTTTAGCTAAATTCCATTTTCTGTGATTATGGTTAGGTACATACGTTGGTGAGTATGTGAGTGGTATAATGATAGGTAGATGATTTGATCCGTGTGGATCTAATAGGGTTTTCCATGCTATTAAATGTGATAGGTCTGGGGTACATATCGTTATATCTATGGCAGAGTTGCTGTTTGGTTGGTTGCCAATAAATGTATGAGACCCATCATTTATACATATTAAGTTGTTTTGGTCTATTGCCTCCAATAGGTTTTTACCCTTTACGTCGTTTTGAGCATTTCCCCAAGCGATGTTGTGAGCATTGAAGTCTCCTGCCATAATAAATGGTTTAGGGATTTTTTCTATAAAATTGTTCCATTGTGGGACTGAAATTTTAGTCTTGGGTGGGATGTAAATTGATGTTAGTACTAATTTTGATGTTTTACTCTTAAGAACAACAGATATATGGTTGATATTTTCTATTTGAGAGGTTATTGACAGTTTTTCATAGCATATATTTGTTTTTATGAGAAGGGCGGCCCCTCCCCCAGTTCCATCCTCCCTATCGTCCCTAAGGACATTGTAGCCTGGAAAATTGTAGTATGTGTCAGGTTTAAACCAGGTTTCACTTAAAAATGCTATATCTATATTACTATTTTGTAGCAAATATAATAAATTTTCACGATTGGAGATTGCTGACCTACAATTCCATTGACACATGATAATATTATTCATTGTTTTGTGCATTATTTGAGTTAAAATTAAGTCTGCTTTTTATTAAATTTTTTAGATCTGATTCTTGTACATCGAAAGATTTATTTTGTTTAAGTAAGGTAATAATTGTTAGTACTATTTCTAAGATTATATCTGTCATATTAATAGATGAGTGCATATCAGGTACTGGGTTAGGATCTCTTAGTGTATTTTGGTAAATTGGATCGGATACGGTGCCGCCCGGTATATTTGGGCATTTAGATTTACTAATAATTTCTTTGTGTGCTAGATATATGGGACTGGGTGAATGAGTGCGGACTCTTTTATGGTTTGGTGTTATCGAATGTGGTGTGTGTCTTGAGTGTGTGGGTGCGGTATATTGTAAGTGTGTTCCTGGAGTATGCTGTGAGTGTGTAGGCGAGATATTTTCAAAGGTAATTGGTGTTGTATTAGATGGTGGTGTGTGTCGGGTATATGATACTGATTGCGAGTTATGAATTGTAACTATGTTGGCATAGTTTATTTTAGGTATCGATAATGCAGAATCTCGATATGATGAATTTGTTTCAGACATGTGCTCTTTTATTTGTTTCTGTCGTTTAAATTCTGGGCAATCTTTAAATTGTGTGGTTAAGTGTTCTCCATTGCAGGAGAGACATTTCGGTATTTGAATTTGTTTGTCACATTTTTCAGTAACATGATTTTCACCACATTTGATGCATCTAGCTTTACTTTTACATTGTAGTCCCATGTGACCAAAGCGAAAACAGTTATAGCACAGGAGTACCTTTTGTACATAAGGTTCAACGTTATAGAGGACGTGATTTATTACGATGTATTTGGGTAGAGTTTGTGACTTGAAAGATATTATGACTGATTTCGTGGGATGTAGGTTTGTATTACCATCATCAGTTTTTGATTTTCGTTTAATTCTCTTAACACTATCAACAAAAAATTTGCAATGATGATCATATGCCCTAATTTTGTTTTTTAAATATTCTTCGGAGATGTCAGATTCAATTTGTCTGACGACTCCTAATCTAAAAAGTAGGAATCTAGGAATGTATGCTGTCAGATTGTATGCTGAAAAACCTGTTGAAGACAGTATTATATTAGCACTAGAATGATCTTTGAAAATTACGCGTATTCTGCTTCTGCCTATAGATTCAATTCGCTTGATTTTATTATCAACCTCAGCGTGCAAAGTATATATGATTTCCCCAATTTTCATAGGGTTTAGTTTGCCTCTAAAATCATAAAGAGTATTTTCTATATATACGTGAAACGGGCCTGTATCCGTCATTTCGTATTTATAGGAAGGTCGTGGTTTTTGTTGATGTGTTGATTGGCTTTGTTTGCTGAACGTTTCTTGCTTGTCTTTTTCACTATTATTGTAAAAATTTGTACTTACAGTGGAATGTCCCTCGTCTAATGTATTTGTATGTATATTATCGGTACCTGTTTGGGGTTCCTTATTTGCTACAACTACCTCCATTGATAACCCTAGGGGGTTGTCGCTATGTCCTGGGTGGCTAAAGGTTCCGTCGGGGGATAAGCCCCCGCTGGACACACTCATATTTTAATGGCACTTGAATTTAATTCAATTTATATCTCACTATTTTTAGTAACAGGATAGAGTTTGAATTAAGAAAACAAAGTCACTTCCGCACGTCTTATCGGTACGCTCGAATGATTTCAACTGTATTTATATATATATATATATATATATATATATATATATATATATATATATATATATATATATATATATATATATATATATATATATATATATATATATATATAGATATATATATATATATATATAGATATATATACATATATATACATATATATATATATATATATATATATATATATATATATATATATATATATATATATATATATATATATATATATATATATATATATATATATATATATATATATATATATATATATATATATATATAATACAATACCTACCGAACACTATTAACTTTTGTCACTTAAATGGCAATCCAAGATATCTTAAATTATGATTGAATGCATAAATTACGAACATACACATTATTATCTGTCAAGATCTTACACCAACTAAATAATATTTAATTTAGTTCTCATTCAGCATACGGATTTTATGAACGTGTTTAAAAATGTGAAGTCTGTCATCTTGGACAATTATCTGAATGTTAGGTAAAGAAGTAAAAAGGGTGTGTAACCCAGTATTTGTAACGATTCCCATGTATAGTTGGCCACGGTAGCCACGTCCTTTGTTAAACAGGTAGAGATTATATTCACAAGTAAATATAATGTAACTCGAATCTTATGGACTTATTAAAGGAGTTTCAAGGGTATCAATTGAATAAAATTGTTTCCATAAGCATGGGAAGGAAGCACAGGTTCTCGGTGGAAGTATTTTTGGAACTAACGTTTATACCAAGCGACCTGCAGTACCTGTCGTAATAGAGTGGGGTTTATATAATTAGTATTATATTATATTGAACTATTATACTTATCACTATTTTACTTTTTCGTTCATAGTTTTCTATTTTGTCGTTCGCTTGTAAAATATAGATATAATCAGGTGCATCATTTTGTGTCTTCTAGAGATATCGAATTGAATGAGAATGTCGTGTCTCCATATCATACTTGAATGTGGCAGAATATTGTACTAGGCATTGTACTGGGTATTGTAGGCATTGTGTGTGCATTATATAATATACTATTTATAAAGGTATAAATGACATGTGACATGACTCAGGAGCGAAGGCGAGAAAAATTAACCAAAACAGCTTTTAATACTATAATAATGGTCGCGATAGAACTAAAATTTCAATGCCATAATTTTGTTGTACACCTTTTTAATATCTTAGTAATATTGCCAAAAATTAAACATTGCAATGGCCGATCTCACCCTTACAATCTGTGAGTTCGATCACCTACAGTAATTACAAATTAACAAACAACTAATAAAAAATACATTCTCTTGACATAACCTTAAAAAAATATTATTTTTTGTTTTTAAATTTTGTTACAACATATTATTTCACACAATTTTGGATACTTGAAGCACTTATCGTGTAACCACCGCCTACAATTCTCACACTGTACCCATTAAGATCATTAAGATCAGATCTAGCAGTTTCGTATTCATTTTCAACGCACCCTACACAATCATTTTCACTAATTTCCTCCACAGAGTCACCACTGTCCTGTAGATCTGGACTTTCGTATTCACTTTCCGAAGGCACTTTGTCCTGTTTTTTTGTAAATTGTTTTTTTAATTCTGAATATACGTTTTTTTTTCTGAGGACGTTTTTCTTTTCCTGGGAGTGAATCTGAACGCTTTTTGGATAGTTTTTCATTTCGTTTATCCTCAATACGGTCAGTTGTACCTATTTAAAATAATTGCCAATAAAATCGTGGACGAACTATTTTATTAGCACTTGAGAACTTGTTAACGCGCAGTGGTGAAATAGAGTCTAGTAATTTACCTGGTGTAGGGTCTGTGCCTTCAGTTTTTGAGGCTACTGCAAAGAACATCCAAATATTGCGAATAGCTTGGGCGAGGAAATAACGTTTGAAGGCTCTGAAGGGAACACCAGGAATAACCTGGAACCTGAACAACCTGGAAGAGGAGATGGAACACGAGGATGTGGGGAAGTATCAGGATATAACATGAACAACCTGGAAGGGGAGAGGGCGAACAAAGATGAATGCCAGACGGTTGTAAAGAATTCTGTAGAATAGAAACTTCACGGGAAGCATTTTGTGCAATAGTCGATTCCATCTCAACACTAACATAAGCATAATCCGGAATAACTTCGAGATTATAGGATGCAATTCCGGTGGCTCAGAATCCAGCAGCTCCATTCTCTACACTTGCATAACTTGTTCTAAGCGAATTTAAAAAAAAATCGAATTGGAGACTGGACAACTTTTTGGTAGTAGGATTTGCTTCGATATAGTTGTTACAAGCCACATAAGTGATAGTTATGTGAAGTTAAAAAATAATCTGTCAAGGGGTTGGATAAAGTGGGTTGTATGACTAGGAACGCAGAAAAGAATAATATTATTTTGTATGATATATTATATATAATATGTATGACCGTCTAAAATAAGATCTGTACCTGCTGGTTCTCGAGGCAAAAAATGATTTTTCAGTCAACCCAAAAAAAAATTATGCGATCACGTATGCCGATTTCTCGCACATTACCATATTTGACCTTTTTGGCATTCCATTCAGGTATTCAATCTTTCTGTTTTTGCCCTTGAATATCGAGAAGGGTGGCAAAAACGTTCCCTCTGCAATACAGCACGCAATAACGGAAATTGTTTCGCCTTCTTTCGCCCGCAGTAATCAACGAAGCACTTTTTGAACCCTTATCTGCTAATACTTGTGTTGGCTTATTGTTTAGCTGCGAACCAGTTTCGTCAACATTATAAATATTTGAAGGTTTGGTGTGTGGTTCGTGATCACTCAGAATCCTGCTTAAAAGTTTACCATAATGTTTCACATTTTCCTTACATTCCTGTAGGTCGAGCAATTGAAACAACCCACTCGGCCTTCCTAACAAAAATATCGGGATGACGACGCATAAACAGTTGTAACGTCGTACCAAGCCTTGCCTATTTCCGTATTGAATTTGTATTTTACACCTAGCTTTTCTTCTAACTGAAAAGCCCATATTCTAACAGAATCGCGATCAGTTGGAAAACCAAATGATTGGAGCCTCTTAATAAACGAGTTTTTGTTCAGCAACGTCTCCCAAACATGATGACGGGCAAGACGGGAAGTTTTCCTGTCGCCTTTTTTCCTTATTCGTTCTTTAAGTGTGGATTTTGAAATACCAATCTTCTCTTGCAGCTTCGTTAACTCCCATTATTTTATCTTAGACCTGCAGCTGCTGGGAAGTCCAAGTAGCTCGATTTGCACCACCCCGCCTTTGGTATACGTTAGGCATATTATTGATCTAGAACTGAGATAATAATAAGACATATGGTTGTGTGTTATTATTATACAGTTCTTGCAATATATATGATTAATAGATTTTATTTATTAATAGATTACTACTTAATCTAGTGGTCGGTCTATCCCAAGTCAAAATGGTCAGACTATCCTAAAACACCGGAAGAGATCGACCACTAGGAAGATTTGTTAGTGTTAGGTTAGGATCCGAAATATTATGATGAATTGTACTCTAACATGCTCTCTACTAACTAAAAGAATATTTGCGTCAATAAACTAACCTGTTTAGAAGTGATGTTACTTACAATGCATTTGTCAGAAAATTATGGATATCATCAAAACAATAAACAAGGAATAACTACACAAAAACGACTTAAAACAACGGCAACACGAGAAGCTATGGCGCATATGACTGAAGACTATAATAAGACTTACCGTCCATGCCATCTGTTCATTACGTTACGCATTGGTCGGTCTCTCCCGGTATTACCGGACTTACCCTACGTATAATATGAGGAGCTTGCATGAATAATATTCCTGCATTTTTTAATATAGCGAAAGTCACTTTTATGTTTATGTGCCAAATAACAATTTTTGCAGCGGATTCGAGTCTTTGACAGTCTTGTACAAAATCTACATCGTGTATCGTAGACATATGTAAATATTATGTTATAGGTGAGTATCTAGGTATCTAGTGTTGTGAGTCCACTAATTATTATAAACGCCTAACGTGGGGCACCATGCCACCGTCTTATGATGTAATTACTACTTACTAAAGTATAATTTTACTTAGTCTGAACTGCCAAAAACCAAATTTGTCATTGTTGACAGAGATAAACCGTCAACTTATATTATAACATATTTAGTATAACATATAGCATATAGTATACCATATAGTATAGTCAACACAGTTAATCTTCCTCTAATAGGTATATTGAAATTGCCAGTTAATCTAATATATTGAAATATTTGGAGTTAGTTGACTTAATAAAGCCAACTAGACGGTAGGACATAGCTCTCTAATGGTCATGGATACCAGTATTGGTTGTCCCA
Source organism: Tetropium fuscum (assembly GCA_964058915.1). Lineage (NCBI taxonomy): Eukaryota > Metazoa > Arthropoda > Insecta > Coleoptera > Cerambycidae > Tetropium > Tetropium fuscum. Next base: position 82,246 of record CAXKVY010018526.1, on the reverse strand, counting down.
GGTGTCTCATTTGTATATGCAGGAAAGCGGGGCAATTCATCAGAACATTCCCCGCTGCCTCCTCATCTTCCAAGCACCCCCTACACTCAAGACACATTATATAGGTCTTCCACAAGACCCATTATAAAGGTGTCGTCTTAGGTGGCAGTGACCGGTCAGTAAACCATGGCAGTCACAGTTCTTAGATTGCATCTGATTAGTTCTAGCAGCTGTCTACTCCTCCCTGCATCGGTAGATATAAGTTCTTTAGTCTGCCTCATGCTCGAACCAATTTTCCAACAATGCTGATATTTGTTGGGCTAAAAGTCTTCATTGAGAGAACCGCTGTGCTTCTGGAGATCCATATAAAGGGTATAGGCCCAGTAGGTGTCTCTAATTTGGCCAACTGATGAGGCTCCTCGTTTCCCAGTACACCAGCGTATATTATATATTATATTATTCCGTATATTATTCCTCCGAGAGAGCGTCTCGAGCGAGCAGTGGCATGAGATTTAATAGCACCTCCAGAGCTCTGGTGAGAGCCGTTTTCAATGTCCCAGTTATTCCCAAACAAGGTCTCTGGATTCTGTCCCGTTGCCTGTTCGTCGAGGTATTCCCGTTGCCTGTTCGACGTATTTCAACCATTCGAACCCCATAATACCTACACTATATAAAATGATAAGGGACATGATAAAATACAGAAAAGGTAAGGCTGAAGGAGAAGAAAATATAAACGCTGAAGGATAGGGATATAAAAAAGAAGGTGAATAGAATAACATATGATAATTTTTATTATTATACCATAATACAGGTTGCATGATGTACAGCTTTTACTTGTCACTTTGTGAAACAAAATAGAGATCTGCTCGACAGATGTGTTCTAAATACAGATGCTTACGTCAATATGCCATATATTCTCTAAACACTTTATGACCTGTAGGTCAACAACGGCCACTGACCTGATCACTGATCTCAAATCACAAAACTCACTGTCATTATACACCTAGTTTCGTCCATTGATAATGAATCAGCCCAAAATACTTGCAGTCCAAACTCCTTCTGGAGCTTTCTGTCAGCACCAGAAAATGAGGTAGTAGATTTTATTCTTCTGATTCTATTCCAGTGGTCAGTGGTTCTGGCTTCTTGGAAGGTCTGCTAGTTGGGCATCATGTTAACGTTTCATATTTCGAAACATAACATTTTAAAAATATTTAAACTTGGTGTAAACTACCAAGAGCTTGAATGATAATTTTGGTCAGAGATAAAACGTCAACTTTACAAGAGGTGTCAACCGATACATCCACAACAATCCACAAGAGCCGCAAAGTAAATTGCTCGTAAAATCAACAGAAACATTCTTAATAAACAAATTCATTATATTTTTAATTAATCGGTTATATGTAATACATTTTTAAAATAAACTAGTAAAAAAAATAATATGCGCAGCTCGCCTTTAATGCATATTAATACACTCGTATTCATTACGATTACATAATTCTCACATCCGTCTTTAGCTATTTATAATTCAGCGAATGACTTTACAAGGCAGAATTGAGTTAAAATTAATAAACCTAATGTAACCAAAATATATAATCCCTTCAAGTATTATAATACAAAAAATAATATATTGTTCAACACCTTTTTTCGTGAGATCGCCAATAAAGAAAGAAGGGATTTCAACATTCTTAAATATCTGTAATAAAGCATAAACCCTGATTACAGATTGTTATTAAATCGTTTGATACAGTTTGAAATATTTTCTGCACGAATTACGTTATTGTGTTTTGGTAACAACACAACTGCTTAGCATTTTTATTTACACCTGTTGAGAGAAAATATGGCGTAACACCTTTCTGTGGTTTTCAGATTTTAATCCAATTAGTGAATTAACTCTGAATTTAACACACGATATTGCGAAGTAAATTGGTTTTACCTAGATGTTTCCAAATACACTTTCATTATTAAAGTTAATAAACATTGCCACAAGTTAGTCAAATTATTATTTTTTATACTTATGATATAATGAATATACTTTTTCTGTATATTCCATATTCCATACCAAGTGGTCCTAAAATGTATGGAAATTATATAATAATTAGTTAATAAAGTATCTACCTATATATAATAGTTTCCAAAATACACCTAGAATGGTTTCATATTTGATTTCGTTCTCTTCTTTGCCGCTGCCGCTGTAGGTAGGTACCATTTCGAAGTAAAATAGATGCAAGTTTTACGTAGTAACAACTACGTTAAAAATAAATCCTGTTCCAGAGTAAATAAAACAGAATTCGAATTCAAATGAAAGTAAAATATATTCCAGCAGTGGTACATGGTACATGCGGTGATGATATCAACAGCAGAACATTGGGCGGGTGCACTGCGAGCTCCCGACTTCTGCCGCGGAACGCAGAGACAAGTGGAGATAACTTACACGCTATGCCCAATATATTTATTATACATCAATACATTCAATATGTTACAATGTTCCCTTGAAATTAAACTATATAACGTAAAGCATATTTTTTTCAATAAATGGTATAACTCATGAAGTAGGTATAACTCGTATAATATACGCTTTACAAATTTATGCTTTACTTTATTGTATAAGAATATCAAAAACGCAATTTTTTAACGTGCACAGCGCATGACGATATTTTTTAATATTTTTGTATAACAAATTTCAGGCATTTATTCCTTTGGAGATAATTGAATCAAATTTTGGATGTCCTATACACATAATAAGCGGACTTTCTGGCATACAAGTTTTTTTATTTCCGGATTCACCAGAAATGACACCAACTTTCGATTTTTAAATAGAACATCCTGTATGTTATTGCATTTTTTAATTGTGAAAATATTCTGAATCCAGTGATACCATTTAAGTGTGCCACGACGGATGTATTCTTATTTACCTCTGTAATGCTAGAGAAATCGAAATCCCGTCAAAAATATTAATTTATGCGGTTTATGAGCAAATAAAGTTCAATGGTTTTTAGGATAAAACTTTTTTTTTTGAATGGAACCATATTGTTACCGTGGACCATTTGATAGTACTATTAACCTTTAGTCGGGCGCAATATGACATGGAAGTAGAATGGGCGCAATGTATCAGAATGATCACATAGGTACTTAGATTTATTAAAACACATAAAGACAGTTTGGTTTCTTTAATTTCGTGTAAATAACAACAGAAATACATTTTATCTCAAAAAATAAAAATATACAAAACAAAAATATACGCAAAAAGTCCTCTCTAGAGTACCTAAGTCGGCAAATTGTTACTGCCTTGAAAAAAAAACGTGATTATATGTGCCAAACAAATTATTTTCTTGCAGTTTGTGCATGAATATTTTGTCACACGGCGTTTACTTGGTGGTCCAGTACAATTTGCACATCCTTTTCTTTTTTTTTTCTTTTTCAAAATTCACAAACTTTAAACTATTACGGGAGTGGGCGCAATGTATCAAAATGATACAAAAAGTATTATCTCACCACGAGAAGACTATTTGCCGACTGACGGCATTAGGCGTAAAGACAAGTAACAGACGCGAAGCTATTGAGGAGTGGGGACAACTGCGCTGTCGGACGAATAAGCGCTGCTCAATTTTCTGTGACATGCCCCGAGACGTATTCCTCGTCGGGTACGCGGACGACGTTGCAGCGGTCATCGTTTCTCGAAACACCGAAATGGCACAGCTGAAACTCGACCAAGTAATGAGGCGAGTCAACGACTGGATGAGCCAACACGGACTGCAGCTGGCCTTGGCAAAGACCGAGATCGTGCTGCTCACGAGGAAGAAAATCCTCACGATCGTACCAATGGTAATTGGTACCGAACAGGTCCAGACGAAGATGTCGGCGAAGTATCTGGGAGTGATCTTGGATACGAAGCTCACCTACTGGCCGCACATACAGAGCTCGGCCGACCGAGCCGTCACGAAGACCGCCGCACTGAGCGGACTCATGTCGAACGTGGGTGGCCCGCGGCCAAGCCAGCGCAGGCTCATAATGGCGACGACGCATTCGATCTTGCTCTATGGGGCGGAGATCTGGGCCGACGCTATGAGAGTAAATAAATACAGAAAACGCATGAGCGCCGTGCAGCGAAGGGGAGCACTACGGATCGCGTGCTCTTATCGCACAGTCTCCGAAGCCGCAATTCTGGTGATAGCGGGCGTACTACCCATCGACCTGCTCGCTATTGAGCGCAAGCGAATCTATGACGCTAGCGTGGAAATGGGCAGAGAACGGGCAGTAGAAGATGAGAGTGTCCGAACCCTGGCGAAATGGCAGGAAAGATGGATGAACGACCCAAGAGGTAGGTGGACACACCTGCTTATCAGAAGACTCGGACCTTGGATGGATAGGAAATCCGGGGAGGTGGATTTCTACTTGACCCAGTTCCTGAGTGGGCATGGATAATTCCGACATTATTTGTGGAAAATGGGCAAGGTCAGGACGCCGGAATGTAAATACTGCGGACATGAAAGGGACGACGCAGAGCATACGTTTTTCATATGCAGTCGCTGGATCGACGAAAGGAGACGTGTGGAAGCAGAAATCGGTCAAATCACTCCAGAGAACATCGTGGAGCTGATGCTTGATAACGAGAACGGATGGAACATAGTGGCTACCTACGTGCAGGGGCTGCTACGAACAAAGAGAGATGATGGCTGCTTGACAGACTGAAGAAAAAGCGAAAGGACAGAGAGGCTACGAGCTAAAACGGTAGAGCTCGCAAGAGCAAGAAACAAGACCCAGGCTGAAGTAATGCGAAAGCGGTTCCGGTCTGGTGTTCTGCGAAGGAAAGGGAGGTGGTTTTTTAGTGAGGTCGCTGGCTCCCCGTCGGACTCAGTTACTCGTAAGTGAGGCCGATGCGGATCCAGCAGTCCCACACTATTAAGCAGTGCGGACCCTGCTTAATGTCTTTTTGAAGATTTTTCCACCGACCCTCGACAAAAAAAAAATAATAAGAAATTGCGATACATCCAATTAAAATTACAGCTAAAAGGAAATTAGAAAATACAATTTTGTTCAAATGTTAAGTTACTAAGACTTTGAAAAACGAAATATTTAGCTTATCAAATATTTGTTGGTTTATCGGTGTATTTATTGTGTCTTTAAAAGTTTGTTTACATTTCTTGTAAACTTTGTTTAAAATGCCGCAAATGTATGTTAATTATTTACGGAGACTGTAGAAAATGCGATTGTGGCTAGAAACCGAGGTACGGAAATTAATATTTTTGTTTGAATAGAGGTTAATGAGACTGATTCTTTAAGGACAGTTGGGTTTTAATTGGAAATCAGTCACCAAACAGTAATCCGAATTTTGCACAAATAAAAGTATAACTATATTAAATACCAGTTGCACCAGCACTTGTACGAAAATGATTAGGAACGTAGGATGGAATATTGCAATTTGATTTTACAGAATAACATGCAGCCAGACAATGATTTTTGAGACTTATTTTATTTTCGGATGAGTCTAGGTTTACAAATTTAGGAATATTTAACCGACAAAATACAAAATATTGATCATAATAAAATAAATTTATAACAGGATGGTAACTTTCCAGTGCGGTTCGGTTTCAATTTTTGGTTTGGAATAATCGGTAATAGAATCATTGGTTCAATAATATTTGAAGGACACCTGACTGGTGTGAGATACTTGGGATTTCTGTAAAATTAAATTGTAGATTATTTTAGCTGAATGACCTTTCTATTTACGACAGGCAATGTATTTCCAACAAGATGACGCTCCCCCCCACATTCAAGGATAGTAGCTAATTACCTTCAATAGAGATTCGGAGAAAACCTAATTTCGATGAATGGTCCTGTGATGTGGCCTCCAAGGTCACCTAGTTTATTGACACCCCTTGATTCCTTTTCTTGGGGTCATTTAATTTAGATTATATATGTAACCACCGTTACATCCCATGTCCCGGAGCTATGAGTAAGACGCGCAATTATTAGTAATTGTCCCAAAATGCCCCAGCTATTGGCGGACGTTCTTCGATATGCAGCTATGCGAATTCTAGACAGCATTTTGAACAAAAGTTTGTTACACAAATAAATCGGAAACATGCATTTTGTATCTGTATTTGTTTTTATTTAGCGTGTTGTAATGTTTTTGTTCCATATACTAAAAATATGCCAGTTTTTGTTATTCCAGTTTCAATCATTGGAAATTTAAATCAGACAAAAGACAAAATTAATATCGGGTAGTTTTGCATTGCCGTGTACCTATTAAAAAGGAAAATTTAAATAAAGTATTCAGCTTGTCAACACAAAACTACACTAATACTAACCTTAACGGATTAGATAAAAAATAAACTGAATTCAAATTGATAAAGTATCGCAAAACATGAAAAAAATCACAAAACAATAACGGCATTTTACGTTTTTTCGCCTATCCTGGGGCCGTACAACGAACGGGGTAAGACCGGGTACCTATTTCATGCATTTCATTATTCAATTCGCATTCATGGCATATGAAGTTATCCCAATCTTCTTCTGGCGACCCTGTCCACCATATATGTGACCAATTATTGCAGCTGTTGGTGCAGTTCTCCCAACCATAATTTATGTTGGTTTTGGAGTATGCATCTTTGCAATATGCATAATATGTATAATATAAATGCAATAATGGTGTATGCATCTTTGCAATGTAATTTTTTTTCAGCCAGTTGAAATGCTACACGTCTCAATTCCGTGGTTATCAAACCAAATAAACGACTTTCCAGCTGCCACCAATTTTGCTGCTTGGTCCATAGAGACATTTGAAGTTTTCCATCCATAAAAATAGAAAACTATTGGTTTTGAGATCATATTATGTTAAATTCGTTCTGCCTTTACGAGAGGCCTCTTCTAAGGATAATCCATCCCTTCTTTTCTTGACTATATCCTCTAGGGTAGATTGAGGGAGATTGCAAGATTGTAAATTGAAATCCTACGGTATTTTTTTCATAAATAAACTAAGTGTGCAAGAGTTTGCAGAAACATTGAAAACGTTGAAAAGATAATAAATAAAAGATAATAAGATCAGGTACGCCAATAAAACCTTTTACAAAACCATACTTCTCTCAGGTAACAGCGATGAGAACGAAACTTCACCAGTGCACTGATTTCAGTCAGCTGAGCCGGTAGTGATGCGTTTTACGTGAATAGCGCGGCAAATTCAAATGTTAACCCGGTCCTGCCCCGCTACCCGATTTTGCCTCCTATCCCTACATCATATCAATATTTTTAATCATTTGGTCCCCAGACTTAACTCATATCGATTTCGTTCTCTGAGGAGATTTTAAGCCATTGGTTGTTACGACTCTAACTACTGAAATCGTGGATTTGTGGTTTTTTATATATTTTTACTCATAAACGATAGAATGTAGCTCAATATGCTCATTTTTATGGAAAATGAGCTTTTTCAAACCCCTATAAATTCTTTAATTCTCACCGCAATTTAATCTCACCATAAATTAACTCATAACTTAACGTAGTTTATCTTCCGATTGTTTCCGGAAGTGCTATACATGGCTACAGGTAGGTAGTAAATTTATATGTGCTAAGTAGTATGTAGTGGAATAATGAGTAGGTATGTGTAATAACATTTTATTTCTTTTGGACTAAATGATGAATGATGGTAACCTATCGTGCCTACTATCCTACTATATATATATATTCAGGGAAAGAAAATTTTAAAAAATTTGAGTGTTATTAATTTTATTATTCACTATCGAGATCGGATCCTTCTGACAATATCTTGTTTTATCTCTTTCCTGTTGTGCACTTTTCTATTCTAAGTAATCCAAGTAGTAAAGTACGTAAGGCGTAAAGTGTAGAAATAGGTAACCGTAGAAGTCGCAACAACGCACCGGCGGCGGCGGGCGGTAGGCCGTTGATCTGAACGTAAAGATGCGGTCAGGTGGAGGCCCACACCTCCTCAATCTGATTTATTTAAATCACAAACACCCACCGCGGAATTTACGTGGGCCCACTGCATCCTGTCTTCTCCTCATACCGTATTTATATGATATTATTATACCTACAAATTGCTGTTGATAATAAGAGATATGAAAATCCGCATAATTTTATTAATGTGCTCAAGGCATATATACGAAACAGTCAATTCAATAATCTAATATGTTAATAATTAAATAAAATGTGTTAATGTATTTCTTTTACAGTTTACTTACTCTATAATTTTCAGCAACTGTCGATTTCCTTAATTCAACATGCTTGTAGAATTTTCAGAGGAGCACGATTAAGACTGAGCCTTTTATGATTACATTCTAGGTTCTTCTCTCAGGTATTTTGATTATCATGCGAACTATTGACAGAAATATTTATCTATACTTACGGTGCTTATTTCATAAATTTTAATGAAAACATAACTATTGTCTTCAATTCCAATCAACTTTGATAGGTATATCCATTGAGTCTCGCTAGCACTTACCCGAATATTTATACAAAAGGAAATATGTCTCTTATAAAACAATTAAAAGGCAAAACTGAAGACTGCCTCACACTGCATATTACAGAAGTATACCGGGTGTCTACGATATTACTAGCCAGCCTCTTACTTCCTCGTAAAACAAGATATCGATTTCAAATTTTGGAAAATTGTATAGTTGACTATGGTGCGCAGTTTGATTGCTTCAAGACCTGATTTTCATTTCCGGTTTAACCGGAAACAGTATAAACTTTGTTATTTTTAATGGAATACCCAGTATGTTCGAAATTTAGATTGCACAGCAAATTCTAGGTTCAAAACATGTAGCATACCCTATATCTATCTTTGACACTTTTCGAGAAAATGGCGGTTGAATATATTATATCCATCACAAATTATTTCATTTTCACATAAAACAAATGAATGCAGGAATAAATCTGTTATGGCTATTGAAGTTTTTTGGTGAGTAACATTTGTTATAGCCCTAAAAAAAAATATTTCCAGCTGGACCGGAAATACTACGAAAAGTGATTTTCAGACTCAAATTACTTGGACAGTTTTAATCGGACGCCCTGTATTGAACATTAAATTTACATTCTACTAATCTTTCTCGATATTTTTTGTTTCTAGTGTCCCCTGTCTAAACCTAATAGTTTATGAGATATCGGCGCCTGAATGTTCACCTGCACTATAAATACGTCACAAATCTGCATTCGTAAACATTCAGTCTGTATTTATACAGCCGGAAATGAAATTTTTACGACTTTATCAAATTTTACTCCCCAAAAAATTTTAATTACCGTATCAGATTTGTTCCTACATTCATTTGTTTTATGTCAAAAGAAATGTTCATTGATATGACATTTTCAAACGCCATTTTATCGAAAACTGTCAAAGATAGATATAGGGTAGTCTATATATTTTAGATCTAGAATTTTCTGGGCAATCTAAATTTCTAATAATATATATAGTGTTCCATTAAAAATAACAAAGTTTATACTGTTTCCTGTTAAACTGGAAATGACAATCATATATTGAAGCAATCAAACTATGGACCATTGTCAATCATACAACATACCAAAATTTTAAATTGACATATTTTTTTACAAGGAAGTTATCTATAGGCTGGCTAGTAATATCGTAGGCACTCGGTATAGTACCTAATTATCGTTTGGGTATTCTAAATAAGTACTAAATCATTATTGCGTTATCAAATACTGTTATTCTACTAATGCTAATTCTACTAAATATGAATCTATAAAACATAATTCTGCAATTATTGGAGCAGAAAAATATACGATCTATCTACTTATTATACTAAGCCATTCACATTTTAATTTCTCATTGATGAGAAGAAGTTACAATAACAGCAGTTTTATATGACATTACTTTAATGACACTCAAGAATCATATTCATAGGATAACATACCTACTTTCCTTATTTTTACTTGTTCTATTTGAACATATTGATATAAAAATATCAGGCACGATTGGTTCATCCTATAAGATGATTATAAAACTTTAATATGCCTTCTTTCCTAATATATCCTCGAGATAAACTCGAAAATAAACGAGAGTCGCTTGGTGCTTTCCTAGAAATAGAGGGAGCGTTCGACAACAGCCGTGATGCGTGATGTCATTTATCGCTCCTTATCTCAGCGTGATGTGGAGCCTTACCTATTTGGTTGGATCCGATTCATGCTTTCGCAAAGGAACATCCAAGCATAAATGCATGTCATAAACACATAGTGGTTGCTAGGTATTTATTACAAAAAATTTTGACGTTTGAAATGTCAATTAGGAAACTAATTTGAAAATAAAAAATTTTATTATAAAAAAAATTGACGTATGAAATGTCAATTAGGTGGTATAGTTGGTCAAAAAGTACCGCTATACAGGATATCCCAAATTTAAATCAATATCTTAAAACCCAAAGGAGAAAACGGTACCATGATCCTGTTACACCCGGTATAATAGCCTACAAATATCCGTGATAATAATTGCATCTCATTATTGAGTAATGGTTGATATTATTAAAGCATAATATTGTTTTCGATCATATAAAAGCTGACCTGGTAGTGTTACGTCGTTGAGAGAACCAGTCGATGATTGTACGTTACTTTTATTTCTAATGACGTTGTTATATACTAGTATACCTTCACAAGTTGGAATCCAATAATGAAGATATAAGGAATAATGATGTCCATTAACTGGTAATTGAAATAAAATTAGTACATGTTTTATATGTAAGGACTTAAATAATAATCAAAAATAGGTTCTCATGGCTATTCTCCAATTTCAAAAGTTAATCTGGCATTAAAATAATGGTGGTAATTACTATGATAATGATATAATAAAATACAAGGTGGATAAACCTTGTATTTTATTTGCAAAAGATAGCATTATCATCTATGACAGAGTTTGTGTCATCAAACCTTTTTTTAAATCATGTAGGTATTCCGAAGCTAGTGGTAATTTAATATATCTACTTCCTGTAAACAAATGCTATTAATAGGTATTAGAGAAAAAAATACTAATTTAGGACATAGGAATATAGTGGTTATATCATATCCAGAAATCTGCTTACCTACCTGGTAATACCGATAGAGTGATAAGAGGAAGATTATGAAGAACATGTTTCAATGACAGATGCTTCAAAATTTTTGGAAATTAAATGTTAAAACATAAGGATATACACAATATACATACATGAGAGGAGTATTGACGGTACGTAATGACAAACAATGTACACTGTACACCATTTGCCTTTGTTTTCTACTTTAACTATTTTTTAAAGTAGCAGTTTAGCCTATTTTTAAAAGTAGCAGTAGTCTATAAAGCCTGCAACGTAAGAAATGACAACCATGAAACGATTCGAGTCCTCTCTTTACTAAAAAAGTATACCATATTACAATCGATATCTTACACCGTTTTTTAGGAATACTGCAGTATTATAATAAAATATACATTAAAATAAAAATATGAAGAATGAAGTAACACTTAAAGTGTCTGGGGAAAGAAAATATACCTAGAACTGATAAACATGATGTTGAATATTTCTTAAATATAAATTAATGATGTATTAATAATATTAATGCAGATACTGGCGAAAAATAAAAAGGTTTTTGTCGTTTTGAAAATAACAAGGTATTCTGTATAGTGCACAATTTTTATAAATTCCCCTTTCGTCAAAACAATATCTTTCACTTTTGTCCCATCGAAACTAATTAGCGACAAGAGAGAGAGAGAGAGAGCGAGAGAGAGAGAGAGGCGAGAGAAAGAGAAGAGAGAGAGGAGAGAGAGGAGAGATGAGATAGAGAGAGGAGAGAGAGAATAGAGAGAGGTGTGAGATAGAGAGAGGAGAGAGAGAATATAGAGAGGTGTGAGAGAGAGAGAGGGAAGGGAGAGAGATAGCGAGAGAGGGAAGGGAGGGAGAGAGAGAGAGAGATGATACAATGTTGGTTAAACAAAGGTAAAGTTGCGCATCGAAATTTTCGAAAATCGTTTTTATTAGAAATGCTATTGACTATTTTCAAAAGCCATTTTGTTCGTCCCTTAATTACACATTGCCATAATTTAACCAACTTTGTTTCTCTTGCAGTTGCCGAGATCCCTTGCATTGCATCGAATATGACGCACCCTGTACATCGGAAGATGTACAGAGAATTTAATGTTGCATTACCTGCTTTAGAAAAATCTCATTTGAAATACAATCTCATGATTGTATTTCGTTCAATGTAACGTCAAAAACTGAGCACCCTTTATATTATCGAATCGGTTTTACTTTTTGGGTGTGATTTACTTTATGTTATTTTAAGGAAATCAAGGATTTTTCGAAAATTTATGAAATTTATGAAGATTTATCTTAAAGTCGTGGGTGTTTTTCTGGGAAATTTCACATTTTTTAGAGTATGGCTTAATTATCCAAGACGAGTAATTGCAAAAACATATAACTACATGTATACGAGTATATGCAAACAGGTTGGTTTCGATAACTTTTACGCTGCTGGGTATGCCATTGTCTTCATAATACTTCACGTCTGAGAGATTTTAATGTAAATTTGTCAATACGCAGTCTGATTTCAGCATAAATGCTGGGAATGGTTGTGGTGGGGTGCGATAGACAGAGATGCCCTCGAACAGTGGTGAGTTTAAGGTGACGCCGATTCTACGTAGTAATTATGAACGTAGTAATTATGAAGTACTAACATTTTGTGAAAATATAATTATTTTAATGTTGTAGGCATTACCGAACTGGGTATTCTAATTTTACTATGACATCATCAAAGACAGAAAGAAATCTTTATACCCCATCCTGTATACACCAACTTTATTTAGTATACTGTAAAGCACGCGAAACAAGTTTCTGAACGATTATAATAAGCGCGATGAGCCTAACAATGTTGCATTTGCGGCAGCAGTTACATACTTTACCGATTCGTTTTTGACCGCAGCTATAAGATGCAATATTTTATTTCATCCTTGCAAATAAGTCATGAATAATGACAAGAGATTCGCGTAACATGATAGTGTTTATTGTTTGACATGCGGACCACCGTGTATATGACTTTCAACTGTGTGACAAGTTGCAATATTTTGTTCGTTGATGATGTTCTAAAACGAACATTGGAACCGTTTAACGGATAAAAAGTAAGTATTTAAGTACTACATGGTGATGCAAAAAAATAATATAAGAATATATTATTTACATTTACATTTACATTTACATTTTATTGTTTACATTTACATTGTTTACACCAATAAAAAAAATATTCATATTATAAATAGGCACATACATAGTAGGTATACTCAGATGCAAAAAAACGGGCTACATAGAATTTTGATTGTTTCAGGCTTGCTGATTTTTTTATTCTCGTATGATTTCAGTGATTTTTTCATCATATCACGACCATCATGATTTTACGTAAAAATCGTTAAGCTGCCCTCCAGGAGCCCCGTAGATCGCGAAGTATTAAAAGTGCATATTTTCGCCTGATATTGTTGTATTGACGTATTAATAAAGTGAGTTTTTGTACCGTTTGTTTAAGTTATGCAAATTTAGTTAGAGATGTGTTTATTTATATCGAATTTTCTCTCGTATTTCAAAATATGTGGTTTCATAACCTGTAAAAAATGTGTTGCCTCTTTGTTTTTGGCAGTACCGCCACGTAATATCTTTTTAAATTTATTTATTATCATAAATAAATAATTGACTGTTTATTTTCTCACTTTTTAGTCATGTAATAACAATTCGCAATGGTAAACTACTATGCTTTCTAGCATTGGTTAAGTCGAAAAGGAGGCAAAAAGACAATAAATTTCCGTCCGATAAAACAAGAAAGCAAATGGAAGCACACCACGAAAATTAAATGGAAGCACACCACGAAAATTACAAGCTTTACGTCGACTGTACTTATTGTTGTATGTAGCTTATCCCTTCGATCCCGTTGCAATTCAGACTTCATAAAATAGGGATAAGTGCACATATAAGAAAGACATTTCTTCAAATTAGTCTCTAAGAACATGATACATTTTTTTATGAATTTACGAGACAGGTGAATTGAAGACTTTTCGTCACACCCGAGTAGCTTTTTGCGTATCTTACAGTCCATTCTCGTTGGGAGTTGTAGTGGCACATCAATTGCCAATGTCCCTTACAAAATTTGATGACTGAGGAAAGCAATGTTTCGTACGTAATAGTTTTGATACTAGGAAAAAATATGTAAGATACAAATTTGATGAGATGTTGACATGTACATGGTCACAATGTTTTGCGTCTTCCGCCAAATCATCTAGATTTAAACCCAATTGGGTTCATTTGGGCTACAGTTAAAAACAACGGATCTTAAAATTTGACGTTTAAACTAGATGATGTCAAACGTTTAGCGGAAGAAGCATTTAATAAATCAACTGAGGATGAGGATGATGTCAACACGTGATCAAAATAGAAGATGATTATTTGAAAATAGAGTTAAATATAGACATAGAAAGTGACGTGAACCTACTAATTATAAACTTGAATGAGTCTAGTGATGACGCAATATTGATTTGTACTCGAACAATGACGACAGTTGTTGACTATTTACATTATACATCACAACAATACATTGGTATTACTATTTCCATTGCTTTAGAGCAGGCTGAATTATGTTCCGTTGTATTATAATATGTGAGATATAATATGTATTAGATACTGTTTACTTATTTTTATATATCATTTCATAAAATATATTTAGTACAAAGCAGTATTTGTTTCATTATTTTTTAATATATACCAAATTATTGAGAGGTATAATATACATATTAGTAGTTGCTATTTTAAAACGCCAAGAGGTAAAGTAATATTAACAGGGAAAACACGTGTTTTGGTTATTATATCAGACACCTTCCACGAACGAGTCCTACCCGCCGTTGTGATATTGTCGCTATTTGTTTTACCGAAGGCGTACCGTTACATGCGCAACCACACGCCAGCATAAATTGTGATTGCTATATGCCTCACTGCATAATTCTTTATACATGCGCCGAAAATTCGCGCAAATAAACAAATTGGTCAATGAATTTTCCAAGTTTGTCGATATTCGGCTAGTAACTGACACCTCAGCCAAACAGGAATCCTTATTACATGTTTTACATATATCAATTGCACAGTTATTACTATTGATAAGGTAGTCACATTATTTTAACCTCCTCTTTCAGAACAAGCAAGGCCAAAACGCTGAAGGTATTAAAATGGGATAGCAGTTTGATAATGAACAATAATAACAATGTTAATTATATAAAATAATTTAACAACAATAAAATATGTGGTATGATCTCAATACGATACTCAGTACTCAATATTCAGTACTCAATACTCAGTAAGATGGGGAAATTTTACATGATACCCAAAAAATATCCTATTAAAATTTTTATATGCAAAGTAATGTATGTATTGTACGGATTGTATTCTAAAGTATGTAGGGCAAACGAGACTCATTTTTCACCAGGCGTAAGGAGCATAGATAGATCATAAGTCGATCATAAGTAGTTTGTTAGACCGTTATCATCTTTATAAACACTATATTTTCATGTATATTGGATATGTCGTGAATATCAGACGATAGATGAAATCGATGAGATAATACAGATAACTAAATAAATTGTTTAATATTATAGAAATGACTATTTTTGTCGAAGATGCAGGAGATCTCTAACACCAAAACTGGGGCCTCCTTAAAGTAAATACGATGCGAGTATGAAATTTACAGAAGCTATAACGGAATAGTGCATTTACATAGATGAATATCTTTCATCATAAGTGAGACTTAGGGATTAAATTACAACATAAAGAGATAGATTAACGGGATACAATGATTCTATCGCCTAAGCACGCTATGTAACCTAATTTAATTTTGCATCAAGTGTGAATATGAAAATAACATTCCTTGGTAGAGAATGATTACTTCAGTAAAGTGGCTTAATGTCAAACTTTGATTCAAATAGAAGAAGAAATAATTCTTAATGCTTTCTACATATATTTGTTGCATTTAAGATTAATTTAAGTTGATTTATAAGTTGATTTTTTTAATTGAAGATATACGTAGTAAAATATAACTTTTCACAAACTCAGTTATAAAACTACCAAAACGAAAAGCAATAATAATTTATTCACATATCTAATTTTAAATGTGTAGCCTATAAACCATTCTGCCAAAGTAGAGTTTGTACATTCCTAAAATAAGAAATAGTTTCTTGTTAATAGAAGGGATACCTAGCATATTAAGAATGCACCATACATTTGTGAAAGTCTCATTCTAACACAGTAGAAAAGCCGTTTTATTAAGTAAGATATTAGATAACTTATTATTTTAAGTTTTGTCCAAATGACTCCTGCTCAAACAGGTTGGTAAGATATTCTTAAGAATGGATGACGCGTGCTTGGCAGATAATCTTTCACTTGTAGCTCGTTAGTAGGAGACCATCGAGATATATTTAAAAGATTTCACCTGTATGAAATCCATAACAAAATACCATCGAGATTATGTCATACATTCTATAAGCAAGTACAAAGTTATTTAAGTTAGCTGTTAATTACTATTGAATATGTTTAACTTAACTAACAAATATTTTTTAACTAAACGGAATAAATTGTTGTAGTCCGTGACATTTTTGACGTCAAATGTATTATCTATATTTATATTATACAGGGTGTTCCATTAGTGTCCCCTGTCTTGATATCTAATAAACCGTTCAAGATAGTAAGAGTTACATTACATTAATACATTACATTCAAGAGTTTCTTGGTTTCTAACGATGCAATGCATTACTTAAAATTATTTGCTATTCTATAGGGTGTTCTAAAATTGCGTGCCACACACCTTATTTTTCTTAAATAGACCCTAATTAGAAAATTCCTTTAAGTATGTAATTAAAATTAGCACTGCTATTATTTACTTTCGCAAGCCTTTCGGGAAAACGATACTTGAAAGGGGTGACAAAATGTCATGTTGTCTACTAGCCAGACAACATTTGCCTACGTGTTATTTATTCTAAGGTATTACAAATGTCTTTAATGAAATAATTGATGACGATCTCTACTATGTCACGGCTGACGTCCATAAAGGAAATAGAAATGCAAGTAATATACATGAAGGTGGCTTTGGTAAGCCCTGAATTACCATGTGCACACCAAATCGAAAAAAACGGCAAAAGAACAAGTAAGATGTGCATAATACTCACTGGAATTAGTTTATGAAAGCACCAGGAGTCACGTTGCTTCCACTATGATCCAACTACTGATTTTACTAGAGAGAAGCATTTATTCAAATCATATAGCATTAATTAGTTTTAATTTATTTGAACACATTTCAAAATTTGCAAAGTCTTCAGCAACCCCAGGATCCTCGAATCTGATGTACTGTATCCATCTCCCATCCATCTCTCGGCAGAACTGCACTTAAAACTTTCCACGATGCTTGTTTAAGTTCACGTAAAGGGAAATTACTTTTAAGTTGATGACACCAAAAATTGCAACATAAATAATTGTATCGCTAGGTGACGATAGTCACGGGAACGGCAAGTATTACTACAAACAAACAAAGAGGACTGTAGCAAAAGGTGCTACACATTTAGAAGAAAACAGATTATTCTTGCATGTGACTTCATTGCTCACTTTACTTGGATTTTCAATTTGTACCAATACATAATACATTGGTTGTTTTCCCATGATTTTACCAGATAAGTATATACAGATTGGGGATTTTATTGGGCGGGTGGGCGGATCTTTCATATCCACTTAGCTTTTTTGCACAAATAAGTAAATATTTGTAAGTATTTAAACTGAACATCACATCGAACTTAGCTGCTTGTAAAAGAAAAGTACCCAAAGTTATGCCTATCACAAAACTGCGGTCAGAGTTCTTGTTGCGAACTTTAAATCTCGTACTGTAGTAACTTTTACCTTACTTAAATAGCGCCTCCTTGCTACCTATTTCCGATACCTCTGTCGCCCCTTTGTATTCTTTATGTGAGCCCTGTTATGTCCCGTGTGTGCCCCAAGTCTATATCTACGGCACTGTGGTGATCACCTACTCCTGGTACCTGTGGATCCGCTGCATGTAACCCCGGTTTCCGGTACACCTTCACCGTATGCACCACCCGTTTCATCCACATAAACAGCATTGTCATGTTCTGGAGTATATAGCTCGCCAACATCACAATACGATTCTAATAATCACCTCATCCTCTTGTGCTGAGAAATTATAATTTTCTTCTTGTATTATGTATGGTAACTGCTTTACAATACTAAAATGTTTGGCACCAATGCTGTTAGTAAGATCTTGTTTTGTGTCAAAAAACCGCCTTTTTTTTCTAACAGCATGAGAGTTTATCAGTATTTATTACTTTTGTTAGATACTAAAGTGCTTTCGTTTGATATGCAAACTAATGGAATGCGGTGCTCAGTGGCGCGCGCAATTTTCCTAATATAGGAAATAAAATAAAACACAATAATGTTAACTCAATTTAATTTATAATATATTGCGAACATGCATATGGCATGCAAGTGTATTTGTTTTTATTTTTTGCGAGCGAACGTTTCATCTATTGGTATTGCCTGAAAGACATCTATAGGGTGGTGGCGCACGAATATAGGTATAATTTCGCGTGTTGTATTAATGGATATTTTTTATTATTGTCTCAGTGGCAGTTGTAAGTGTTCGATGAGTTATTGTGTCCTTGGCCGTATTAGGTAGGTGTTTACAACGCGATATCGAACGTGTACGTGAAGTGTAAAAGGCGTGCTCGAGTGTTTTTATAATAATTGTGTCTAGTGTTTGGCAAATCATTGGTTGTAGTTATTATCTTATAGTGTTATTATAGTATTTATAGAATATACTGTATATTGTTTATAGGTTATAGTGGTTTTATGCAAAGTAGTGCAATTGAAGAACTTGGCACATCACGGAGTAAAAAAGCAAAGCCCCGCAAAAATCTCACATTTAATGAGAAGAACATTTACTCCCATTTAATGAGAATTTCTGATGTGAGTTTTTGTGAAGAGTGCTACTAATAAGTGACAGTGTGTAACTAATAATACCAATGTGAGTGTAACTATATGTGCAAATAATAACATATCCCGCAAATTGGTGAGTTAATATGTTATAAATTTTACTTAACGGTCTTACCCATACTAATAATAAGTAATCTAACCATGTTCTATCCTGGCAAGGGGCGTTCTTACCTACCCGTGATCCTTGCTGAGCAATAGCAATTTAATTTCTTTCTTTTATTTTAAATTGCTATTGGCTAAATTGAACACTAAGTTGTACACAGCACAGTTGTATAGCATGCAAAATTTTTTCTATATGTTTTAAATACAATCAAAACTAAATAATTTTTTGGCACAAGTCATTTCACCTTGGTTGCGCATGATGATACGCCACTGAGCAGTAAAGCCAGTAAATCGCCGGCTTGTTCGTGCAGGTGTCTTCTAAGTGAGCGAGAAGGGAAATGGGATTTAACTACATGAGTTGAAGAGGGATAGCGATCGATATGTAAGTCGCGGACTGGAGACCCTAGTTCTATTCACAAGAAATTGTGGCGGTGTACAATTTTACTCAAAATATCTTTTTGTATTGCATAGTGATGTGATTTACCGCTTCTGTACTAATTGGTACGGGATTTCTTTTAAAAATGCCGCACAATTTTTTGCCCTAGTTTGTATATCAAACGAAAACACTATAGGTATTGAAATTATTGCCGATATTATCAGGTTCACGCACCATAGTAGCCGATATTCAGTTCTGCAGGTTGCGGAAATACTATTAACACTAATAAATACAAGTTCGACAACTTTTATGAGATATTGAAGGTCTCAAAAATGTTCGGCAACTCCCAACGTGGTTGCAACATTAAAGTTCTACTTTTGTTACATGAATTAGTCCAGTCGCTGCTACCACTATTTGCATCCTTGAAGGTCCTAAAATTTTAAGGTTCCACTAGTAATTCCGACATCCCCAATACCGGGAAAGTCACATAAAAGTCACATATCGAAGTAACAAAGTAATAGAAACATGTGGCAGTGAGTGCAGTGATGTGTGAAATATAGTGTAAATGTAGTTAAATATAGTGTAAATATAGTTATTTATATTTGATAGTCGTAAATTTAGTGGCACTTACGCAATAGTTACTCATTCGGGGAGTCTTAGTTATGTAGACAGTGTCCTTAATTTTTAATATCTTTCTAATCTGTTAAAATCGGGAAAAAAATCACAGATCTTGCATCTTTCGCAAGTATCTTATAAGCGTATTAAAATACCAGATGCAACTGTAGTGCTCCAATTTCAAAGTCCAATTAGAAGTAGAAGTCCAATTTTAATTACTTGTGGCTAGGATGATAAGTATTTTCAGCACTTGCATTACCATTAGCAGTACCATTAGCGATTAGTAATAGAAAAAAAATTTAACTTTTAACAAATGGAATAATACGACATCAATATAATTATTTTGATATATGATAATGTGAATATTCAATTGATATGCTTTTGTGCCGCTCCGCGCGCAATTGAATTTTACGATTGCCATATGAAAGGTGGCGTGAAATAGATGAACGAACATAAATAATATTTTCATTTTTCTTCTTGTTTTCTATTATTATTATTGATCATTTTAAAAACTGGTAAAACGATTTTTAATCTATGCTACATATATAGACATTTTTGTATTATCAAACTACTAATCCTCTACCCCTCTTATTATACTGACAGAGATATGGATGGAAAATAATAAAAATTTTGTACCATGTCATATGACAATTCAATCACTAGCCAATAATACTTATCAGAAAAATGGTAAACATTTAGGTGGGCCGTTTCCCAGTTTTCCATTCCGAAGGGGCTGAAGAGAAGCTCTAAAAATTGCAATTTTTAATGAAGCATGTGCAGAACAAATATCGGAAACTCTATGCACAAGATTTTTTTTAAATTTTCTTAAAATAGCATTTTTTTTTAAATTTTACCCATATTTTACGGGACATGTGGACGAATTACGAACGCATATATTTCCAAATTGTAAAACTAACATTAGATGGGTAACATTAGTCTATATGGTTGTCTTCCTTATTCTATTTTTTAAAATGATCTAAAAATATTAAATTTGAAACCTTAGATATTATAGATTCACTATAATAGTTGTTATTTCAATTTAGAGATTTGCCTCCAACAGAAGATGCATTTTCATGGCATGTGAAAAGTGCGATTTTGCAATGCGCGATCTATCACAGCGCTAAAAATTCAACCTCAAGTTCCAAAACCTACAGATTAATTGAAATGTAATAAAATAAATCCATAATAGAAATGTGCGGAAAGAAGCCTATGTTAACACTTTTGAAGAAAATTTGGGTAGTGACCATATTTCAGATGGAAGAGACGTGGATAACCAAAATACCATAGGAGTTAAGCCGGAACATAGCACGTCTTCATCTTAAGCATTGATTGATCCGCAACCTAGCACGTCTTCATCTCAAGTACTGACTGAACAACAAAAGCTAATTTCTTCAAAGAGGGTAGCCGCAAAAGCGAATCTTCTATTTCAAACAACTAAAATGTTACGAACGTCAAAAAAAAATTTTTCCTCCGGCCCAAATTGATGATACCAATTCCTGATGTCGACCGTGGTCGTACAGACCCCCGAAATGTATTAGCGGTTGTTGTTGGAATAGAGGATTCAGGCTTTTATAAATTAGGAAACAAAAATGGTAACTTGAAACAGCTTTTCACCCGTAATCAGTTCGTAATTTGTAAAGAAAAGTTACTTTCCATAGATGAGGTTTCGATTCAAGAAATGTTGCTAAGAGAAGCAGCTTGTGTTAATTCAAAAGTGGAGGGCCAGGTTATATACGTTGCAATTGCAAAAGGAAGTGTTCGACAGCTAAGTGCAGCTGTAAAAGCAAAGGCCTTTTATGCAATTCGAGGTGTCATGGTAGTTTAGGTTGTGGCAATAAATAAGAATGTCATACATTTTCGTGGTTTTTTATATTTCAGCTTAAAAATTAAAATGTATGTGTATATTTATTATATTGACATTTTAGTAGTTGTGTTTCGTGATCTGCAATGTTCTACTGTTTGTTTTCAAAAAGTTCAACAATTTCCTTAAGTTTATTGGAAAACTTTTCCCATGTCGTTTTAATAACTAAATATTACCTATAGTTCTATTTTTGTTTTCCTGTATTAAAAAATTTTTTCTTTTCAACATACACCATGAGTACATGCTGAATGTCGACATTCACCAGTGTAAGTTAGAAATAATGATATTTCACCGATATTTCGGATATACGCCAAGCAACTTAGAGAATGTTGTCATTCACTGGTGTATCTCGACATTTACCTGATTTAGGTGTTTCACAGTAACATATATACAACACTGTACATACCATGGCGAAAGAAATTAGCGCATCACCATAAATTTATTATAATTTTCATGTTAAGTATTTTCCGAAACAATCATCCAATTTTGATAATCTTTTTTGCATTGTACAATTACTCTTATATAGAATTTTACTACGTCATTGATTCTTTCACAAGTTCATGTTTTTCTTACATGCGGGGTGTTATTCTGATATCGGATTTTTCCAAGATTTTCATAACACCTTGTGGATAACAGTAGTAGTAATAGCAAATCCCACTCAAACTATAGCCTCACCTGTTCTTAACATTCCCTTTCTGTATGCCTAATGCTTTTATATATAATACGTTCAAATAGAACAAATATAAATAGTAGACTAGGTTTGTGTATTCTAAGAATTTGAGTTCCGTCAAAAACTAATGTCATAAAACGTCACTGCAAGTGTTGGAGTATTAATATTTTAAATTCAAGTATAAATGATCAATGAAATAAATCGTATACTGCTCTGAAGATCCTCAAAAAAGGTGAAAGAACTTGTACAACTTCTAAGTGGTTCGTTTTCGTGTGTATAGTGGTTCATTTCCGTATGTGTGTCCAGATATAGCACTGGTAAGTGTGTTTTCCTTCTTATTCGTCTATTTACTTATTTCTATGTAATAAAATGCTACAAACCCAAGATTACTTTTCACAAAACAAATATGAATAGCAAAGAAATTCAAAGCTAATATATATATATATATATATATATATATATATATATATATATATATATATATATATATATATATATATATATATATATATATATATATATATATATATATATATATATATATATATATATATATATTAGCTTTGAAATTCTTTGCTATTCATATTTGTTTTGTGAAAAGTAATCTTGGGTTTGTAGCATTTCATTACATTGAGAAATAAGCAAATAGACGAATAAGAGGAAAGATATACTTACCAGTGCTATATCTGGACAGACATACCTAAATGAACCACTATACACACCGAAACGAACCACTTAGAAGTTGTACAAGTTCTTTCACCTTTATTAAGGATCTTCAGAGCAGTATACGATTTATTTCATTGATCATTTATACTTGAATTTAAAATATTAATACTCCAACACTTGTAGTGACGTTTTATGACATTAGTTTTTGATGGAACTCAAATTCTTAGAATACACAAACCTAGTCTACTGTTTATATTTGTTCTATTTGAACATATTATATATAAAAGCATTAGGCATACAGTTATCCAGAAGATGTTAAACTTTAAAATGCATAAAATCTTGTTGAACCTATTGAAAAACAACTACTTTTTCCAACTATATGCTGGAGAATATTGAATTACATATACAATGGAGTTCGGAAGCATTCAAAGAGGGAGTGATACAGAAATTGCTTGCTTAGTCAAAACTAAAATCATTTGTTGGTCTTATGTATTAATTGTTTCTTCGAAAATTCGAAAAAAATCCAATTCTCACCCTGGATATATTTATTAGCTTTAAAATTCTTCACTATTCATATTTGTTTTGTGAAAAGTAATCTTGGGTTTGTAGCATTTCATTACATTGAGAAATAAGCAAATAGACGAATAAGAGGAAATATATACTTACCAGTGCTATATCTGGACATACATACGGAAATGAACCACTATACACACCGAAAGGAACCACTTAGAAGTTGTACAAGTTCTTTCACCTTTATTAAGGATCTTCAGAGCAGTATACGATTTATTTCATTGATCATTTATACTTGAATTTAAAATATTAATACTCCAACACTTGCAGTGACGTTTTATGACATTAGTTTTTGACGGAACTCAAATTCTTAGAATACACAAACCTAGTCTACTGTTTATATTTGTTCTATTTTAACATATTATATATAAAAGCATTAGACATACAGTTATCCAGAAGATGTTAAACTTTAAAATGCATTAAATCTTGTTGAACCTATTGAAAAACAACTACTTATTCCAACTATGTGCTGGAGAATATTGAATTACATATACAATAGAGTTTGGAAGCATTCAAAGAGGGAGTGATACAGAAATTGCTTGCTTAGTCAAAACTAAAATCATTTGTTGGTCTTATGTATTAATTGTTTCTTGGAAAATTCGAAAAAATATCTTATTCGTCTATTTGCTTATTTCTCAATGTAATGAAATGCTACAAACCCAAGATTACTTTTCACAAAACAAATATGAATAGCAAAGAATTTCAAAGCTAATAAATATATCCAGGGTGAGAATTGGATTTTTTCGAATTTTCGAAGAAACAATTAATACATAAGACCAACAAATGATTTTAGTTTTGACTAAACAAGCAATTTCTGTATCACTCCCTCTTTGAATGCTTCCGAACTCTATTGTATATGTAATTCAATATATATATATATATATATATATATATATATATATATATATATATATATATATATATATATATATATATATATATATATATATATATATATATATATATATATATATATATATATATATATATATATATATATATATATATATATATATATATATATATATATATATATATATATATATATATATATATATATATATATATATATATATATATATATATATATATATATATATATATATATATATATATATATATATATATATATATAATATATATATATATATATATATATATATATATATATATATATATATATATATATATATATATATATATATATATATATATATATATATATATATATATATATATATATATATATATATATATATATATATATATATATATATATATATATATATATATATATATATATATATATATATATATATATATATATATATATATATATATATATATATATATATATATATATATATATATATATATATATATATATATATATATATATATATATATATATATATATAATATATATATATATATATATATATATATATATATATATATATATATATATATATATAATATATATATATATATATATATATATATATATATATATATATATATATATATATATATATATATATATATATATATATATATATATATATAATATATATATATATATTTTATATATATATATATATATATATTATATATATATATATATATATATATATATATATATATATATATATATATATATATATATATATATATATATATATATATATATATATATATATATATATATATATATATATATATATATATATATATATATATATATATATATATATATATATATATATATATATATATATATATATATATATATATATATATATATATATATATATATATATATATATATATATATATATATATATATATATATATATATATATATATATAATATATATATATATATATATATATATATATATATATATATATATATATATATATATATATATATATATATATATATATATATATATATATATATATATATATATATATATATATATATATATATATATATATATATATATATATATATGTATATATATGCCATTTTTTAAGGTTGCTTACACAAGGATCTCCTGGATTCGTCCTTCGTAAAAATGAATGAATGGAAAACATGAGAAATCACTTTTTCAAGTCATCAAACTACTGAAAACTTTGAGAAAACCTCATAATTCTAAACGAATATCGCGTTGTCGCCACGTGCGTATTATTAAAACACACGTATTATTATTATTAATCGCATATAAACAATATACGAAAACAACAATCCTAAAAATGGAAATATTAAAAATATTAGGACGTAAAATACTGAAATAGCTTATATATAATGGTTTAACAGTTTTAATATATGCACAACTTTAAAAGACGTGTTAACATAAATTTCAGTTCACAATATTAATTCTTTTGTGTGTCTTTCATTTAATAGAATCAGATTTCTACATTTATAAATAGGCCATTTACATAAGTTCATGGCTATAGACAGATATTATTCCAAAAACTATTGACGAACAACCGCTAACTACCACTATCGTCCTGTGATTTATATGGATATATTTACATCAACTACTAATAAAGTATACCTTGTACTACTACTGATAAAAATATTACCTATACCTATCTAATAGAGACTATGCGGATAATATTAATAAACATTCCTATGCGAATTTTATTGATTTAAATTTAAACCAAAGTATTAATGAAATAGATACATTCATAAAATGTTTAACAAAAATAACCGATATCACGTTGACTGCTATTAAATAATATGATATGGCTACTTACATGGTGCTAACATGTTTTTTTGATATACGTACTTAGTTCAGTTGAATATGTTTACCAAAGAAGGGAATGTAGAAATCAGTGTCAAAAATGCCATGCTGGCCAAAGCCGTCACGCGCAGTATCGCCAATGCTGTCGGCTAGTGCTATGCCCTCATAGCACTATGCCAGTGCTATCCGGTCATCAGTGCTATGTCGGCCACCGCCGCGCCGTCAAGAAAAATACCCGTCACGAGTTTGATAGACCCATAAATCTAAAAAAAATCTAATGCCTGCCACTTCCGGTTATACCAGAATTACGTATCAACTTTGTTATTTACTAACTATAATACTTAATTTACGTATTTCCATCAATATTAAGTGTAAGTTTGGAAATACACCATACCCTGTTTCTCAGCTGTTTTTGAGTTATTTAATTTTTTTCATTTCCTGCATTACAACGTTAAGAACCAATGAATTTTTCACATCTCCCTAATGTTTTAATAAGTTATTAACCAGGCAGAAGATCTTTCAAAAAACTGAGCCAAAACATGTTAGGAGTATCTAGTATAGAAGCCCTAGTTTTTAAAATATCAAATTAGTCAAGATTTGTTGGAACGAATCACTATAGCGACAGTAGAAATTCTCCCTGAATAAATCCTCACAGGTGTTTTGTCAGTCCAGAAAAGAGCATGAAATAATTATCTCAAGGTAACTGGCAAAAATTTCAACATGTCTTGTAATATATTTTGATTCTCCACAGAAAAGGAATAGTTTTATGCAAAATTGAAAATCAACAAATATCGATTCATTGGACCCCAGAGAAGTTGGTTTTGAGAAATTGCATCTGGATTTTTCCCATAGTAGTTAATAGGCTGTATATGGATACTAACGTGCAGTGCCGTAGCCAGGGGGTGACACTAGGGGCCCGTGACCCCACGCCCCCCGAAATTTTAATTTTTTACCTACGGATGTTAAATTTGAATATTTACTATAAAAAACTAAGCATTTGGTCATCTTGAAACGGCCAAAGAATGCGCCTATAATTTAAGGCTCACCCTAAACGTTTTAACAGGGTTGGGATTTTGAATTTATTCCTCAAAAAGTAGTCTTATACCGGATAAGATATGTACTTTCTTGGGTTTTGTTTATAATTCAAATTCTATGACAATATCATTGAGTATGGAAAAACCAGCTAGAATCATGAGTTTGTTAGACAAAATGTCATCCATACAGGAATGTACAATTAGAAAGTTTGCAAAATTCATAGGTACTTTTGTTTCAGCTTGCCCAGCTATAAAGCCCCAGTTTCCAATATACAAAAGTTTTGAACGTCACAAATATCTAGCATTACAAAGATCGGCGGGGGATTATGATGCAAAAATTTCTATTTCAAAAGATCTACTTAAAGATATGAGTTGGTTTATACATACTATTCCATATGCAATTAGTCAATGAAGTATTTCGCAATACTTCATTCTGCTTAGAGCTGTTTACTGACGCCTGCCTCTACATCCGGTTGGGGGGCGTTTTGTAGGGGCAAGAGTACTTAAGGTTTGTGCTGTTTCGCTTCGAATCTCGAGAACTGTAACATCTTATGTCGAGTAGACAATACGACAACAGTAGCTTCAGTTAACCGGATGGGTAGTGTTCGATTCACTACCTTGAATAAAATTACACGAATTTGGAGTTGGTGGAAAAACGTAATATTTTTATTTTCACGAGTTACATAAATACCAAAGATAACACCGAAGCGGATAGAGCATCCCGACAAGTACATAAAGAAACTGAGTCAAAAATAAATATTTTTATGCCTTTCCGTCTTTCTGTAGGAGAAGTAAAGTGTTACTTTCTTTTAATAGAACTCCTCATACATTTTGGCAGAACCATTCCCTGGTGGCGGGGAAGTTATCAGGAGAGCTCTTCTACTAGGACATATGCCAAATATTTCCTAGGAAATATGCTCATCTTCACACAGAGTACTAAACAGTATGAATCGGGTTTGAGATTTTGGTGGGAGTTTTGTTCAAGATCCAATATTGACCCTTTCACTGTAACGATACCAAAAGTTTTAGAGTTTTTAACGATACGGTTTGAAAGAGGTGCATCTTACGGAACGCTTAATTCTTTTAGATGTGCGATAGCACTGTTGGCTGGACCTGATCTAGGTCAGGATTTTCGGGTAAATAGGTTTTTCAAGGGACTATTTGGTATGCGACAACCCTTGCCCAGGTATGAGAATACCTGGGATCCCGGGATAGTTGTTAATTATGTTAGGACCCTGGAGAATGACACTATTTCTCTCGAACTCCTCACCCAGAAGCTGGTCAGTCTACGGGACAGCAACGACCTTGCAACGGGACAGCGGATTCACACTTTGAGCCTTATTGAAATTAACAATATATTAGTCAATTCAGACAGAGTCGAAATCAAAATATCTGGTAGATTGAAAACATCTGCCCCTAAAGAAAGTCAACCCTCATTAACTATGCTCTTTTTCAGTTCAGATCCACAGGTTTGCGTGGCTGGTACTCTCCTAAAATATATAGACAAGACAAAAGAAATAAGAGACAACTGCAATTTTCTATTTATCACATATAAAACACCGTTTCACATAGAGCCACAACACAGAGCATGAGCAGATGGATTAAAAACATTTTAACCAAAAGTGGGCTGGATACTAATGTGTTTAGAGCACAAAGTACGCGGCATGCCTCAACATCCGCTGCGGCTCGAAAAGGCCTTAAATTTGACTCTATAAGACTAGCTGCTTGATGGGCAAAAAAGTTTAAAACTTTTGCCCAATTTTATAACAGACCTCTGATCTTGCTCATTCTGTCCTGAGTTCCTAATGGTTTTCTTTGTATGCATAGATACATGTGGGTATTTATGTGTATATAAATATAAATTAGAATAAGTAGTTACGTTACTCCTTTGTGGAAGAATGCTAGAGAAAAAAGTTAAAAAAAAAGAAAAAATTATATGTACCTTAAGGTTGTCCGTAGTGGGACATTGGTTTGACTAAATAAATGTTGTTGCGATATCTTTAAACATCTACATATCATTTATGTATGAGACGAGACAGAATATAATCACAAGATCAAATGAACTTACCTTAAGTGAAGTTCGATCTTGATTATATGAAGGCCTCGTCGAAATAAATAAAGTCCCACCCTATAGACGGGGAAGATGAGACGAAAAAACGCCCTGAGCTATCACTTTTTATGACACGCAGATTTAATGAAACGCGATTTATCCGCGTTTTTAAACATGCTGTTATTAAGAAGTATACATTGTATATTAGGATAATATATAGAGATAATATATGAAGAAGATAATATATGAAGAAAATATATGAAGTCCCCGGGATTATTCTTTAATTTATCATTTATTATCATGAGAATATGTATATGATAATACCCTCCAAAAGCCATACTGGGTAAAATCACATCTGGAAATCTGTCACTACCTCCCGGTCTATAAATCATTTCTCATACTGATAATAGCCACTTAGTATATCATATAGACATATAAAAATGATACTGGAAGCGGGAGCTCGTAATTTTTTTACTGAATTTAATCATAGACTATAATTAAAGCCAGAATCGATAAATTGTTGTCACTGATAAATCAAATTCTAATATTTGTTTGTTTAACATATCCGTATTTGATCATGTTTTTATTAGGTATCTAATTGTATTTAATTGGTTTTCCGAATAAACTTTAACAAACGGCTATAAATTATAAAGATGTGCCATACGTATTAACGTCCGCTTCGGTAATAAAAGTAAGTTGTTAGGTGAAACCTCATATATCACGTCAACCCAAAACTGTAAAATGAAATAACTCTAAGTTTAGAGCGAAAGTCAGCGTTCCACTGGCTCTCACCTACACGACGTTTTTAAAAGAGAAACAATCGCAAGGAGACAACAATAAATAGTCATTTTTACAAGGAAACGATCAGATATCAGATACTAACTGAAATTTGTTGCTTGTAAACATTATCTCATTGTGATAATATCAGAAATGTAAATTGGTGCGCGTTCTACCTATTTAGTTATATACAAACTATTCAATTAGCATTAGCTGTTTGTTTTCGATTAGAACTCAACTTAACAAGTGTTCGACAACAATAGCAAATGGTTTATTTTGAAATAGGCAGCTGCTGTTCCTGGCACAATATTAGTTATCTTGTGCAACAGTTTACTTTTTTACCTTGAAAAACATTTTTTTTTTGTAAAAATCGACATGGGGATATTCAAATTGCGTAATTATTACGATACGTAACGATAGTATAATTGGTAAATTTAAAATGTCACACGGGCAGATTAATTATTATCAAGTTGTAATCTGTTTCGGTTAACTATTTTCACTATGCTAATTATCAAAAGACCAAAATGTCATAGTTATGAAGATATTGGTGTTCGACTATTTATTAAGGTAATTAACTAACTGGTTTCTCGCCAATAATTGTTGCAGAGAGTTAATTAGGTTAGGTAGGTACAGTCGACGTCATAAAAATCGAGTCAAGTGGTAGAAAATTTTATTTTTAATTTATTAGAAATTTTTTATTATTTACGAAGTTCTTTAAAATTACAAAACAAATTGTTCTACAATAAGTTGTTTTTATTCACATTTATTATTCAAATAAAATTAAAAAATCCACAATAAAATAAGATGCCATTAATTTTTAAAACAAATATGTAATTAATAAAATAAAAATTGATGTGATAATCGAAAAGATAATAAAATAATTTAATATTTTGCATTTCATCATTTGCAGCAATCACTAGTTGTAAGCGCATTGGCCTAGAATTAATTAAATTGGAAATATAATCTTCGTCCAAATTGCACGCTAATAAATAACTTAAAAAATTACGATTGGACTTGTATAAAGAGCAAAAAAAATTTATTGGCAATAGTAACAAAACTATTCCTCTGACAGATCCAGATCTTTGTGCAAATAATTTACATGTTTTAAGTTACGCTTATGCGCAACGCGGACGCCGTAGCGTAATAATTTTAAAAGTTACGAATTTTCAATAAAACCTTCTATTTTCGCGGGTTTTCCGGGTTTTCTCTGCTGAAAATGCAGCTAGAGAGTATGTAACTCATTTTGTAGGTTATTCAACTTGCTACAACTTTTGTATTGTTGTCAAAACGATTGCACTTGTAGTTATTGCTAGAAAGGTAAAATAGTTTTCTTTTGCATTTTTATATTTTTTCGGATGCCATTTTGTCATAAAGATGAACATTAATTCGCTGTTTAATTTATATACCGTTTCATTTATGTATTATAATTTAAAACCATGCACAGTTCGTTACCTATAATTTTTATATCCCCTAAAAACCACTGTAGCTTGACCTATATGTACAGTAGTAATAATTGCTTCAATTATGCAATTATTGCTAATCCCAAAACTACTTTTGAGTGATTTCGAACTTACATAGTTGAGACTAAACAAAGATACTTTTCATGTGTATTATTATTTTATTATCTTAGTCTATTTTGTACATCGGCCATGGTATGCGTTGGTATGGCACTTTTTGACATACAACATACACACATTCGATTTTTAAACGGAACACCCTATGTAGTATTGCATTTTTGAATTCTATATAATTTTCTGAATCTATCGAAACTACATATTTCAAACGTATTTTTTTTTATAATTTAATTTTTAATTTTCCGTTTAAGTATGTATAACGGTTCCGATTTATTCTAATTGACCCATGGATAATAATGACTAAAAATACTGATTTACGTGATTTATGAGCAAAAGGAAAATGGTTCATGAAAATGGTTGGCAATATTAATTTTTTTTTAAGGAGAGAAATAGTACCGGGATACCATTTATTAGTAATACGAGTATTAATGAGGAATTTACTCATATGTCGTATTAAAATGTCGGATAATTATACTCAAAATTACAGCTAAAAGAAAATAAAAAAATACAATTTTCTTCTAATGAAATGTTAAGAAGTTACTAAAGTGGCTTTGGATTTATAATACAAAAAAATAACACAAAACATTACAACAATTTTTCAAAATGCTGTCCGTAACATCAGTGCATTTCTGAACTCGCATAGCTATATTCCAAAGAACGTTCGCCAATTGCTGGGCCGTTATGCCCCTATGTATAGACTTTGGTTATGCTATTAATTAATTGCGCGTTTTACTCTACGTTTTCACGGGTTGTAAAGTTTTTTAAATGACATTACAAATAAAGAAATAAATGGGTCTTAAATCAGGTGACTTTGGGCTCCACATCACAAAACTATTCGTCAAAATTATGTTTTCTCTGAATCTCTGTTGAAGAAGATCAGTTACTATCCTTGAATTGTGGGGAAATCTTGTTGGAAATACATTCCCTGTCGTAAATCGAAATATAATTTAGCTAAAATTCTAAACTTTTTTCGAGGTAGTCGAGTGACCCCTTATATTAAAGATATTTTGTTTCTCTATGCGAATGCATGATTGTTTTTAAGTTTACTAGTATTTTGTTTTAAACAACTTATAAATGCTTATTAATTTCAACTTAAAAATAGCATGCAATAAATTTTTAATTACCTAAAGTGATTAAAAAGATCTCCGGAGACTCAGATATATAGTAATTTGAAAGCCTGAATACTAAATGGTTAAAATTTTTGAAATTAAGCGATTTTTCATCGGGATTATTTAATTTCTATTTATGAAACTATGTACACGCATAAAGAATCGAATGACCTTGAAAATGAGGATTCGCATGACTACTTTTCCGGATTTTTTTGTTTCTGTTGGGGGTTGTTGGGGCTACGGGGTTGACCTGACAAAGTCAAAATTGACATCAAAATGTGCCGCGTGAAAGATAAAGGGTGACGTGATTCAGGATTTTTTTCCCAAACAGCACCCCCACCCAGGGTAATCTACAGGGTGCTATTCATGTGGACGAAAAAAAATTGAAAAACATTTCGGTGTAGTATGTCGGCTGGGAATGATCTTGTTCGCCCTGTAGTCTAGTCCCAATGCATGGTAGCTACTGGGCTACGTTCCGCCTCGAAACCTCAAGATTTCTAAAGGTATAAGATGCCTGGTAACTGTGTTGTATTAGCTCACATTTCTACACGTCACTCGGGGTAAGTTCCCCACATTTATATATCGCGCGTGTGAGAAAACCGTAGGAAATCGAAAGTGTTTGGTGATTATCCCAGGTTTTAGTGATTGATTGACGCAAATTTTGGACGTTTAGTATTTCTATTCTGTTAATTAGACTTGATTTGAACAATTAGTGTTTTGTTACTACAGATAGTATAAGAACAGTGAGTCGAAATATTTAAGCCTCTTTGTAGAATCTTTATATTTTGTTTTAATTTACAGATTGAGTTTATTTTACAGGCATTGATTAGAGTTCTGTGTTGGTATCAGATAGTGTTAACAGATTCTATTCTTTGTGTCCACAGCTGTTCTCGATTATTTATTCATATAACATAATCTACACCAAAGAGTTAACATTATACATGACGACAACAATATTATTCTTGGGC
This sequence comes from Tetropium fuscum, assembly GCA_964058915.1. Taxonomy (NCBI): domain Eukaryota; kingdom Metazoa; phylum Arthropoda; class Insecta; order Coleoptera; family Cerambycidae; genus Tetropium; species Tetropium fuscum. The sequence goes on along the minus strand of CAXKVY010018526.1, from coordinate 48,141 downwards.
ATACACACATACCATGTTTCTCATTTCAACAAACGAAAAATCATTTTTCAATAGCAGATCTCTTTCATCAAAAGCATTTTGGTAAAAAATCACAAAAAAGGAAGAACTGAACTATCTAGTCTTTAAAAGTTTCTTAGAATTGACATAAATAATACTCCTTTTATTTAAAAGTGTATTTTAAGGCGTACGTTGAAACAAAAATAATTTTCTAACTTAATCTCCGCCGAGAATAAAATTGTAATAGTCTTATTTCGAAAATGGTCAAGTTTACCGATATTTTATATTATAATAATATATTTTATTTAAACATGATAACTGTTTATATACAAGATTGAGTTTCGTTAGTTATTTTTAATAAATAGTTAACATCACACTTTGTAAATAAATGTTTGTATAGTATGTCATTTTCGGGTTTGCTGTTTCCGTCGTCTTGGAAGGAGCCATCTTTTTCTTACCGCGCTTAGGTGTGCCTGTTCTTTTTCAAGTGTTTAAGTACTTCCCTACTAAATAACATACTGTGTTACGCTCCGTGTAGTTGGGATTTTTAGGGAAGTCACTGTTTATGTATTTTTGTAATTTTGATAATCGACGTATATAGGTGACGCTGTATTAAATAACTCTCAAATTAAGGTAAGCCTTATTTTTTTACAACTCGTGCCCATGTTCTATTTTTGCCTTTTCTGTGTTCTCTAGAACTTGCCTTTCATTAATCCCTAATGCCCATTGAGAAGCATCTTGCCTAGGCCACTGTTCGAGAAGCCGCTTTACATCATTGAGTGAGTTATATATAAGTAGCTATGTTCACTTAACCTCATAATTTTACCTGTAAGTATGTAAACTAATTAGGCGTGTCTGCAAAGCTTCACTTATTTTCTTTTTCTTTCGTGGCCCCAAGTCACCACTTCTTTTTTTCGTGACTTCAAGTCTTCACTTCGCAATTGTTCACCTTGGGTTAATCATTTCTGCAGTATACATTGCACCCTGGACTGTGTCTTATCTGGCTGAACATCGATAACTTGCGTTTCAGCTGGCTTGGACCTCCTGACCATATACCCACATCCTGGGACTTATAGGAAAGCCGTAAACGTGGTATGTATGTATGTATGTATGTATATGGGTCGGAGTGTAGTGGAAGGAGTGTTACACTCCCATTCCACTACAGCACTTAGGCCTCATTAGGCCCTTTGTGCATTCCTCCTTTTTACTTGAGTACTTTTCTTCAAACCATCCTATTTATTACGGGTGGCCTGGTGGCAAAGTCTCTACAATTTGTATGTATGCTAGTATGGTTCTGAGTTACCGAGATTAATTACTCTGGTCCTCATTACCATTTATCTGAGATCACGCGTCCGCAGCAGATGTGTTGAGCGTTCTCAGGTCTCGGGCAGACGCCCGAGACCCAAGCCTGCCTAGGTCACCCATCCAAGTGCCACCAACGCCCGCCCAGCATAATTTTGAAGATCTTACCGGTCAAGTCTAAGCGGCTAGGCGGTCCCATTTAGTCACCTTAGTCGCCTCTTACGACAGGTAGGAGGTACCCTGGGTCTATTCTACAATTGTGGCCCCGAACCCAGAGGGGGAATAAACGTGGTATATGATTGACTCGCTGAAGCGTTGCACGCGCCTTCGGCTGCTGTAAAACCTAGCGGTTACCTAAGCGTAGATTTGGATGCTGGAGAGACTCACCTTACCAGGATACCTTCTTCCCCAAACTTACAGATAAGCGGAGTTTAAGTATATTAGGAGCCGCACCCTTTTTAGCGTAATTTCTTTTGCGTTGGTGTGTGATATATACTCACATTTAAGTAAGGCCGCAGAGCCCTGATATTTTAATATTGTTTTGTGTGACAGCACACGTGATCAAGTTTGGGCCCTACACTAGGTTATATATATATTGTTATGTTAAATGAATTAATGTGTTAAAGTGCATTTATCAATTAACGCTATGCAATTTTTAAATTAAACTAAGATTTTATTACTGTATTGTATTCGTTTTTTCACCCAAATTACAACATGATTGTGAGAGTGATTTAGACACCCAATATAGTTGGGAACCATCTTACTTGGTTGCATTACGGTCAGTGGCGGCCACGGATGATTGCTAGAGTAGCTTCGATACCTATCATACGAACCTATACTAATATATTTTTTTTATCTAGCTTAAGCAACTTTTATTGCCCTTTTATTTATTTAAACGCTCTTGAATTATACTCAGAAGGGTAATAAGTGTTGCAGAATATGTTTAAGTTAATTTAAATTTTATTGACGTTTCCAACCATTTTTGAAATATGATTAACATGTAGTAAAGTCTTTAATTTCGTTATGTATTTCGACGTTAATAACATATGTATATAGAAATATTTCCGCCCATTATTCAAATAAAAGCGAATGTGTATTTAATCATGTCAAATTAAAATCCGACAAGTTTTTACAATTATTAGGGCTCATCTCGACACATAATAACATAATAAACGTCAGATCCATCGAAATAATTCAAGAATGGGAATATAAGTCGACTTCGAACAATTTATTCGGTATAAATATTGTATAGAAAAAAATCTTTATAAACGTTCTTATTCTGTATAAATATTGTATAAATGAATATTCCGCGACTCCCGCGGGAGTCGCGGAAATTCCTCCTAGTGACGTATCGCCCGCTGCACTCTTACTCGTCCAAAGTTACCAGGCAACATAGCTTTAGTAGCCTTGGTTCCAACGACTCTAAATGTTTAAAAAAAATTTAAGGTGGTGTGAAAAAATATAAATAAACAGCTCTATATTACAAAACTATTCTGCAAAAAAGTAATGCCAATAACTGCTAAAAGTAATTCATAGACCTTTCACTGTTTATATGCAAAACCAGAAACGTAATATTGACAGGGCATATAAAATATTACCTTCTAGATTAATAATTGCAAAAATACAGAAATAGAGTGCAGGTAAGTACATGAAAATTGCAAATAGTTTAATAGGTAACAAATAACATTGGAGTCAATATATTTGGAGATAGACAAGAAAATTACGTTTGCGTGATAAAACCTATGGTAATAATACACCAATTTGAGGACATTATAACAAATTCCAGAATTTGAAATTTGAGATCCATATAACAAATTATAACAGAAAATGATGAAACAATATTCAGAACCATATCAGCATGCCACACAAGAATGCTCTCAAAATTCAAGTCACAAATCTTGCCCTGAATTGAAATAAATGTGTTTAATGATATACAGGATGATTTCACACTCCAGAGTAAGGCGCATGAGAGCAAGCAAATGCAAGGCAATAAGGCACTGACTAAGGTGTATTGTCGGGAGATGCTGAGTGATTGCCCATTGTTGCGCCCACACGCGCGGCAGTTTGACCCGACCTGCCCCCCGTGGCAGGTGAACGCATCTACATATATAATCATGCCCAGAGGTGAAAGACACTAGCCTAGTAAACTAGCAGATCTTTCTAAACCCAAAAACCTCCTACTGTGAACACACATGCGTACATATGACAGATAATAATATCCTTTTTAATTATAATATCACGTTGGAAGCTATAAAAGATGTAAGTAAAAGTGTTAGTGTTATTTTAATTTTGCCTTTATTATGACTTACATTTTTTCAAATTTTCCACATTCGCAACTAGTTTGCAGACGTTTCAGCAACAAAGACCTTACCTACTAATTTTATGATTTTTATGAGTTACCTTCGAAATGGAGAACAATACGGAAAATAGGCAAGGCAATTTATTTTGTCATGTCGATAGCACAGTTCCACACAGTGACAAGTCAAAAAAGGTAGGTACCTACTTTTGAGTTATATAATATACAGGTTGTTTCCTAAAAAACGACGTAAGCTGTAACTCCGTTATTTACAGTCGGATTTAAAAAACGTTAAATGAAATCGCTGCATACACTAACAGGGAGTTTATCGCAATATTTAATTTTATAGTTTTTTTTGTGGAAAAGCGATAGTCAACTTTATATTTCAAATGGCAACATTACTCTTTTTATTTATTATTGTTCAAGGTTCGTTTCTAAATCCAACGATGTAAAACAAATTGAATTTTGTGAAACATTTATCATAGAAACAAAGTCAAAATTATTGTCAATATTTTGCAGAAAGAGAAGAGGTATTTATAGTACGTAAAAAACGGACGCGGGCGTTAAAATGACATATTTATTTGCTCTGTTGCATTATTTTTTATTTTCCATGGCACAGCTTAGTCAAAATACAGGTCCCTATTGCGGTAGCAACAATCATTCTGACTTTTTTCTGTGATAAATGTTTCACGAAAGTCAATTTGTCATACATCGTTGGATTCAGAAAAGAAATCGGAGCAATAATAAATAGAAAAAACTGTTGCAATTTAAAAAAAACTTGGCAATCACTTTTCCAAAAAAACACAAAATTAAAAGTATTGCGATAAATCTGATTTACTCCAAACTATTTCAATAAATATATAATTTTAATTTCGACTTGTTTCTGTATACGAGTAGTACTGCGGTATCGATGCATCGCCCTGTATAAAAAAGTTATTATTATTGTTGTGTTTTCTATATAACTTTCCAAATTCGCATTCCGATACGGAGATAATACCGATCGATAATACCGAAAAAATCCAAAAAAGAATTAAGAAAATGTTTTTATTTTAAATCAGACATGTTTAAAAATTTTATAATTTTCAGGTTGGACAGCAGATAAGATAGGTTGCAAAAAAAATCCAGAATTTTATAAAAAAATAAAATTTTCCTTCCCAAAAATGTATCTTAGAAAATTGAAGAAAAGAAAAAGGTATTAAAAGAAATCCAGCACAAATTAAAGCAGAAATACAACATTTATTAAAAATAAGTTAAACTATTCAAGGGTTTTTTAAAAATTGACTTGTTTCTACGGCTTAACATCAGGATTACGTTTTTTTAAATTTTCTATGGCATGCGTATATAAGTGCATATACAGCACTTCATTTATTTTAAATTAAAGGTACGTAATATGTTCTACATCAATAGCGTTGAATATATGTTTTCTATAAATAACACTGCTTTATTTTGATCCAAAATTTACCCATGGAGGAATTACCTCCATTCCATTGCTTTGGCCATTTGATCTACTACATACTTCTTTAGAGCTGGAAAATGTTGCCTTGCCAGCGTCAACAATTCAGCTTTAAGTGATGAATCATCGTGTTCAATGTTTCTTTCTTCCAGCCAGTCTTTAATTTGCCCTTACCGCCATGAAAGCTGCCCACAACTAGGCAGCTGTTCTGCTCTACGAGAATGATAATATTATTGTTTTTTATTTTATTTTCTATATTAGGATAATTGCGCGCTACTGAGCACTACATTCCATTAGTTTGCATATCAAACGAAAGCACTATAGCTAGGAAAGACACAAAAAGGATGCAACCCAACAAACCCTTGGATTATCAGTAGAAATTCATTACTTTCAATTGTTAAATAATAACCAATTTATAAATACAGAACTAAACCGTTTGAATGTTCGAAATAAAGTAATGAAAAACAGCCACAACTTGTGAGATTGACATTATTGACAGATTATATTAAAAAGTACTGAGATAATCTTAAATATCCCATAGTTAGTTTGGTACACAAATAAATATCCAGGTAGTGTACTAACATTATACAAGATTTATATAAGATTCAAAACATATACTATGAGATTTCATGAGAGGTAGGTGCTCTCCTCCTAAGTGCTAAGTATAAATTGTTAGGATAGAATATTTTACGTTATGAACTTGTAAAATAATAAAATTAAATTGAAACAAAATATATGTTTCGATGTTGCCGAACTTAAGTAACGAAACAATTTGGCGCTTTTTAGTTCATTTTGTATAGGTATATTATATTTTGTAGGTATATATGTGTAAGTATATGTTCCCTATACGTACATAATTTAAAAAAACAAAACACTAAGTACTTTTAGCACTGATAAGTATATATATGAAGAAATGTATATGGTTGGAAATATGTGGTAATAAAATGGTTCTCAGACCTTTTAATCAATATAATGCTTTCAATTGAGTTTTGGATTGAATCAGTATAATGTATAACATATATACCAAATAGGTAATATCGGAGCTAATTACGGGCATATTAGGAATATTCTGAAAATGGACAAAGAAATAATTGATGCTCTTACTCTACTTGGCTACTATCCGATTTCAGTTTGTTCAGGTGCATATTCCTATGCTGACTGTAATCCTTATTTGCTGGTGGGCGATGAGGAAACAGGTTGAAGTCAATACCATATGTGTCTATACAATTAATACGAAACTAAACAAAAATATTGTCTATGTTTTATTCATAAATGAGTCATGCACGACCTACGCAGAGCACATCTATCTATCTGATGTTCAACATTTTTCAGGTTAACTAACGCTTTGTGTAAGTTGATTATTATTATACTTACGAGATATTCATAACTTACAGAGCCGGATTTCTTTATATGTGTGTATACATTTGTGGATTGTGCCCGAAATGGCTATAAAAATTATATTTTATTATCGCTATGTTGTGTTCCTAATTGCTACAATCAACTAGAAATGACCTCCAATATTTCAAAATACAAATTAGTCTACTGCTCTATATAGGTAGGTAACAGTAATAAATCAGAAACGTAATTTAAAACACTATCTTATAACTAGTTTTTGTTATTTTTCATTGCGGCCAACAAATCTCGGGCTGTACTGGATGATACATTGGAACTGAATGCTAAATGAATGTTATACTCACTAACTAATTGGAAAAGCTTATACCACAACTTCTTATATAATCGCCTACGGCTTATTATCATATCTACTGTAAATATAGCTAATTTGTATACCTTATCATCCGTATATTTAGTTTCTGGCTTTTAAATAGCTTTGGGATATCCTGGAGTTGTGGAAAACATGTGCTGATACAGAAGAAGTTTGAGTAACAAAGCGGTACCCTAAGGGATACATGCTTGAACTTCAAAACTTGAGATTTACAAAACTACAGTGATGATTGGTTGCAGTGAAACACTGACGATTTCACATTTTTTGTCTTTGCGTGAGTGGTGTCATAGAAATATAGAGATTATAGTAATGTGTCTGTTACACCAGTTTTCTGTTTATGAGTCAAACTGCATTTTGACTAGTTGGTCTCGGTACTACAGAAGTAAGATATTTTCTCTTCTGGTGGTAGTGACGATGTAAATGTCTAAGTCTAGTTGTAGAGACGACAAAACGTTAACTGAGTCCTAACCTCTAAATCCTATAGCATCACACGGGAGACTATTAGGCTTGAGTGCAAATATTATCCATGCACTATAAACCTGGAGATGGTTGAAAACTTTGATGTAAGACGAAAGCTGAGGCAGTTTCCACAAACACCAAATCACTGAACACTATTATACTCGACGATACAAGTTACCAAAACTAGGTAAAAGTCATAGCAATATAAACGAGGTAGTTTGTATTTATTTTAGGTGGACATATTTCTGCATAATCGAAATTAATACTGATTAATTTCATAAGCACAGTATGTGTTCAAAATGCGTTAATCAGATTTAACATAATATATGTTCAGTGGGCATAGTGCAATTAATTTATTAGTACGCTTTGAAAAGGATATTTTCGGCCAGACGACTTGTATCTATATATTTTACAGGTATTTATCGATATCTACTGCTGTTTTCTGATTAATAGATGCTTGGCGACAATATAATATTTACTGTTTTATGTTTATTTCGATACACTCAATATTTATCATTTATAAATAAAACACACATTTATAAATAACAACTATTAAAAAAATGCATATCTTAGCATAATTTGATAATAAATTTGTGTAAAATAGTAATAAACTTCGGATTAAACTTTGTACTTATTATGTCTGTACATAAAATCAGATAAATATACCTATTTTTATTTGTCTGATTTTTTATACGCAGATAAAAAGTAATATACTTTGAGTTTCCACAGCATTCCATGCATCGTAGAAATTGTTAAAATCAGTAGCATTCCTTTATGATACTTATTAGATATAAGTAGGTAATCGCTAATAGAATTTTAAAATACCGGTGGCTAAAAATGTTATCTATCTTATCTTACGTGGAGAAATCAAATTGTAAAGAAATATAGCATCCCACTATTAAAGTAGAACATTTTTGTAAATTTTATTTCATTTTATAATACTTAATCGATGAAAATAAAATGAAAATTAAAATGGTCATAAAAATAGACTTGAACGTTGTCATTAAAAAATTATACCTACCGTACACTAACAAAAAAATAATAAAAATAAAAAAATAAAGATTTTGTATTCAAATTAATGATTTAATTTTTTTTAATAAAAATCAAGTTTTGCCCAACCCTGTAGACAAAGCTTTAGTCAGGGATCAGACAGCCGAAAAGACGCTTCTAAAATATCGAACTGTAAACTCGAAGAATTACTTCTGCGGAGGGAAATCCGGAGGGCTCCATTAAATTCGTATTTGCAAAAAAAATAAAAAAATATATTTCAATTATTTTCAATTATCGTAGAAAAACTATTTTTTGTGTTTAACTTACGATTGTGACGCCATTTTTTAATATTTCAAAAAAATTGCACCAGACGAAAACCAAATCATAGATTTCAACGGTATGTGCAGAAAGTTCATTTTTTTATACAGAATTTATAATATCGCGATATTGGTTAAATTCGATATATAATATCGAATTTAACCAATATCGCTCTCGTCGGAGACTATATGACGGTATTACTAATTCTGTGAAAGATATGAAAGAATGGAAAGGAATAAGTTTGCTTCAAACATCCAAGAATTTGGAGTTCAAGATAATATTGAAGTTCCTAATTGGCAGCACTATTTGAGTAATAATAATAAATTACAACTACTAAAATACATTTCCAGCAAACTATGTACAGAACATAACCGCCTTCCCAAGAATATTTCTATAATTACTACCGGAATGGCATAAAATAGCAGTACTACTACCTTATATTTTATATTCTACCGAAATTACTAAAATACTACCAGAACTACACTTTTCACACCATAATGAAGCCGACACTAGAATATCTGTGATTATCCAATACTTGTTAAACTTGCAGTACCGTCAAATAATAATAGAGGCCACTGATACCGACATATTTGTATTTTCCATCTACTTTATTACTAGAAAATCAGAAATTATAGTTTCATAAATTCGACACTCAAATACTCAAATAATGGATTTGGATAATTTACTATTGACTATTTACTTTTTAACTGGTTGTGATACAGCTTCATATTAAAAAAGGTAAAACAAACGCTTCAAAAAATGTTTGAGTTACAGACACGACATACATATAAAGGCACTTTTAGATTTTCTTCAAAATGGTGACCAAAATTTAATTACTTTCGAAAACGCGTTCAGATTTTTTTTCAAAATTTTGTATTTTAAGCCATTATTTACAGGCAATTTAAATAAATTACGAGCACATCTATTTCATACCTGTAAATCAGATATAAGGAATTTGCCACCTACCGAGGATGCAGTTCATCAGCACGTATGAGAGCTGCGTATCAAATAACTGTCTGGAAAAGTGCGATTTTAATTACCCACAAATTCCCAATCCAGTCAATTTTGGTGGGGATTTTAAAGATAATTTATTGACTCCAAAATTGTAATAACACAATAAGTAATCTAAATTTAAAGTAATTTAGTCTTAATTAGGTTTTATCCTAATATTTTATAACCTAACTACTGCGACTATATTATGTCCCTAGATTTGTTTTTTTATTTCTGTATTAATAGGGGAATATTAATAGGGGTATAGGAATGGGTCACATGAGGAATGGGTCAAAGCAGATATTTCAATATCGGCGGCTATAACTAATATGGCGGCTCTGACTTGTGACTGTGACGTTTTGTGGCATATTAGTGCGTCAGGAAATACGGTACCACCAGCGTACATTTTTCCAAGAAAAAGAAATTTGGAAATTTTAGGCGATGCCTAAAAGCCCCGAGCCCTTCCAAAAAGCTTAATCTTGCATCATTTTACAGGTTGGATGACTGCTGAAAATTTTGTCTTAGTTTTCCAACACGTGTGCGCAACACTAATATGCGCGGCACCAAAGAAACCCAGGTGGTTCTATTAGGTTAGACAACCATGAGTCATATGTGAACCTGGAAGTGATAGAATAAACTTAAAAAAATTGCGTCCACTTGATTACATACCCCCCCCTCCCACACTGCAGTCATCGATTGCAGCCGCTCGACGTGTCGGAATTTATGGCCCTCTAAAAGCTCGCTATAATCAAGCATGTGACGAATTGATGTCCAGGAAGTCCAGCTCCGATGATGAAACATTTGAACCAGAAATGCATGAACAGGATTTTGACTACAGTGCTGAACATTTGGAGCCTGGTGATTTCGTATTAGTTAAGTTTCAGGTGAAATCTAGTCTGATACACTATGTCGGTCGCATAGAACAAGAAATTCAATCTTCGAAGTATGAAATAAACTTTTTACGTAGTAAAGGTAAAGGATTCGTCTTTACAAATAGTTCGAACATATCTTCAGTCCCAAAAGAAGATATTTAAAATCTGTTAGGACCATCAAAATCTGGCGGAAGTGACATATTTTTTTCTGTTTATATGTGTGATGTAAACTTAAGAAGTTTTTCAAATTTGCGTTAATAATTTTTTTATAAATGTTAAACTTTATTCAAAGTTTAATGAGGAGTTTAATATTTTTTGTTTGTTAAAGATTTATTTTGGAGTAAAGTGTTTAGTTTTTAAATGGGTGACCTAAACCTCCTACTCTGATACCCATTCCTTCTGCGTGGGGGAGGAATAGGTCAATGGTATAAAAAATAATAAATTAGCAGTAAATTTTATTGAGTGAAAAAAAATCATGTTTAATTAAAGAAAATTAAAGAAAATATACATAATTATGGCCTACCAACAAATATAGCAAAATATATTGTCAATTTTAAAATAAAAAGTCAAAACTGAAAACTGACCCATTCCTACCCACTATCCCCTATAATCAATCATACCATTCTAAATATATATATGCTTTTTATTATAAAGTTTTTCCTGTTATTAGTTACAACACAGAAGATGGAGAAATATAATATTACGAGGTTGTTATAAAAAAGGACGATGTTATACTACGACCGCGCCGCGCTATTGGGCCTAGGCGTAATAAAGTAGGTATCCGTTGAAACGGCTGCGGTCAGCGCACATCGGTATTTCACAAAAATATCGAATCTCGGAAACCGTTAGCACTTGTGGTAACCGTTACCACTTGTGGTAATTTCTTTTCACTAAAAATTTTTCCACTCCTTTGACCACACTTTTCGTCGATCAATCATATATCTATCTTCGACCTATCAAAATTTTTCTCGATGCTGAAACTTTCACCTCAGTTTTGGTACCCTCCTTTTAAACAATCTGACAAATTCTGTATTAAAAAAATTAACTTTCTACACATACCGTGGAAACCTGTAGTAGCGTGTGTGAGTCGGACGAACATGTAAATATTTTGAGCCGCAACAAGATTACCCCCCCTCCATTTTTTTAGCACGGTGGTGGTGTCGGATATAACCATGCTCAGCAACCTCGAAAAGGGGGAAAAGTGGTTTTTCCGCAGAAAAATCTTTTAAAGCACGTTGAACCTCTATAGTGGGGGTGGTTGTTAAAGTATATCATCGAGTGCACAGTACATGAACGAATTTTGTGGTGCTCTGATTCCCAACTACTTCATATCACAGAAGAAAACGGAGAAGATTCCGAATTCTGATATGATTTGCATACCTACACGTCTGGCTAAAACACGTATGTCGATTATTTGTGAAGCAAAGGTGAAAGTCGATTTCCTACATATTTTGAGAAATGCTTTCATTATGATGTTTCATTATGTGCAGTTGATGAAATGGCAAAAGAAAAATATTGTACGGCTGTGCATATCTTTGTGAATTATTGAGCTCATATCTTTGTGAATTGTCAATTCACTGCTATTCCATTAATATGACGTCAAATAAATGAAACAAATGAGTAATGCTACATTTGAAATAGAAGGCCTTCTCAAATAATATTCCATCAAACTCTGTGTTTCTGCCGAAAATTAAGTGATTGTTATTCGTCACACGCAAAGTGAGGAGGAAAAATATGACATCTTGACATTTTACATGAAGTAGACTCACAGATAATAATAGATGTAAGGGATTAACTCTTCTTATCTGAACCGAATTGGGTATAGCATGGTATATAATTACAAGACTTTGAAATTCAGATATACCTATATCTAAAATGTTTCGCCATACATCATACAATCATAAAATTTTCATTATAGAATTTCAAAAAAAATTAACCATATACAAATGTATTAACCATTACAAAAACAAATGTATGTTTTTTATTGTTACCAATAATAAAGAATTTTTATTTTCGTATATTAATGTTAAACTATACATTGTATTTTTTTAATTGTATTTAATAAATTTTACGTAGTAAAAATAGTAGGGAAAAAATGGTGTAGTACTACTCAAGTAATACTTTCACACTAAAAATTATATACAAACATGTAACTACATCTTTCAATATTTATATTAACCATCGATATAACAAATTGTAAATTTTTAAATGTTATTATTGTTGTAGATCTATCAAATCAACTACATTCCCTGGTTATATACCAGAGATGGTCATATTATTTATCACGTTTAATATAAAATTATATAAAATCAGTAGTTACATTATTGTATATTATGTTAAGAGTATTATTGCTTAAGAGTCTTCATAATTCTTCCGTGTAGATTCTATCAGTTTACTTCCTCAAAAAATGGTAGGTATGGTAATGGTAAGGTTTATATCTCGATTTTTGAATTTATATATATATATATATATATATATATATATATATATATATATATATATATATATATATATATATATATATATATATATATATATATATATGATGTTGCATGTTTGCGTATATAGTATATATATGATACCTATAATATCTATACTATAAGTTTTTTGCGATATTTTGCATATTTTTCTATGACAACAGGTTGTAGTGTACCTAATGCAAATAATTTAATATAAAATTTTTTTATATCTACATATTACACAGTATAGAACAATTTAATAAATATTAAATATTATTTTATAAGGATAACATGTATTACGAATATTTAAAAACGTTACAAAAAATATGTAATCGATCACTCTAATTACAAATGTAGGAAAGCAACTAAGCCGTGAACTCCTGACAGAATCACTATTTTATTATGTATATGTTTGTTAGTACTATATGACAGTGATAGTACTAGGTGTTTATTATGCCACCTGTCTTTTTAATATAATATGAAATAAAATGTGATAGTAAGGATTTTAATTTATTACCTCAATATATTTTACTTATGTAATGGCATTATTAATATTGGCATTTTTAGTTTTAGTTTAGTTTTAAAAGTATCTACTGCAAAATGTACGTAAGTATGTATATTATACATACTTCTTTTAACTGATTTTTGCATGCTCAATGTAAATTTTATTTTTTCGTCGCCTGTGACCAAGGTGTTACCATTCGTTGCCGCAGAGCAACAGTACGATATCTAAAAAAAAAGCAATTTTGAGATATATGTATGAAACGATTTGAAAAGGACGCCATGGTGCCATAATTTCTACAATATTCTCCATATTAGTTGCTATATGGCTGGGGGGTTTTTTTAATAGTATATTTATTATTAAAAACATATTCACCGACCTCAAAAACCTATAAAATGATACCCAACACATCAACATTTGGAGATGTCGACATGTGTTACTTTTTCAGCTGCTATTTCGAAAAATGGCGGCTCAGCTCGACTTTTGGTGATTGTTTTAGCAATCTATTTGGTCCATAAAACATAGGGGCAAAGTGGCTTGCTTGCATCATTAAATACAGTTTTTTCGTGTTTATTTGCTTGTACCGCTTACACTGTTTAATGGAACGATTTTAAGACTTTAAGGATAATGCAGGTATTAATTTTAAGGAAATTAAAAAACAACTTCCATAAAGCAATCAAGGTAAGATTAAATTTAACATAACATAATAATATTAGATATTATGAATCCCTCTCACAATATTGTTTAATATCTACTCAAACGCCTTTTTTAAAGCATAATGAAGTAGATAAATTTTGAATAGCCAGCCAACGCCAAAAATTACGGCAATTTTTGAGGAAAACCGCGAACATTTCAATCTTCTTGGTATGATAATTATCAATGGCTATATAAGTTTATATGAAGACAATTTTTTGTACTGCTGGCGATGTATTTTATTTGGTAATTAGAAAAATTCGTGGTTTTCTAATTCATGGTTTCAGGAACTTAAAAAAATGTCGTAGTACGATATATACGAAGGTTCTAAAGTTATTTTTTGTCTTTAAGGCGATTACAGCAAAATAGGGCAACTATTGAAGATGCATTGATGTAAGACGCCATTTTGAGTAAAATTTTATATAATGAAAATATTCGCAAAAATCGATTATTGATTGGTTATTTAATTGATGTGACAATTAGGTTGGGCAAACAAGAATTAGCTTTGCTGGGCCATAATGAAACCGTACAGGCTTCTAGTCGTGGAAATTTTAAAGAAATATTGAAATGCTTAATTAAACGAAACCAGGAATTTACTGCACACTGAGAAAATTGTTATAGGGCAGTCTAACTTAGGGGTGACTTGGAAATGTATTATTATTTATTATTTAAGGGCGGATTGTGGTGTGTGCCTCGCCTCTTGTAGCTACCAAGAGTCGCCACTGCGGTGTAAGTGGCAATTTGCAGACGGTCGTAATGGGTATCAGGCAATAAAAAACAATTCTATGAAAGTGCCTCAAATCCATAGTGGCTTTCGGTGGCCATCCCATATGGCAAGCGAGGCAGTGCCTCACCAATAAATTTCCGTCGTACACCTATTAAAAGGAGTGATTCAAGATTGAAACAATTACTTATTTAATTTTTTCATACTTCTTTAATCACAATTCTGCTTGTTTTCGATTTTGTATCCATAAAATACATAATTTTGGTTGATACTGTAAGGAAATACGATCATGGCCTTTTATCTTGTTTGGCAATGGAATTGGATTGCTCCGTTTTCCATATGCAAAGATATAATATACAAATATACAACGAGAATTAATCAATAACATTTACTCTTCAAGAAATCAATGTTCAGAGGCATGCCGCACTCTTCCTCGTTCAGCATATTATCTGCGTCTAGCATATTATATATTTTTACATTGCCGCGAATATACATCCAGTGAGGCAAATCCCACGGCAAGTGTATACGCCACGTCCTCAAGTCAAATGTATATATCAGCGGTTTTGGTTTGGCGCCTAAATTAAGTTAGCAATTGACAAAGTAGAGAATTCACTAGAATAATATATTTTTTATGCTTCGAAAGCTTAAGATATTGCATTTTAATAGACCAAAATTGACAAAAGAGTGTGTATAGAAATTAGCAAACATAATAAAAGAGCAAATTGGATTTTGGAAAATATTGTTATGGCAATTATTGCAGCAATATTGATTAAAGGCGAAAAATCTTACTGACAATCTTTAAAAATATGTAAAAGCCCCTTTGAAATATTCTCATTAACTAATGGAAGAACTAAATTAAATTTAATACAGACTTTAAACAACAAAATTTTGGCGAAATCTAAAATAATATTTTAGATTTCGAGAAGTTCTAAAAGTCGAGAAGTCGAAAAAAGAGAAGTTAGACGATTGGGTATGACGGAAGAGAATAATAGTGAGTGAGAGGCAGAGAGATAGAGAGAGAGAAACACTTAAAGTTGCTGAAATTATTGGTAGCATTTGTATGTAACAAAATGAGTGTTAATAGTATATATAATAGTTATATATGAAATGTGAAAAATGACATTTTATTTTGTGAGAAGGGAAATTTGGGACACGACGTCGAGGGCAGAGTGTCCCATCTCATCAAAGAAAATACAATCACTTTAAGCACTAGGTAGGTATATCATACACTGTTTTTTTCTACACACTATTAAAAGTACGAATCTACGCATTTGTTACTTTAGGTATTAAATTTATAAAATATTATTTTGAAAATTTGACCGTTTGTTGCCAAGCCACTTCAAATCACGGGACGTGGAAAGTGATCAAGAAAATGAATTTCCCCCGGCGGAAAGCGTAGAAGCTGTTCTCACTTTCAACTTTCGAGTTAGCCTAGTAAGTAAAGCAACAGTACGAGTTTTCGTTCAATTGTTTCATAAAATGGTGTGTTCTGAAAATTGTTAGTTCAGTGGAAAAGTGCTTTTGGCTAGATTGGCTAGAAGTGGTTTATCACGTTAAATGTGATGTACCACAGCGAGGATCGTAGACTTTTTGATAAATTAGTATATAACATCTTACTGCAAACCATACTATTTAATTTTTGATCATGTTTCAGATCGTTGGTCTTTCCGAGGACATCCGGAAACTTCAGGGGAATGTGACAACAGATGGCTCTTTTTGTCGTTGGCGATGGTATCGATAGAAAGAGGTCGCCGAGGTTGACCTCCTTTGGAATGTGTGTGGCGAAATCGTAGATATGGTTTCGGCTACAGAGCAGATACAAGATCTCATGGTGAACTTTGCTACGTAAAACGCTTGCATGCAGACGCGGTTCAATTTGGCTGTGGGAGGGGCTTGCTTTGCTAAAAACGTATTTTCCTCAATATCTCCGAAACGGCTGGAGCTTTTTGGATGAAAATTGCAGGATGTCTTAGGTGTGTGGTAATATATCGTGGGTTAGAGTCTGTGCAGATCGGTCGCATGGAAGCGGCAGTAAATTGTGACGTCACAGTCAGTGGGGTGTGGCTTGTGTACTGGGTCTCAGTGGCATAGGCATAGAATCTGCGGAGGAACAGCTGGAGGTGAGGCATTGAAATATTGCCTCGGAATTGTGGTCGAGGACCTCTCGTGCAAATTTCGTAACTATCGGTGACCAGGTGCATGTCTGGGGTCTGGAGCCCCGCTCCAGAAAAAACACATTTGGTAATATTCGTGCCAATATTGCAGAATTTCTAAATTTGTCTGATTCTCACCTTCATACTGGACATTGTTTCCGACGATATTTGCAAGTTTGTTGGCTAATCTTTTATAATTAATCTTACTATAACTAAGAGACACGGTGGATGTAAGTTACAGTAGCGGAAGGTTATATAGAAGACTCGGTACAAAACAAGAAGAGAAACGTGGGTCAATTTTTTTTCAAAACTTCGGCGGATAACATTGCTCCGCACCCTCGTACGTTTCACAGAAATAACTAGTGCTACAGCTACTAATTAGATTAGCCATGGAATTACTTATTCTAATTGTAATTTCTCTAACTGTACATTTAATTACGTAAATAAATATTTCTTTAATTTAAAATTCCTTAATTGCTTTTTAATCTCACATCAGCATTACAAGTAAATTACTTTTAACACCGGTACTTTAAAATGATATTTTAGACAGTGTCTGCATGCGTTAAAAATTATACTGTAACTGACGTTTGCAGAAAAGTAGAAAAAAATAGGTAGTTAGATATTTACTCAATATTTGCCTTCAGTGGAATTAGTATCTTATTCGTAAATTATACAGATAATAGTCTTGAATATCCTCAACCACTCTTCACTATTCTTTCCTCTTTTATTACTATATAAAAAAATATAATACAATAAAAAACAGTAACAATACCTCTACCACAAAGGTATCTAGGTAATAGACCTTCGATTAACGAAGATTGTAATCACCCCTTCCCTGGAGTACTTCTAGTAGCTAGAACTTACAGTTCATATATCATTGCATGAAAGATTGTTAAGTTTGCATTAATTGTAAGAAATATTATTTACTATTGAAAGCTAATAAAAGTAAATTGAGAAAAAGCTAATAAAATTAGTATTAATAATATAGTTGCCGATATCTACTTCGAAATTTGATCATCGCTGCATGTAAGAATGATAGATAAAAGATTATGCAAATGAAAATTTGAATTTCTAAACATATTACCTCTCATCAAGAAGTCTATTGTTACTACAACTTATTGACACTCCTACAAAGTTCATGATACATTTTCAACTTTTTCAATTTCCTTACACGCGCAAAAAAATATGCGTCCCACTTTCGAACCGTTCCCCTACATTCCTGCTTCAAATAAGAGGAACAGGAAGTATTAAGTATACCTACCTTACGTTTATCATCGTGCCGCGTCTCAAAGACGATAGACGTACAAAAAAATAAGAGCTAGCATATTATATATCGAACTGGTGTATTCGAAAACCGTTTTTTGATATTTCCTGCAACGTGACCTGACCTTAAGATATTATAAAAACGTTGAGTAAAAAATGTGGGTTTTTAGTAGCCTAGAGAAATATACCTCCCTAATTTTGCCGTAAATAAATGGTTGCATGCAACTTTATGTGAATAACTTAAATAAAATTCATTCTTATAGCAACTGAGCACAAGAATGGAGGCCTGCGGCATAAAATAAATATAACAGTAGATAATGGCAGGGATGCATGTACTTCTCTAATTGTAAGTTCACAATGATTTAAAGTGTGACACCTCAAAGTATGATCAGAGCTTGATCAGTTGTCGATGTCAAACTATCGCAGATTCAAAACTAATACCGATGCACGTCTTCAACTGTAATATATGTAACTAACAAACATTTATGCCAAGTCTGCCAAAGATAGTAGTAAGCTTAGTGTTAAAGAAACTTCATTTGCATTTTTGAGGTTATTGTGGACGAACCAAATTCTTGAAAAACTAATAAGATATTACTTATTTATGATCCATTTTCTTAAGAGATGATTGTGCAAATGACAAATAAATTTGCTATTATTAAAGTGTGACACCTCAGAGTATGATCAGAGCTTGATCAGTTGTCGATGTCAAACTATCGCAGATTCAAAACTAATACCGATGTACGTCTTCAACTATAATATATGTAACTAACAAACATTTATGCCAACTCTTCCAAAGATATTAGTAAGTTTAGTGTTAAACAAACTTTTAGTGTTAAACATTTGCATTTTTGAGGTTATTGTGGACAAACCAAATTCTTGAAAAACTAATAAGATATTACTTATTTATGAGATGATTGTGCAAATGACAAATAAATTTGCTAGTTAATGATTAGGGTATGTCGGTAATAAAAATATTGCGCGACTACCATTTATTATGTCAAATTGGTTGTCAAAACTTTTGAACAAAACATATTGTAGCTTACTGTATTACTTAGTTTTTTCTAGCAGCTCAAGATGTACACATTTATTATATTTAAAAAAAGACTTTGGTCCACGATGTATTTGCTATTTCAGTTAACAAGAGGCGGAGACGGAGCCGGAGACGGAGACGGAGAATAGATGGCGTCTGCCAAATTTGTAAGATTTTTAATTCAAATATAATAACACTATGTTGTAGCGGGATGTAACACTAAACTAGTACCAAACTATAAACAATAGAATTTATGATGTTATAACACAGTTTTTTTTTGCGATAATATACGAATATTTCACAAAATATTGAAAAATCCACTTTTGCATTGTTGTCAACATCGGATTCTTAGAAGTCCTCTGTGTCCTTAAGACACAGATCTTTCGAATTGGCAGTTAGAGTACCGAATTGTTGTATAGCCAATTAGCTTTAACGCTGATCAACGCACGCTGGTGAGATAAGACTGTAAGCATTCATTGCACATTATTGTATCGAAACTTCCCGGCATGTTTAGCATACTTAAGACTAGGTAATTTTGTGACACGGTTTCCCATTCCTCCTCAATGGCTTGAGTCAGATCCTCTAGAGTTTCAGGTGAATTGGGCCTCGAAACTACCAATAATTTTAAGTAAGACCAAACGTTCTCTATCAGATTTAGATCGGGTGATTTTGCAGGCCAATTCATCCTATGCACGTGGTTTTCTCCCCAAATCTGGGTAACAACATTGGCCCTATGAAATCATCAGTGTCGTCGATTAATACATATTCTTCTCCATAATCTTTCGCATAGGGAATAACTATTGACACCAAAACATTGTCCCTATAGCGTTGAGCCTCGATAGTGTCGCGGGTAATAAACAATTCTGTTCTACCCTTCCACTTCAGTCCAGCCCAAACAGTAATACCTCCTCCATCAAAAGCCTCCTGAGCTACCATATTTTTTTGGGCATATCTAGAATTAGGTTCCCGCTACACTTAAATTCTGTCATCGAAATAAATCAGGTCAAATCTGCTCTCATCGGTGAAAAGACAGTTTCCACTCTTCTCCCCCATGCAAGCGATTGTGAACCCATGCTAATCGAGCTGTCCGATGACGGGGAAACAAGCGTATGCGTTTTGCTCGACGTCTGGCTCTAGAAAATTTGTACATTGATGGTATTACGATTAGGCAAAGTGGCATAAAAACAAAAATAATACTTGATTCTTTTCATATGTAAATTTGATTTCAAATCAAAATTGATAAAAAAAAATTTTACACTTTAATTTTATTATGTCACTTACACTTTCCCATAGCCCCTAATACACTTTCATGCCATAAGTAGGCTAAACACACGATTCACTCTTGTAGACAACTTACTTTAACTTGTCCTATTCCTACGAACATTTGTTTTCAAAATCCGTTCTTCTCCAGCTCCAGTTAACCGGTGTCATCAAACCTCTTTTGTAGTTTGTGAACCATACTTTGGCTAACGACGAATATCCTAGCAACAACAATAATATACAACAGTATGTTGCGTAAAACCCTCATTTAACAGGCGAATACAATTTCTCCTTTTTTTTTATTGTCAATTGTACTTGTTTACATCAAACCTGTACAATATTTTTCAATCTAAACTATCGACATGAACAGGATAAACACAATATTTAGTTATTCGGCTGCTGCAATACCAAATGTCAAACAAAATATTTTTTGTTTCCAGATGTGTATTGATTGTTACAATACTTAGCCCACCAGTTCATTAGTTACTACCGCAGGTTTAATTAAATGTTTTGTATAGGGATTTATCATGTAACTACAGCGAAATTGTAATTATGCTAATTCTCATCCGATCAATTAAAATTATAAACCGTTTTGAGATATTTGTCTAAGGTTTCCCTTCACAGATTTAAAATCTTAAAATTATGTTTCACTTTAATTATACAGGGTTTTGCACACAGCCTATTTAAATTTACAGACTTTTTGTGACACATGCTTATTAAATGTTTTCCCAGGCACCCTGTACAAGAAATGACAATTCTATAGCTGCTGAGATAGAGGCATGCAAAATCACTTGAAATAATACCAAAATCCGTTACTCACTTTGTTTTTAAACAGTAAGAGATGCATTTTCAAAAAAATTTCCAAATTTAAAAAAAACAATATATTCGAAAAGACATCAAAAAACCGCCAAATTAGTTTTTTCGAATTGGTCCATCTACCCTGGTATAAAAATTTTATCTCGATTTTGGTTTTCCTAAATTCGCGGTAAGAATGAAATTTTTATTTTGTGTAGAGATTAGTTTACACACGGTATATTCCTTTTTTGAGCACGATAGAAATATGATATTCAGGACATTTATTACCAATGAAATTTCCAAAAACGTCCTGAAAACCGTATTTTGATATTCCATATTAATCAGAAGATATATGCATCCAAAATTACATTAAAATTTTTAATCAATTCAACCTATTGGCCAGCAGTGTGTCACATCATGCGAGTCGAGAAATATCTGCGACAAGCCTCACGTGTACAGTGTACAGCGCCATAGCAAGGATTTTATTAGAAGCCTGGGTATTTATGTTTACATACTTGTTGATATAAAGTGTACTATAAAGGTAATTATTCGCAGTGTTTAATTGCACACTACAGAAGAGTTATGCTGATGTTCTTTGGAAATACAAATTACTTAGGTAGGCTTTGTAGCATTCGTGTTTATGCGTATTATTTACGGACCTTTTGCACCACTTCTTTAATAGTTATTTGTGTTATTTGTGTAACTAGTGCAAAAAGTGCATATTTGTTGCACGAAGCATGAAGCTTTCAGCTGTATATTACCAACAGGTACCTTGGAAGGAAAATGTGGCACACATGTGGCATTTTTTTCTTCCTCATTATTAGAACTGAACCTTTTTAACAGTTTTACCACAAAATATTCATATTTCAAACTGACAACTGGATTTAATTCCAGAAATTGTTACTGTCAAACAATATCCATAAATAACTATGAATAAACTTTCGTTAGTAACAACGGACTGGTCAAAATCAAAATTTGTTATTAAATAATACTTACACAATATATAGTGACGTCCCTCCAGTCTATGATGTACTAGTGCATAACACCTGCCCCATAGGTCGTGCCACACCCGACTTAACTTTTTGGCTAACGCCGAATATCCTAGCAACAGTATGTTGCGTAAAACCCTCATTTAACAAACGAATACAATTTCTCCTTTTTTTTTTATTGTCGATTGTGATATTTGTCAATTGTGATATTATATACTTGTTTATATCGAACCTGTACAATATTTTTCAATCTGAACTATCGACATGAACAGGATAAACATAATATTTAGATATTCGGCTGCTGCATTACCAGTTCAGTACTAGTGCATCCCACCTTCCCCATAGGTCGTGCCACACCCGCCTCAACTTATGCAAGCATTTCACCCGCCCTGAGCAAAACATAGTCGGGTTCCATTATTTATCGATAGTCCATCCTATGCCCCTTCGGCTATCTTCGGCGTTTTAGCTGCAAGGATTTGGCTGGTTCACACCGGTTGTTTAAGAGCTGAACGGGTAGGAGATCGTTCCACTGCTTCTGCAGCTGTACGACATTTCCAGCCGTCCGCGTCCGTCCGAGCACTGGGTCTACCGGTTGATTTTCTTTTTAAGGCAGAACCAACATGTGGCTCTAAAGTTTGATACCCACAACAGTATTGTTTTGCGATCTGGAAACGGAGCATATCTACCAAGCGTGAAGTGAGTACGAAACGTTCTTTGCGTCGCGTCGTAATCATAAATTCGTTATTTTAGTTGTCATGATGACAACTAAAATGGCAAGGCGCGACGCGAGCTACTCAGCAACTCAGCTACTCGATAAATATACAACGCCCCACCTCCCCACCGTCAGTGATCCGGGAATAGTGGCGGTGCAAAATATGGGAGATCATTTTGCCGGACTCTGTATATATGCATGTAATTAATAATTAATACAAATTAGTTGCTACAGTGACCGGTTAGGTAGAATAGGTAAACATTATTTTATTACGTCGTGTCCTGTCCCCTTTTGTGCGACATTAACAAATTCACCTGAACATTGAATTAAATTCCTATCCCATCGTCATATCTCTATGGTAATATCTATTATCTGCCTATTAAATAAGATGGGTCATGATTAACTCACCATCTGTGGTACACCTCACTACATAAATGAAGCCATAGGCTATAGAAGATGATAGGCAATGGTGAGGGTGTAACGGAAATGACGGTAGCGTACACGTGCTACGTGCTCTTTTCGCGGACTATTTCATACCTGTCATCTACCGCTAGTCAACCCACGGAGCTATAATAATATCGACCTGATGTTTGCTATATGAGTGCAATGAAATTTATATACTAATCGCTTGCCCACTGACAACTTTACATATAGATTAATGTAATTTTAAACAACGCTGTCTAGTTACTTTTATACGGACCATAGATAAAATTATTTACTAGGTAGCCATTACTAGTATATTATTATTGCTAATAAATTTTTTATTAGGTTTTAATTGTAACATATAGTCTAAACATTCAGAGCCCACGAACATATTTTGATGCGCCAGAATACTTCTTGTTCAAATTAAAATAAATATTTCAGCATACTTTAAATATTGGACTATCAACAGTCCAATATGTTTCAAACTATAAAAATATCATTTCATGCTACACGTAGATGGACATCGATTTCAGATACACCTTCCTATGAGTACTACATATTTATATAGGCAAAATTTACTAAATGCATTTCGTAAACTTTATCTTTGGTTATCAAGAAATATCAAATTTACTACTTGTAATAATATTCTATGATGAAGCCGTTTATAAATTTGTTGGAAGTAATATAATTTGTGGGAAAATCTAACCAAAAATAATGTTTTTTGGTTAACGACTTAAAATGACAAGATTCAAATATTTAACAATAATAAAATATTGGCATCCTAATTTACACAAGATCTTCATCATACCCAATATTAACCAAAAAATCATTTTAAATATATATCACCCTAATATATACCATCTTGACGCATCAGATGGAGAATACTAGTCTAACTGTATAAATAGATTAAGCAATGATGAACATCAATTAGAAAATTTAATTAAAATCAAATTTCGCTCACAACTCACAACTGCAGTCACCAAAAACTATTCAAAGGTTGCGGGTTGATGAAGAAACATCCAATGCAGGCATTCAAGAAATAGAAAAATCCATTATAAGTAGGTACAAACGATACAATTTATTCTATTTGCATCAATATCAAATTTCTAGGAATATGCGAGTAACTCATGGAATGTTACTTGTATATTGAAGATAACCTAAATGATATTTTAAACTCTGTGACATTTGCACGTTTGAAAATAATACATTATTATATTATTGCACAATGAAATCTAATAAATCCTGAAAGGAGGTTTCAGGAAATTTCTCAAAATTTCCATAGACATAATATACGCTTACCTGTCAAATTTTCAAACATCGCTCAGTATCTAGACATAATATAACTAGAAGTATTTCAAACCAATGCAGCTTTAGTATTTGTTTGAGAGATCATTGGTAGAACAAAAAACATATACCTTCTGTCATTTGTATCCCATTCCTAATTTGGATAATAGAACGGGTTCGTATCACATTTTAGCTATCACAAATAAATATATCGCGAAAGACGATGATTCTTTGATGTATGTACCCGATTCTAATACAAATATTTGCAAACCACTAAATTTTGGCATTATATTATGTTCAGAACTATTCGCACATACAATTGATAACGACCGACGCTACATGTGAAGCACGCTTATTTAAAAATCTACAAAATCTACCAGAAAACTGATATTAAGCAAAGGCTATAATGTACAAGACCTTGAAGCTAATACGTGGTTAACCATCATCTCTGAACCTCTACACATCACAATAAGCTGTGCCATGAAAATTTCAATATCAGAACTTTTCTACAAAAATCAATCCTGGTTACAACCTGGCTGGAGTAGTTTCATTGGAATAACTAAAGTTCAAACAAGTTCCAAAGATTATTTGGAAACAAATTACAATCCTCACCCGGTTTTAATATCATTTGACTGTTGAAGTAAAATGCCAGATAGACCAAAATTTCCAGAACTCAAACCTCTAACCTCTAAAACTTAACTCCGATGTAAAAGAATTTGAAATTACCACCTACGCCGAACCGTAGATATCAGGTCATCACCAGCCTACTTTCTTATGAACAATGATTTAAATTTTATTCACATGTATAGAATCACTTGACCAATATATATTTACTTTATGTTATTTTTAGACATATTATATTTTTGGATATTAATATTAAAGAGAGTCTATCCATTAATTTAGAATAAAAGAAAAAGTTATTTTAAATGAAATGTATTTTTATATTTAATATTATATAATCTATATCAAGCTGAATTTTCGGCTCCTTGAAACCAGTTGACAAGATTTCATTCATAAATTGCTGAACTTATCCTACTGCTTGTTCCATATACTGTGATACTAACATGAATTGATAGAAACAGTACAAACTATACATGGATGCAATAGAACTAAGTAGATAAAATATCTACTTAGAAGACCTTTAGAATACCCTTAGGCAGGGGCGTGCGGTTCATGGAAGCAAGGGAAGCTTTGCTTCCCTTAAAATACATACCTCAATTTATTGTATATTAAACTACATGATTTAAAACGGTTTGGTCACTGGAAAAAAACTGGAAGTAGTTTAATTATTATAATTTTTAAATAGCAATCTCACATTATAATTTAATGTGACAAGGACGTCCGCGTATACGCGACTAAAGACGAACATGTCATATGATATGCAATGACTTTAGTTAAATATACCAAGTCAGCATGGATTGGTTGGTAAAAATAGAAACATATTAAAAAGACAATGATAAAGACCTAGTTTATCTTAGCAGCCAAATAATGCATTTGTTTAAAAAATCACTTAGTGTAACGGGTTAAATTCGGTATTAAAAAATGTCCGTTATTTAAAAAAAAATTTAATCTGAAATTAAACAGACTCGTTTAATTGCCATTGTTCTAGATGAAACAACCAATGTTACTAATTTAAGTCAACTGCCTGTAGTTATAGGCAGCCGTCAAAAAGGATAAAAATTGAGTTACATTACACTGCAAATAGGTACGTAGGTTTCTAAGAATTGCTTCCCTTATTTGAAATCTCACCACGCGCCACTGCCTTTAGCCAATACATTTCTATTTATAACTGATAGTTACTCTGGCACCACTCACAGCAAATATTAGTTATTCTAGTTAATTCTAGGCTCAAATCAATCCTCAAATAATTTTAAATAATTTTATAGGTCATTGACATTCAATGGCCAACAAAATTTTAATTACTAAAAAAATGTGTTACCGCACCATAATATACCTATATTATAACATCAAAGCAGTGCAAAATTACACGTACCTATCAGTGTACCTTCATCGCATAACAATAAAATATGATCGACATTACCTCACTTTCTATGTCAGAATAATAGAGTCGGTGTTGTGCTACTAATTATCGCGATATTAAAACAGTAATGGGTTTCGCAAAAAGCTCTTAATAATTACTATGAATTATACGGACAATTACTAAGAGCTCACATCACAGTAGGCCATTTATTACCTTGCATTCTTCCTCTTAGCCATCATATTAACTATTTAAATTACTAACAATGACCGTCATCTTTACATCATTCCCAATGAAGTTTAAAAATATAACCACCATAAATACTTATTAATTTTAATAGTTTATGATTTTTAAATATTTTCGCATAAATACACTTACACTATAGCACTTCACGGTAAGAATTACGGTATGGAGCAAGTAAATTAAACATTAAACAGAGATAATAAATTATAATGTTTAAAAGAATATTTTAGTATAGCAATTATTACTATACTATACTCTCCAATTCTTAAAAGAAGTCGCTCACATAATTATTTATTCTTGATCTTGTGTTATAGATTATTGAAGGCTGTTCAAGCGTTCTTTGTTAAAAAATATTAAAACGAGAGAAATAGCACGACGAAGATGAAACTAATCTATTCTCTAACTCTATTATTTATGTAGCTCCTAATATATCCGACTAACGTTGTTGTAACCTACTGTATGAAAAAGAAAGAGGGAGCACGGTTCCGCACATCGTAACTAGCGAGAATAATATCGATCAAATGATCGATGTCTTTTGACTAGCACTGTACTCGCGCTAGCATATCACCGTTTCAGGTTATGTCGCTCAGTCTACTCTACTGTCCAATTTCTGTTTCTGAATTTTTTATCTTTGTTGAATTGTTAGCGTTTTCCTTATTTTATTGATTTTTGTATACAAAAAAAAACAGTCCCTTTCAGAACTAGGTAACGATAGATTAATCTTCCAAACAAAGAGTAGGTAAGTTTCTATAAATATAAAATTCATTTTTTAGAACGCCATCACAGTTTTTTCTCATGATTTTATGGGATAGTTGAGACGAAAGGAAAACCGCTTAATTCGCAATCTCAACCAGTAGCTTTATCTCTGATAAATTATTTTCAATAACAAAATGGAAATTCGAGTCCTTTGTTACCGCTGGAAGATGTACTTGAAGTAATGTGTATTTATGTTTAATCTGTTTAACTTTTATTATCTAGATCTATCTTTTATTATCTATCTTTTATTATATAGAGAGAATAAAACCAAAAAGTAGCCAAAATCCTGTTCTGTCTTCATCCGGAAAAACAAGACCTAGAAAAAAAACGAAGACCAGTTGTCTTCGTCTTTTGCACGATAATATCAAAAGGGAAATACGTCAGACTATTTACAATATGTATGATGCTAGTGAGTTATTTTAAAATAATGTAGTAAAGGCTTCATTCGAATAATTATATATTTTTTTACAGAAAAGCATATTACTTTAAAATCTTTGAACTGCGAATTGTCTCAAAAACATTTCAAATTTCACACAAATTTCTAGTTGAAACACGAATTTGAACTGCGAATTGTCTCAAAAACATTTCAAATTTCACACAAATTTCTAGTTGAAACACCTTCTATTTTTATGTTGCGGACCACATTTTTAAGGAAATAAAAATAAAAGAAAAAATAAAGTCAAGCAATCCCCTTGGATATATTCCAAAGGAAATCCTCAAAAATATTATGGCAAGATGCATCCACAAAAAGCATTAAAACACCAGCTGGTTATGATGGAAAACGCTTCATTATTTTGACCGCCGCGCCGCGCCGGAGGGGAAGATGAGTTATACCAGAAGCTTCATTATTATGTGCATTTCGGACAAAATTGCAGTAGTACCATGGTGAAATGAACGCTGATACATTTATTAACGGGTTAAAAACAAACTATTATCTAACCTAGAGGAACCGTCATTAATATTATTTGATAATGCACCATATCAGCATTTTAGCTGAAAAGCAACAAACTACACAATTTAAAAAAAATAAATAGTTGAGTGATTGAATAAGTAGGGAATACAATTTGAACAAGGGCTAAGAGAGATAGAATTATTAGCTATTGTCAAATGGAACAAAAGAGAAAAAATATACGTTGTTGGTGAGTTAACAAGAGAGTGTGGACATGAAGGGCTTCGAACTCCACCTTATCAGTGTGAATTTAACGCGATTGAATTAATATGGGCAAACTGCAAATCTTATTACAACAAGCATATTGGTAATGAAGATGATAATTGGATATGAAGATGATAAGGTACTCGTGATGTGGCAGAAAGCGTTAGATCAAGTAAATGTTAAAACATGGAAAAACTGTGTAAGACGTACTAATGACATAATAAACAAGTTGTACATTAGACTAATAGTACATGAAGACCAATCTAATTATTAATTTAAATAAAGATACAGATAGAGGAGACTCTGATACAAAAGACAGTGAATGATGTTAATTAATTTAAATTGTAACTAACTTTTTGCCCTAAACAATAGGCCACTATTTATACACATCTATAACGCCGCTAATACTTGCCTGCACAGACCGATGACGCCATCAGTCTATGAATAAGAAATTAGTCGTCAAGAAAAACTGATGTGATGATATGGTATGACTCTAGTATGGTGACTTACCATACTGCCCTAAGCCTAAGCAGGCCCTAATGTCTCTCACAAATTGTAATTATTAATATTTACAATTAATAAATAAAGAAGTTCCTATCTCAGTTATTAATTACTCACCGATATGTATTATTTATTTAGTTTTTTTACATTTAATTTTTCCCGCCAATAAATACACTGTCAAATTTTATAAAAACATATAACTTCTTCAAATTCTCACATTCCAGACCGTTACGTGGCGTTTCTCGAAGTAATATCGAAAATCTGTGCCCCTACGTCAAAGGCAAGGCAGTTTAATAAGAATTTAATGCTCTAAACTCTTAAAAGTAATCTTTCAAAATAAGTAATTTTGGAATCATACATAAAGACTGTAAAGAGGTAAGTGTAACACTATTATACTAAAACTTGATTCAAAAACTAAGGTATGTGTAATGATCAATAACACTAATGAGAATAAAGAATGAAAATCAATGAGTCTTGGGGAGTATCAGGATCTTTTATATGGTCTAGACACTTACCCTTTCAGGCCTCTGCACGTACCTGGACCTCTTGTCTTGGTCGATGGTCGATGTTTTCGCAATTTCAATATACAATGGTGAATAACCCCGAAAGAGAGTAATGTGACGAACTGGGAAATGATAATAAAAGACAAACTATATTTAATAGATGGCTAGAGTGGCCCGAATTATTAGCTAGTACCAATATAAGACACGTTAGATTAAAATATTGATATAAAATTAAATATGAGACGCGTTTTTCAATCACATTATTATTTTTTATTACATAAACATTAGTATTTCTTACTGCTTCTAGATAACAATAAAATATCTTTAAAGACATAACCGTAAAAATCTAAACAACACATATCTACTTTTAACGTAATGAAAAGTTCATTTTTAATCAGTTCTGTAGACGCGTTGTTCCTTGTTTCTGTCCTTCATTAAAAATATGCGCTCAACATAAATGCCGTCATTTTTGTCATATTGGAAAGCTCGAAATCGCCAAAACACCATAGAAGACCATAGGCCATAGAAGACGTCGAACTAAATTTAAGACACCATAAGTTCAAGAGCATACATTACAGTAAAATCATTACAGAGAACCTACGATACTTAAATTTTAACGAACAAATTGTAGGTTATGTGTTGTTTACTTTTTTATTCGGACGATGAAACATTAATTTGACTAGTGCAGTACTGATTTGATTCGTATGATTTATATCGCAAATTTTAAAGATTTGGATAGTACTATATTACTTGCTCCTATTTATACGTTTTATCATGTACCACGATGTATACTTCCATATATAAGACATATATATATATATATATATATATATATATATATATATATATATATATATATATATATATATATATATATATATATATATATATATATATATATATATATATATATATATATATATATATCTGTTGATTAAATGAATTTTTTAACCCTTATCGCATTATAAAGTAATGATACATCGACGTAAAGACAAATTTTACATATTTTCTTATTTCATTTACGTTAATTTAGAGACATGCAATAAAAATGCCCTCTCTTATTCGGTATATATGCTGGCCGCATTTGCACCCAAAAGCAAATTAAACTGTTAAATAATAAATACAATTCAGTGCAGAAATGAAAGAAATCCGGAAAGCCCCATTCCTTAGGTAGCGAACACGCACACCCAACCCACATATTGCATTTGCCATAGCCGGGAATGCAACTCATGAGAGGTAGACAGGAATAGTCGTATTCTGACACTAAATAGCTTATTGTCTTCCGCTGGCAACTCGGTTTCATTAGCTGATGGTCATTACATAAGTCGATACAAGCAATCATAACAAATAAATAGTATAACCTAATTGAAACTTGCCTTTGTTTTGAACATAAAGTCGTATTAATTTTATACTAGCTATAAACTTACATTATGTCGTCAGTCAATAAACATATTGCTTATAAAGTAGGTAGTATCCAGTATCCTGTATATTTAAAATTGAATAACAAAGATATGATAGAATCAAATTCTTGTTTACAAACAGGTTTTATCTTAAGTGGTCATTCGCATTCGTAGTGGAAATAGTTCACTTAGATTCAAAAATTAAATATAGTTCCACTTTACATATTATAAAATATATTTGAGTGGCATTTCTGACTGTTGCTTTACCCCCGTTCATTACATATATATTACAAATTTACGATGGGATTGAAGATAAGGTAAAAACTCATATTATGATATCATATTATGTGTATCTTTACGATGCTTGTTAGTATTAGGCAGATGGATGTGTAAGATTATATTACTACGCTTACGCTACTTTTATTTTTTAGTTTCTCAGCATGATTTTGAAAACAAACATACAGGATATTCTTTATCAACCTACTTATACGCCTAGGATACGTCTAAGGAGTAGACGTATCTCTGAACTGAACCGGAATATCGGTTAAAAATTTTGTTATAGTGGGTTTTTGGAAATGATCCCATTATAATATTATATTTTCGAATTTGTAATCATAAGGAATTTTGAGAAAACGTGGAAAGATCTTGAATATCACAAATTTAAAATTTTAATAAATATTTTTTTAAATGGCACTCCATATTACTTTGCTACCGAGAAAATTGCAAATCATCTGATTTACTTTTTTTTATTATTTCAGACATATATTATTTCGTGGCAATTAAGATAAACAAGTATATAAAAAAACATTAATATAATTCATTACAAAGAATATTCAAATTGTTATCGGTTTTCTTCCTGACATTCCAGTGTTCTTTTTCCAATAGACAGAGAGATTCGTTCCAGCAAATATTCGATGCTTTATAATATTGATGTGTTATTAACTAGGCTTTCCTAGAAAGAACCCAAAGAAATTAATCAAATGGCGTTAAATCTGGTGATCGGCACGGTTAATAATATGATAATAAGCGTTGTAGCTAGCGATTCTCAAAGATGTTGTTGAGCATTGTTGTTACCGCTTGAGGGCAATGAGGAGGAGTAAGTCCCCACCATTAAACTGGTAGCAAGATGTCGCCTTTTGGCCAATATTATTCGAGTAATCCACCAAGACTCTTCCCACTTAGTGTACAAAAATTAATAAATCAGAATATGACAATTTAGTGAAAAATTGACACAAAAATATTTCGCAAGAAACTTGGCATTATTTTTTTAACTGATTAGTTTACAGCAACACAAAATCGAGAAAAAATAGTGAGTATGGAATTGATATCATCAATGTTCTTAGGTACTTTCATGCGTATCATGCGCCAATATTCTTGGCTATAGATGTGGTTGTAACGGTGTGACAGCTCGTCACTTTCATAGCTTGTCAGGTCTAAATAACCTACTATGTAATGAACTTTTTCTAATTTTTACATGTAAAGTGAGACTTTTCAAGACCCTTTGACGTTAGGAAACGTGTTACTTTTCACAACCAGTTACGAAAAGTAAAATATTACGCAACTGGTTGTGTAAAGTTCATTACATAGTAGGTTATTTAGACCTGACAAGCTATGAAAGTGACGAGTTGTCACACCGTACAACCTACTGGATTGTTTCTAAACGTATAAAATTCATAGTTTTCTTCTCATAAAATATAAAATTGGTTAAAATTAGAAAAAACGTTAGGAAACACTATTTTGTGTAACTCGCATCCTTTTGCGCAACTCGCTAGCGCAATCTGCTCGTTACACAAAATAGTACTTTTCCCAACTGGTTACATAAATAGCTATTACACAACCAGTTGCGTAATATTTTACTTTTCGTAACTGGTTGTGAAAAGTAAGACGTTTACTAATGTCAAAGGCTTTTGAAAAGTCTCACTTTACATGTCAAAATTAGAAAAAAGATATTTAAAGCTAATTGCTTTAATGCAATAAAAACCATAACTAAAATATATTTATATAAAAAAATATATAAACAAAAATTAAACACGTTAGTCAATGCTTCGTCCAAATGATAAGCGGTAAATTTAAACCGGTTAAAAGAAAGTCTTGTATAAAACGTGATCTGCGCAGAATCATCAACTGCAATATGGCCGCC
Organism: Tetropium fuscum; assembly: GCA_964058915.1. Taxonomy (NCBI): domain Eukaryota; kingdom Metazoa; phylum Arthropoda; class Insecta; order Coleoptera; family Cerambycidae; genus Tetropium; species Tetropium fuscum. The sequence goes on along the minus strand of CAXKVY010018526.1, from coordinate 14,780 downwards.
GTCCATGGCTCTATGAGGACTCATTTCTTAAAACGGTATCCGACTTCTCCTCTCTTTATATTTCTATGGTTGCAGTCTGTTGACAACCATGATACAAACATGTATCGGGTGGCATCGAAGTAACGGTCTCAGTACCTATTTGTTCAGCAGCGTATGAATACGCGTCGTGTGCATATATTATAGTGGATAATAAACAAAGGCTTATATATTAATTATTATTAGACTATTACATTACCCAGCATACGTAGTTTTTTTATGTGAAAAAAAATATGCTTTTTTGTTTTCCGTTTTGTTATTTGGAGAATTGCCATGAATAAATAGACTAAGCTAAATCCCGCACCAGGCCGTCTCAATAGCGCATGCGCGAATTTGCCGGGCACCTTTCAGAAATTGAAATTAAATGAATTTGAAAGATGCCTCGTTTAGATCGCAAATAGTTCGATATGTTCTATCACAAATTTTGTTTATTTGAAAGGCGAAAAGAAATCCTGAAATATTATAGATGTGTAACATTCCTATCAATATTTATATTTTCTCATAGGTATTAGGTACCTACCCAAGTATATTTTTGTGTAGGTGTAAAAGATAACAATATCGTGTACATTATCATATTGGCACGATAGCTCAGCGAGCTAAGACGTAGTGTGATAAATACGTGTAGTTTAGAGACCACCGTGTTAATGGGTTCGATCCCCAGCACAACAGATGGCAATGGTTGGTGGGTAATAGATGTTTGTCTGCATTTTTCTTCAATATGTAAACCCCCTTCCGCACAGCTTTCACTTTGTGGGATGTCTAATTTTTGTGATGTATTTATTATCTCGAGTGTAATAGTTCTTTGCCTTTTTTAATTACGGTATGGTATAATACCTATTTTGCCATTTTTAATTTTAGAAATCTAAAATCTGTTAGGTGGAAATAAATTACTTTCATTTTGACCTACAAAGAAAAAAATCATTGCCAAACTCTCCTTTATAATTGTAACACTTTATACTAAAATCCTTATACTTTTTTGCTTTAATATTGTATAAGCTTGCAGACTGTAATTTGGAAAACAAAAACCTTATAAAAATAAGATCAATGTAATATTAAAATCTTTAATTTGCATTCGGTCATGCTATTGTCATGCCAGTATATATCAATAATATTATATACCTACTAAATTAACAAATTAGTACCAAAATGGTCATAGTGATAAAAGCAAAAACAACCTTACTTTACTCAACTGCTTTTAACGCTACCAAACAACTTTATTAACGTTTATATAATTCTTTGTCTTTTAAACTATTTGTTCAATAAAGACATTATTATTATATGTATGTTATATACTTACACAAGTAGCTAAGAGTATATAGATAGAATAGTAGCTAGAGTATAGTTAGGTATATGTTGGAATAGATATATAGGTATTAATGGACTTATATGATAACTATTTTTATAACATATTAATAAAATTTTACAAGAGCAGAGTATTAAGTATATTTTTTAACAGACACAGACAGAATGAACTACTAAATACAATGTTGACTTCAAACACGCTGATTGGAATAAATATAATTCCATACATATATATCGAGAAAGCAAAACAGAGTACAAGTTTCTTCTAAAATAATTATGAAGCATCATGGTCCTTGCATAGTTCTTATCTAGATCGACAACTAGCAGAATTAGAACAACAAAATTGTAAAGAAAATGTAAGGAGCCACTGATCTCTTATGAATTTTCTTGATGTGCCATTTCTTGTGCTGCTGTCAAAGAATACTTTGTTACAATACTGATATTTATTCGTGATATCCATGATGAATGCTAAAATTTTAACACATAAAATATCTATTACTGCTTATATATAATGTTATACATACAGTAATTTTAATGTGCTCTAATGTGTTTAATAAATCGCAATCGAAATTCTGAGGGCACTTTTTTATAACTCACCTGGTAATCGCTAAAAAGTATCACGCAGAATTCTTATCTATGGAATGATTGCGACGATGATAGGTTATATTATGTATTCTTTTATTTCAAATTAATTTCGCGATCGGCTCGCAACTCGCGCATGCGCTGGTGGAACGGCCTGGTGCGGGATTTAGCTTAGCCTGAATAAATAGTTATTTGTATACCTAGGCCGAAACCTTTTCGCGTACCAAGAGAAAAATTATTGCCGAGGCCGCCCCATCGGCCGAAGAGAAATAATCCCGAGGTCGTTAAAAAAAAATTCGTGGCCGTGGTATACACACTATTTATTATGCCACCGTAAGCATGGCTGTAATTTTTTGTAACTGATAAAACTATAGTCAGTATTTAAGTATAATTGACACCACGGTTTAAAATATACTTCTAAAATATATGGCGTCGGGTCTCAGCATTTCTATGGAAATGATGTAACACTGACGGTTCGCTCATTGACAAATCGTGAAAATATCTGACTAACTGTATAATATAAACCGGCTACGGTGGACGCAAAATGCCTACTTCGCATCCGGTTGCACAAAAAATATATTTTTCTAATTTTGACATGTAAAGTGACACTTTTCAAAACCGTTTGACGTTAGGAAACGTCTTACTATTCACAACCAGTTACGAGAAGTAAAATATTACGCAACTGGTTTTGTAAAGTTCATTTCATAGTAGGTTATTTAGATCTGACAAGCTATGAAAGTAACGAGCTGTAACACCGTTACAACCTAATGGATTGTTTGTAACAGTATAAAATTCGGAACTTTCTTCTCATAAAATATAAAATTGGTGAAAATTAGAAAAAATCTTGTATAAAACACGTTGGGAAATACTATTTTGTGTAACTCTCATCCTTTTGCGGAAGTCGATAGCGCTCGTTCCGCAGAAAGCTGCTTGTTACACAAAATAGTACTTTTTCCAACTGGTTATATAAATAACTATATATCGATTTGAACCATTTAGGTTAACCAATTAAAAAACACTTATCAACCGACCACCTGAAAAAAGGTAAAATACCGATTCTCATAAATCACTACCAGTAAAAATGATGGATCAACCACGAGAGGTTGACGGATCAGGGAACTTAAAAAGATGTTGCAATGGGTCACTTTATTTGTAGTTGCAGTAGCAGCCGTTCTGTGATCACATAACAAATAACCTCTTTATTTCGAGTTCGAGCCGTGCACAGTATGGAGCCACGCAACCTTTTAGAATTTCCGCCGCTATATACTTCAACTTGATTGAATGCGTTAAAAAAAGGTAGCCAACATAATCAACAATATTGCTAACATAACCCCTAAAATAATAGATACGATGGCGTATCTATTCGCATGGAAATGCCATATTTGATTCTTCGTCAGCATTCTACTTTATTTACGAGAGATGTAGTAAAATATGATACTTTGTCCATGGCCGTTTAATAATAAACCAATAATATATTTTCTAACTGTTGTATAATGGTATCCATAATAGGAGAATAATAACAGATATATAATAGATATAATAGTTTTATAATAGTAATCATTTTCTGACATTTTCCCAAAACGCATTATGAACTGAAAAACAACTCGTTTAAGATTAAAAAACGTATAATGGTCATGGACAAATCATAGTATTCAACTTGCAATTAATTATCATTATTATCTCGGGTGATTTGCGCTACTCGCCTTCGGCTCGTAAGGAGACGTTTAACCTTGCGCTAATAATGGCTATCATTAATAGCCCGTTGACTAGTATACTATTAGGGGTCATACTGTGCAATTATTAAAAACGATATGCAAATAAACTAAATGTATTTAAATTATGTAAGTATTTTTATAATAACGACGTTGGTAATATCTAACAACTCTATAATTTAGTGTTACAATATTTTGTAAACATTTAAAGGAACCAATTTTAATAGCAAATACGTAATTTGTCCCTAGCCTTTGACCAATCCATAAATTTTATAATTGCAAATTAGTAAGAAAGAGTCAACACTCAGGAATGTTTTTGAAGAATGGATAAATTTCCCATATATGTCACTATATGTATTTCAAGTTACTAATATGTACTATATACAAAATGAACGGAATAATGAATCTTGAAACATAATAATTTTAACATGTTTGGATTCATATACGGATTTACAAACCTAGACTGAAGCACAAGAAAGTGTCACTTATTTTGTAATTTTAGTTAGTAAGCAGCAGTGTAATTTTGTAGTGAAGCAGCAGAAATACTGTGATGTATCTATAGTGAATATTAAAATTAAAATACCAAAGAATCTCATATATATCATAATTAAAACTAATTAGGGAAGTCTTATGCTAATTTGATTGTTTATTGCAGTAATAATTGTCAAATAGTATGTTAATAAATGTAAATAAATTGTTACCAAATCCTCAGAGCATTTGGAGTTGTTGCCGACTTTGCCTTTATAACATCTGAATTCAAATCGGTCAAATTCACAACCTTTTCTCTTATTTAATATTACAACATGGCAGGTAAAATTTCTTTTCTGTCAACAAACATATTGGTAACCTAATGCAATGGTTTATACAACATGATCATGATACAATTAATTTTATCTATAGGACTGATTGGATAAAAACCTATTATGACATTCATTTAAGTTCATAAACTCATTAACTTGATCAATTAGATATTGAATCGTTATCTAACTCCGTTAATGAAATAATAAGAATTCATGTTGTTCAAACTTTCTAGTAACAAACAGAGAGAAATTACAAAATGCAAAAATTTCACGAAATTTGTAATATTAGTTAACACATAAATTCCATGATCGTGGTTTCATGATTTCTATGACTGAATACCTTACAACTCCGATTTAACGCAAAATTCCGGTTTCGTATTCAGACTTGAATTTAAATCGTAGATAAAACGTTTATTCATGTGATAAAGGCTATTACACTCACTCACATACTCATCCTCACCGCATTCGTACGTTAATAATGTCTTTATCCCACTAATAAAACTAATAACTACATATTATAGCTTCTAATTCAGTACCTAATCCTAACATTTGATCCCTAACAAATTAATGAAAAATTATATGTAGCGTGGGTGCAGGCAATATGCCTAAGCGAAAATATTTCTTCTCGTTCTTCTAAAGTACCATCTATCAACAACTTGCATCGCGCGTCGCTCGTCATGTCACATCCTTGACACATAAAGTGAAACTTTAACTCTATATAAAACGACTTTATTCTGCTATTTTATAAATTGGAACAATTTAGAAATATTTCAAGGGTGGCCAAAAATTGCGTTCCTCCAAGGGATGAAATTGTATGAGGATTGTTTTTTACCGGTCTTTATGGGTCCAATTAGCAGGAAAAATGGTTGACAGACATTTTCTCTTATAATTCCGAAAATTAAGTTGAAAAATATAAAATTTTGGAATTTTCCAAATTTCCAGTCGCCCAAAAAAATATATTTGTACTTTTTCCATCTGAAAAAACAGGTTTGAAAAGGTTTTGAACAGTCTTCAAATCTCGGACAGAAATTTTAGAAAAAATCGGTTATTGGCCCATAATTTTAGACCTCGTGGACCGAATACAAAAAAATACTAGCACTGAGTTTCTGATAAGTCCTAGAATAAAATTTTTTAGTATACGAACAGGTTTCACATTTCGTCCATTCGGAGTGACATCAACGAGATCATAAATGCTACAGATCACCAATCGCTAAAAAAGTCACCAATAGCTAAACTAAGGGTACCGAGTGGTGCGGACCTTCCGCACCATCTATCAAGCCGACGGACGTCCACGGCATCTCGGTCTTTTTAGCATTACAGCTCTCCTACGGCTATGAGGTCTTACTTAAATTGTTACATTAAATGAGCGCCGTAGACCACTACGACTCCACTAAGATACTCATGCTTATTGACTGCTTATAGATTAGAATAGATATTATAGGTATCTACTGCTAACATAATAGAATATTGAATAATAATGTAAGTACGTATTGGATTTTCTGCTGGCTCGGTTTTTTGAAGGGAGATAATTGGATCATAAAGTTATTTCGTGGAAAATGCGATGGAGACATCAACGTCTAGGAAAGACACGAACTCATGCGTATATTCTGAATTATTAGACAATTAGTTTAGATTAATGCACATAATTTCTACCTCACAAGGAATTTATAAAACGCTCTTTAAATACATTTTAGATAGGTAGTTAATCCTGAGTGCACTTATTAAAGAGAAGTATTTCTCGAATTAATATTAATATTAATTTGTTGAAGTATTCATATTTTATATTCAAGTATAAATGATCAGTAAAACAAATCGTCATCACTTTGAAGATCCTAAATGAAGATGAAAGAACTTGTACAACTTCTAAGTGGTTCGTTTCCGTATATATGTCAGTTGTAATGCAACAGTTGTAATAAATTATCATGCAACAGTTGTAATAAATTATACTTGCAAATTACACTTGAACTTGCAAAGTGGTGACAGGTACTGCTCGTGATTAGATGGCGTTGATGGGGTAAAACATGTAATGCTTGACAAAGGCCACCCAGATATCGGCCAAAGGTTGCATCACTATTACTTCATAGAATGTGTCAACAAGGATGACCATCATATCTATGTTTACAGTGTGCACAAGAAGTGTACGCTTTGCCCCGTTCTGTAGTGGATGGAATACATGAACCATGCCTCGTGTCTACCTCTTCATGATTGCAGTCTTCGATGGATGTGTTCGAACCGATTTGTGCAACTGCTCTCACTATTGTGACATATACATCTGTGCGTGGCCAGTTGAACTGTACAACCTTGGAAGTCAAAAAGTTGCAAAATTCATTCTTGTTCATTGAGTCATAGAGAAAGTCCTCCAAACCGCAGAGTTTGGTGGGTCCAGATGCTTTCCTTCGAATTTCCTCACCTCTTTTTTTCATGGGTAGACTCATTTGGAATCCCGTCTGGAATATAGGTATCCCAAACAACATCTATCCTTTGAGCATTGTCCGGTTCCGTATGAAGATAAGGTAGAAATATCTTATCAGAATGCTGATTAACGGCGTCGACACTAGTAGTGAGCAGACAGTGGACGATGCCGGCACAATTCAGAAATCTGGAGTCATAGGTTGAAGGGGGCTGCTCAGGACATTCTCCACATGGCTGCAATATCCCATTATATCAGTACCTATCCAAGATAGTCAATATCTGCAACACATATCCCATTTTTTAAATTTTTGCAGTAGTGGCTTCGAAAAAAAATCACATGTGATATTTGGTCGTATTTGTCAGCTATTTTGGATTTTAGTGCCTTACACACTACATTAATCTTAGAATACAGCTGAAAGCCACCTCACTAATAGAA